>CM031239.1:86189103-86789103 GCA_018340775.1 Taxus wallichiana var. yunnanensis
AATTGAGGTCAGTCTGACCCATTCATTTGCATCTTTTAGTTTCCTAGGGTTTGATACTTCTCTTTGCATTGCAGGTCATTTTCTAGCTCATTCGGAATATCCAACGTGAAAAACAAGTAAGGTTCGAACCAACTTGTGACCATGCCAGTTGTAGGTTTTGATCATTTACAGTGATCATAGCACCTAGACGGTGGACCAAGGTGCTTCGGGGTGCCTCAGTACACTCCTAGGTTCCCTAGTCACTTTAGATCTTCTAGATCTGCCCTCACAGGGTCCCTGAGTGTTTTTCTGCACTTCCAGATTTTATTCTTAGACCTGCGACACTATGTGACCATCTACAATAATCAACTAAGCCATTTCTCTCTACTCTCTTGCACATCTAGGTTTTCATCTTACTTAGTATATTTATTTGCATCTACTTTATGTTAGTTGCTACATTTTTACAATGTTTTAGTCCTCCTAATTAGATTAACTAGGGTTACTATTTCTTAGCACATTAGTTCCATTTTAGTTAGTCACTAATATCTTGCATGTAAGAATCACCCAAAACATGCTTTATAGCCTTGGTCTCAAGCAAAGAACCATAACGAAACACTTCTTAAATTCACCCGTGGGAGATGGATGAAGCAAAGGCCATTTCCATTCTCTCCTCGCACAAAGTGATAAAAGGGAACCCTAGAAAGACCATACTCACACCAGACCAAAAACTCAAACAAACTGAAGTGAAAAGAAAGAAAAGTGAACGGCCAAAAATAAAGAGTGTTGCACGTGCCACCATTAATTCAAAATTATCAACATTATCAACAAAATAACACCATGCTCATTGACAATATTATCTTTTATAAAATGCATAGAGAGTATATAAGTATTCCATAATTTTACTATACTACCAGTGATATGTGGTTCAATTTATGTATCACATATTTAATTACCATATTTTCCTCAACAAAAATATACATGTTTACCAACATCATTTTTAAATTGTTTAGTTACACAAACAATATCTTTGGATGTGTGTTAATGATCTTGGTGGTGCCCATGATGCTGATCATTGGCATTGTTCGAAATAAAAGGAAGAATGTAAAATAGAGAAGTATTAGCTAACTCCAATGCATGATATTTTTTCTTTTAAGATGGAATGAATGATGCAATACTATATTACTTAGGTTTAAAAACTATAATTTACCTGGGTAAAAAGACTTGCGACTTGAAGTTGTACATCCAATATTTTCTCCATTAGCTTTCTCTCTTGTTCCATTCTTTCACACTCATGTTGAAGCCTTCCCTGCTCAATTTCTTTCAATGTCTAACACAATAGATGCATGTTATTTTCTATTACCTCTTTCAAATCTCCATAAGAGTTTCTTTTTCTCTTCACATCTTTTCTCTGAATTCCATTTTTATTCAAAGGGGTTTCTATCTTTTCTCCTTCCAAATTTTCAATGTTGATAGAAGGGATTTCTGATTTCCCTCTCATGTATTTTTCAGAAGTAGAAGTGGTTGTATTAACCCTCTCTTTTCCATTAAAACAAATAACCTTGTGTGTTTTCTATGTAATGTGATCTATATCTTCATAGAAAGTCCATGTTGAATGTGTTGGAAATGTTGTGTTTTCCAATTGTTTCTCCTTCTTGAGGGTTTTCTTTTAAACTGTTCATCTTGTATTTTCATTATTTCTAAGTGAATTGTTTTCCATAAACTTCATTCAAAGCATCTGTTATATTATCCTAATGTTTCTTGCCGATATATCCATGGTTTAAATGTTCATACACCTCTTTGTATTTTGAAATAAATGTTTTCACATCAGATTCTGACCACAACTCTTCTTTGTATTCTTTCATCAGCTCCTCTTTATTTCTATCTCTTTCATATGAATGGGTTATTGAAAACATTTCTTCTAATTTTGAATCATCAACAATTTATGGAGAATTTAGATCTATTTGTGAATGTGGAATGCAATGATCCTATTTCGTGTGCCACTTATATTCTCTTGAAAATTTGAGACACTATTTCCATCTACGTTTTACACGTAGAAGTCCTTTACACGGAAGTTGCTTAGCTGTGTTGAAAAAACCATATTGTCTACATAGTTTCTTGGAGTTGATTTGAAAAATTGTGATTCAAAATGTGAAAATAAGGAAAATGGTGATATTTCCATGTCTTGCAAATTTATTAGTTACTATAAACAATCAAAAATGAAACAATTTACGTACTCCATCTTTTATCTAAACTTAATTTAATTTTCCATTTTCTAAAAATAAATATACAAGGGGTCTTACGCTCTGTAAAATCACATAATCAAAACATGTGGAGAACCATTGAAAATTGGTTAATTACCTACTAACAAATGTAATATTTATAATCACTATGAAATGGGTGTATAAATTGAAATTATTTAAAATAAAATAACAATGCTTTACCTCTTTTAATTTTCTATAACTCTATTCTTCCCCCATTTGTGTATGTGCTCCTTGTTTTGGTGTGGTCACCTTGAAATGAGTATACAATTTTCCATTTTATTGCATTAAATACAGACGTTAGTAGAGTTTGTGTGGATTAAAATTTAATATTGTACCACTTAATATTAAATGTAGTACGAAAAAAATAAAAACATACTCTCAAGTGGCGGATTTTACATTACATGGTTTAATGGCCATTTAATGTTTAGGGAAGCACAATATTAATTATGTAACATTTGACCTTACAAAAAAGTGTAATTGTTATTGTATTATAAAAATATTAATCTTTCCCCTACACTATGAGGTTTATGGATAAAATTATACACACGAAACACGATCTAAAATTAAGGTAACATTTTTATAACATAATTTTTAATGTATGAAAACTACAATTCGACATTGTTTGAGACTTAATTTCAAAATTTAATTGAAATTAAGTCTTTAATATTGAGAATTATTAATAAAAACTATGTAGCATGTGTTACTTCTACTCAATATTATATACAATTATTAAAAACAAAGA
This sequence comes from Taxus wallichiana var. yunnanensis, assembly GCA_018340775.1. Lineage (NCBI taxonomy): Eukaryota > Viridiplantae > Streptophyta > Pinopsida > Cupressales > Taxaceae > Taxus > Taxus wallichiana. The sequence continues at coordinate 86,192,086 of CM031239.1, forward strand.
TATAAAAATCTTAGAAACAATTAAATACACATAATTGAAACAAAGCATATACCACCATCGTTAATCAAATAAAGTCTAAATTATTAAAAATAAAATTATATTGTTAAAATATTATGTAGGATATAAAAATATTAGAAACAATTAATACACATAATTGAATCAAAGCATATACCACCATCGTTAATCAAATAAAGACTAAAACTTGAACTCTATACCATAAAATAAGCATAGCTATACAATTAGAGAATTAAATACATGAACGATTTACTTCGACACAATATTAATGGCCCTAAAAATAAGGCCAAGTGTGAGGGATCAAAATTTGACATGTAAGGGTTCACACTTCGGTGTGCGAGGAATTGCTCTTCGATGTGCAAGGGATCACACTTCATCGTGTGAGGAATTAAACTTGGTGGATGTATGATCCATGACTCTCTCACTCTATGATCAACTATCACTGTCATGTCCAAGTGCAAGTTTTCAAACTTGGAATTGCACCCGCTCACACATTGAAGTGTGATCACCAACTTTGGCCTCCCATTCTAGTCAATATTTGAATTTTAGCATGTAAAAAATAATTACATCACAACGGCCACTAGGCTATACAACTATTGAAAGCCATAGGGGAAAGAAGCCAATGAATATGCATAATCCAATGACTGTGAGTGGTAATGTGTAGTATAGTACCTCTAGTTGTAAAAATAAAAGTCAACATTTATAACTTGTATACTAAGAATTTAGAAAAAAGGTATCCAATAAGACGAGTAAAATCAAGTCACATGTACAAAGTAGCCAATAAAAAGGTGACACATCAACTGTCCGAAAAGCTGATTTCATTCACAAGCAAGGGCCAATATTAATTTTCTTTGTACTAAAAAGTACCTATTTTTAATCCCTTAGAAATAAATTTTCAACAAAATTTAAATGCACAAAAGAAAATGTGTGCATTATAAAAATCTTAATCTTTCCCCTACACTATGTGGTTTATGGATAAAATTATACACATAGCAATAGGATCAAAAGGGTGTAAAATAATTTGTTATATGTTTAAATATTTAGATTAAATGAGGTTTTAAAGATGTTCATATAAGTGTAGACAAAAAAATTGGTTCACACGCTCCTTGACCCCTCGTTAAATAATCAACTTGAACACACTCACCTAACCATGGCCCCTTACACCCCACACTAATATTAATTTAATTAAATTAATCCATGTCCTCACAATATTTATTATTTAATTATCCTAATTAAGATAATTCCCACCCCACCACCTCACCTATACACCTCACCTAACCACCTCACCCTAAGTCTATTCTTAGTATGTTGCCATAACTAACTAAGACCTAACTAAACCCTAAAAATCAAAGCCTACATCCCCTCTAACCACATTCCCACATAAGAAAAGGTAACTCCTGCTCTTCCTGGATGAATAGAGAGATCTGGCAGAAATCATTGCCATGATCTCCTATTTTTGGTAAACCTAGGGAATCCCACCCTAACCGATGATGGTCACCCCTGAAATGACGCCAGTAACCCGAACCATCATTGGTTACCTTTTATTCCCTTTGGTAATCTTATTTTGAGGTGGGCACATTTCTAAGAGCAAGGAAGGGAGACCGAGTTGTATGTAAGCAAAATAAGCATACTTTTACGCATCAAGAAATCCAAAGCCGTCACGGGATCAATCATAGAGCCATTGCATTCATGGGAGCACTCCGGGAAAGCACCACCGTAGGACCATACATGTATTATCCGATCAAACACCTCCACCACTCAGCCATTAGATTCTTAACATAATAAATATGGCCCTTACCCTTATCTGTTTTGTCATTTCAAAAAGGTAAAGAAAATAATGAAACATTTTGGCGCGCCCAATGGGACCTGTTAGGGGTTATTTTGCACTTATTCATTCCTAGGTGAAAGTTATATGTTTGTCTCCCTTCAAAAAGCTTCCACATTAACTTTTCTTCTTTGGAATCATTCTCCTTCTTTCTATTGTCTAAAAACAATCATGTTTTGGTGATTTAAAAAGAACACATCTTCCTTTCTCTTGCATTGCATTAGTGAAAGAACATCCATCTTCGTATTCATCTCTTGTTACATCGAATATTACAATTCAATTTGGGTTTAAAAAACTTGCATTATATTCTAATTTGTTGCATTATTAGCTCACATTAAAATTAAGGGCAACCTATATGCTGGAAGTCATGCCTAGCTGATGGTTGACACAAAGAATCGTAGAAAGCACATTTTTCTCTCTCTGTGTCTTACCGCACTTGCAAAAAATCAAATATAAAAATATTTCTTAAACACCATCTTACCCAGGAACATCTTTCAGTGATCACATGATCCGGTTGGCAGGTACTCCCCAACTCGTTGCCTCTATTGAGTCATCATCTCAGAGGATGGCCCACCCCCACCATAACATACCTAAAACCTCTCCTTTTAGATATCCTTCTTCGTAGGATGCCTTCCCAACCAAAAATTCTGTTTTAAATACACACAATCAATCCTAAATAGCATAAGCTAAACAAACATAAGAAAATCACTATTAGGATCACACTTTTTCTTAGCATTCTTCTTGGCTTGTGTTTTGAGGTGTGAGACTATGAATCTCCATTTTTCTTCTTCCTTGCACACTCCACCATCATAGTTAGAGTATTCTGACTTTTTTTGAGTGTGCCAGGGCCTCATATTCTCATTCTCAGGCTTCTGAGTTTGATTCTTCACTTAATTTAATTCAAAAACCATTTTTCTTCATTTCTTTCTAATTTCACAGTCACTAATGTCGGTCCAATGACTTTCACTAGTTCACATTTGACCGTTATCGTTAAACCCTAACCGATGTCAGCTTCTAGCTTTCTAGTTACTTTACCTAGAACAACTTTCATTACTACTTTTGTTCTATTTCCAACCCTTAGGGCATCATCATATTTCTCCCTTATTGATATTTATTGTCATACACAGTTTCACCAGTACAAATCCAACATTCCCACTTCATTTTTTTAGATTGGTTTCTTCCACAAAGGTGACCAGTATTAGTTTTAGAAACTATCATTGGTGTTTTCCCAACCATCATCGAGTCATCCTGACCATCATCAGTTTTCCCATAACCATCACCGGTCAACCTAACCATCATCATTGCCTATGTTTAATTTTTCAAAATCTAGACATTGACCAGATTTATCTCTTGGACTCGATTATTATTATTATTTTTTTTCTGTGTCATCTACAAAATACAGTCTTACCAGGTCAACACCCATGGATCCAACCACTCTCACCTAGTCCCTCACCACCTTCCATCCTATCATCCATGGATCCAACCTTACCTACCACCATTACTTCTGGTGATGAGGAGTTTGCATGAATCCTTGATCAGAATCCCATGGCATTACAATTCTACCTTTCCCACTCTTCTACCTGAGACTCCTCCAATCAATTGATATATGAAATGCCTGTATCAATCTCTCCTACCCTTATTCCCTCGCTGCATCAGCCCCTAATAACAAGGCATTACCCTCACCTACTTTGTCCATGGTAGTTTCGCAACTAGGACCCATACCCACCATGATCGCGACATCGATAGTTTCCCTTGTGCATGTCGATATCTGTTGTCCCCTCATTTACCACCAGGACCATAGAAAAATCCAAACCCATTATCTCACAAATACCCATTATAACACAACTACCCATGGTGTTAGTGACCCCTACTCCATTCTGAAATATCATCCGCTACATCCCACAAACACTCGCCCCAATCACTACCAAAATCACGACGACCATCCCACCTACATACACCTACTATCAACAACCCCCTATCTTGTTTGTCACCAATTCGGGATATGTGCCTCCCATGATGGTTCCTTATTGTCAATCTCCCTATTAGGTTCAATATCTACCTCCTTATGCCACATGAGGTGTCCCCCATCACAACCTACCAAAAAAATCATCAAGTTGATGATGGAAAAGATCAAACACTAGAAGCATCGGTTTTGGCTCACACAATTCCCTTACATATGATGAAATTTTTAATGAGCCTATTCACCCATCCATTCCCATTTTACCATACCCCATACATTGGGAGATGCCAAAATTCAACTGCTTCAATAATAAAGAAGATCCACAACAACATTTGTGGTCCTTTAAACATGGGTGTTACCTGATTTCCCATGATGACACTTTAATTTTGAGGAATTTCCCAATGTCCTTGATAGGACTTACATTGGAATGGTACAAAGAGACTACCAAGACACTCCATTTAATAATTAAATTAAGTAGCCCAAGCCTTCCTAGATAACTTATCCATCAATGTTGTTAAGAAGGTTACCATGACTGATCTTTATTCCACATGACAATATGACAACGAATCTATCGTGACTTTGTCACTCATTGTGTGACCTCATAAACCAGCTCACATTCCAATTACCTCAAACCAAGATTATAGAACTATTTACTCAGGTATGTGCTAGACACATCTTACTAACCCTACAGGTGCAAAAATTTTGTGCTTTTGATGAGGCATTCACCATGGCATGGAAATTGGAAATTCGTGCTATCGAAGAAAAGAAGATTCAACTTTGTAACAAGAACATCGTGTTTAAATCAAATGATACTTCTTCATCTTTGAAACCTCAAAACAACTATTCAAATCCCAAAGGGTCTACTAATTCCATAGTTCTCAAATCCGGTCCCCCTCATCAATCAAACCCAGCCAAACCCCCTTCTAATCTTTCTCCTATCCAAGCTTTCTAGTTCAAATGAGAATAATGAAAGTACACTTCCCTAGGAGAATCATATTCTTCTATTTTGGAAAATCTTGTTAAGGATGGTTCCATTACCCTTCCACCCATAAAACCACATCTTTGGTTTCTACCCCGAGTGACCCGTTCTGCGTGGTATAAGGAACACGAATTTTGTAACTATCATTAGGTCAAAGGTCACAACAACAATAACTGCATTACCTTCAAAAATATCATTCAAGAAATGATAGAAAATGAAGACTTAGTCTTGGATAGCCTGAATGCACCCAATAAACAAAGCCTACACATCTTCAAGAAACCATTCCCTAATCATGCCACATCTTCCAACCAAGTGGGAGATACCTCAAACAATGATAGTACTCTCATGAGGTCCACACTATTTTCAACGACGCACTTGATTGCTTTCCAATTGCCTCATATTCCTTCCATAGATGAAATATTAGCCCGCACTCCCCCACCTACACCTAAACCTATTTTATCTACTCCTCTACCCATAGAGGAATCCCCTTCATCTTCTCCTTCACCTGTGAAAGAGCCTATAATCACCACACTGCCTTTGCCCACTCAAAATTCCGAGCAGTTTTCAGTGACACCTCTCCTACTCATAGAAGATGGAGGTTCACCACCTACACCAATGCAAGGAGAGCCCACTTCGGCTGACCTGTACTCTTCTCTACCCATAGAGGATTTTATAAAAATACCACCACCTGTAGATGACTATCCACCATCAGACCTTTAAGATCCCATTGATCTACTTTCGGCTCTCTTACCCACAGAGTCTGAGGCTAGCCATTTCCCAGTATCTCAAACACATTTTACAGGGATTGTCACTCGGTCCACGTCGGCTCCACTTACAAACCATTCTCACGATTGACTGATCACTTGAATTATATTGATAGAGCCTTACTTTGGGGGCATCTTCTACTTCCTGTTTCAACACAAATGTAGTTGTCACTTGCTAACACCTCCACTATCTATCCAAAAGTGTTTCGACCAACCAAATGAACACAACCACAACTATCGCAAAACCTCCCACGACACCACTCATGGCTCAAATCACACCTCTTCCCATAACCCAACATGCATTTACACCCAAACCCATGCCTATATCATCTCCCTTACCTAAACCTATCACTACCTTAGGGGTCATACCAACAGCTAGCCTTACTCACCCACCCATCAAATTAGATTTAGCTACATCTTCCAAAACTAACACCAAACTTAACCTAACCCCTAAAAAGAAGATCCAATCTCCTAGATCTCATACCCCAACCTTGCCAACCACACCCTTATCACCTTCACCCCTTCCATCCATCCTAGGACCTCACCCTTTGAAGCTAGACAAGAAGCCCTTTGATGAGGCCATAAAATGACCATAAATTACCATTATTTTGTCCTTCTAAGTTACATTTGAAAGTGGATTTAAATGTAATCTAGGAACTTATAGTTTTCTTAAGATATAATATAGGATATATATTTTTCATTCTTTAGAAATCTTTTGTTATCTATTTTGTTGACTAATCCTATTGATTATTTGGGAAAAGATGCAAGTATTGTGTATGTAGGACATAAAGGAAAGATAATGCTAGTATTGGGAAAAGTGTAACTAATCATGAAAAGTACATTTAAAATCAAATCTGATTTCATATTAATATTACTCTTGAAAAATTATGCAAGTTTAAAAAAATAATCATCTCGATCCGAGATTGCATGCAAAAGTTGTAGCTATTTTAAGTTAGCTCCGGAACTCGCAGAGTTAGCTCCAAAACTCACAGAGTTAGTTCCAAAACTCACGAGTTAGTTCTGGAACTCGCAGGTTTAGTTTTGGAACTCGTAGATTTAGTTCTAGAACTTGTATTAATTGAATGAAAGTTAGTTCTAGAACTTTCAATTCATGGAAAAATCAGATTTAGTTCTGGAACTTGCAGATTTAGTTCCGAACTTGCATAAAAGGAATGACAACTTTAGTTCCGAACTTGCATCAATGGAATGACAGTTTTTGAGGGATTGTGAAAAATCAGAGATTCTAATGGGAAATATGAGAGAGGTTTTTTTCATAAAAATGTGTTTAACAAAAACCTCATTCAGATTTTCTATAGGTTTTACCAATGAAGATAAATCTAACTTTTAGTGAACTGCAGTTTGAGGAAAAAACGTATGATACAAGCATCAAAAGTTCCATAATAAAAAACAACAAATTCAAATGGAAAATACAATAAAGGTATTTGGTTAAAATCATATTTTGAGGAAAATCCTCCTTCCAATAATGTAGAGGAATAAAACCATTATGATTATTGTTACCGAAAGCAATGAGAAGATTTGGGAGCAAATCTTTCTAAAATAAGTGAGATGAGACTTTGACTCCAATAATATATATCTCTCTGTATTTTATGGAGATGAAGATCTTAATTGTTAGGATTGGAATAAAGATAAGATTAGATTGTATTTCCTAAAATAAAGAGTTGGCTGGATGCATGAATTATAAATGTAACCTTCCACACCGAGATATGTAATTTTTCCCCAAGTAATCAAGGTTTCTTTCTTTCTTTCCAATCTTTGGAAGTAAAGTTTTTCTTCAAGTTCTGATTTAAAAATATGAAGTAAATCCTCTTCCAAGGAATGAGATGGCCACTTATTCCAAGGAAGATGGATCAATGTGTTACTATTTATTTCTTTATTTTGTAGTTTTCCTTTTGTTGTAAATTTATGTTTTTTTTTTTTTTTATGTTATGTAATTTATTTTGTGAACGTGCAGGTGTCTTTTCCTTTTCCTTATTTTCAATTTAGAAATTTCAAATTATGCAAGTGTGCATTAAATTTATGCATGTGTGCTTTTAATTTATGAAAGTTTGGATTGTGTTTAAGGGAGATACTTTCCAAGATCTTATTCTCTTAATACATACATCCTTCGGACACCAACCCAAATTGACATTATTAATGGTGAGGATTGATGACCCTCATCATTTTGGCACCATTTTTAGGAACACAGATGTTATTAAGAGATTTAGAGTTCTCTAAAAGAATATTCTAGTGATAGTAGAATACCTTTTAGAAAATTCTGTGACATGAAGTGTTTGGTAAGTATTTTCTTTAGACTTTTATTTCCTACAAGTAGATTAAAATTTCATTTTTGTAATTAGGAATATTAGATTGTAAATATTTATCTCCCACAAACTAACTTTGTATATAAGAAATGACTTTGTGATGTTTGATCAAGAAGGTATAATGGTATGAACAAAGAATTAAGATCTGGAAATGGTAGAATATGATATTGAATATGGAAGTAGATCCATTTGATGAAATATCATATGCCATTCTTGATAACCACCACCATTTCCTTGTATCAACTAACAACTTAGTGATCTTATTACACATAACCTTAGTCAAAAACTGGCTTATCCAGTTTGTAATAATGAAGTGGTAGCATTTCTAATTAACTCCATCCATATTCAGGGATTTCATTAGAGCCAAAATAAAAACCCACTCATAATAAATCCACCCATCCAAATCAGTTTTTCATCCCATAATAAAATTCAATCTTGAACTAGATCCATTAGAAAAATTTGTTTTTATGTTTTTCAATTTATTCATTTTTGTATATGCTTGTATAACATTAAGAAGCAATTATTGTGAATATCAAGGAAAGAAATTTTTGTGTACTAACATCTAAGGACTAGATCTATAGGAATTTCTAGAGTTGTTCTTGATATCAGCATGCAAATTTTGGAGCACCAACAGTATCAACCAAGGAGCATGCAGATTTTGGAGGGACCCACGGATACCTTCACTTTCTCTTTAACAACTCTCCATCTCCTAAGATCACTAGTCCGAGATTTGAAGATTACTATGGTGATTCTGATATTGCACAATTTAAGTTGGGCTTTGAAGACCTAAAAATTATCTACACAATTTTTGGAATCTTTTTTAGTTACCAAGCATGCAAAGAGGTTTTTATGAGATCTCAGACATTTCTTCTTATTTTACACAAGTTGTAATTTGATGAATATAGTATGATGATGAATCAATTTTTTCTCTAATCCTTCTCATGCTATCATCTCAACAAAAAAATAAAAAAATTCAAAAAACTTTGACAGGAAAACCATCTTGCTAGCCAATCAAAGGAAAATTAAAAAAAAAAAAAAGAAGCTTTGATTGGAAAACTAGCTTCTTTGGGCAGTCAAAGGAAAAAAACTTTGATTGGAAAACCAGCTTGCTGGCCAATCAAAGGAAAAAGGAGGTGAATCTTCTTCAAAGGAAATCAATTGTTACTTGGTGGCTTTCTTCTCGGCACTATTTGATCATGTTAACAATATGATGACAAAGACAACTAGAGGTATGATCAAGTTATTTTGTTCTACTATTTTATTTTTAAGCTTTTTTGTAAGTTTTTATTATAGGTAGATCCAATTTTAAATATTTCTAAGGAAGGCAAGATAAAATTCATATCTCCCCTACTTATATGAAAAATATGTGCACCTCTTTGCAATCAAAATTTTTGAGTCTAATTTATGGGAAGCCATAAATAAACAACATGCATGAGTTTAGGTGTGGGAGAGAAGGAGAAACATGAGCTATGCATTTTGATTTTAAATATGAGACACAACAGAAGGAGATCCACACAAGAACCTGTTGTAAAAGAAAGAAATCAAAAGCAAGCAGAAGGAGATCCACACAAGAACTGCTGTAAAAGAAAGAAATAAAAAACAACAATGAAGGAGATCACACAAAAAATGTGCTATAAAAGAAAGAAATCAAAAGCACCAAAAGGATATCCACACAAGAACCTGTTTTAATAGAAATAAAATCAAAAGCAATAGAAAGATATCCACACAATAACTGTTGAAAGAAAAAAAAAGAAAGAAATCAAAAGTAGCTTTATAAAAGAAGGAGATCTACACAAGAACACCTGCTGTAAAAGAAAAGAAATCAAAAGCTGCAGAAGGAGATCCATAAGAACATGTCCTCAATACGAAGAAGAATCAAAGAAGAGGAGATAATAATGTAATGCATGAGGACATGCATAAGATTAAGTGTGGGGCAATGATGAGGCCATAAAATGACCATAAATTACCATTATTTTGTCCTTCCAAGTTACATTTGAAAGTGGATTTAAATGTAATATAGGAACTTATAGTTTTCTTAAGATAGAATATAGGATATATATCTTGTTCATTCTTTAGAAATATTTTGTTATCTATTTTGTTGACTAATCCTATTGATTATTTGGGAAAAGATGCAAGTCTTGTGTATGCAGGACATAAAGGAAAGATAATGCTAGTATTGGGAAAAGTGGAACTAATCATGAATAATATATTTAAACTCAAATATAATTTCGTATTTAGATTATTCTTAAAAAATTATGCAAATTCAAAAAAAGAAACATCTCAATTCGAGGTCGCATGCAAAAGTTGTAATTGTTTTAAGTTAGCTCGGAACTCGCAGAGTTAGTTCCGGAACTCATAGAGTTAGTTTGAAACTCACAAGTTTAGTTCTAGAACTCATAGATTTAGTTCTAGAACTTGTAGCAATTGAATGAAAGTTAGTTCTAGAACTTGAAATTCATGGACAAATTATATTTAGTTCAAGAACTTGCAAATTTAGTTCGGAACTTGCATAAAAACAATGACAACTTTAGTTTTGGAACTTGCATCAACGGAATGACAGTTTTTGAGGGATTGTGAAAAATCAGATAATCTAATGGGAAATATGAGAGAGGTTTTTGTTCATAACAATGTGTTTAACAAAAACCTCATTCTGATTTTCTACAAGTTTTATCAATGAAGAAAGATCTAACTTTTAGTGAACTGCAGTCAAGGAAAAGTGTATCAGACGAGCACTAAAAGTTCCATAAACAGAAATAGAAAATTCAAATGGAAAATTTGAGAGATATTTTTATTCATAGAAATGTGTTTAACAAAAACATCATTCATATTTTCTACAAGTTATACCAATGAAGAAATATATAACTTTTAGTGAGATACAGTCCGAGGAAAAGTGTATCAGACGAGCACTAAAAGTTCTAAATAAAAAAATCAAATGGAAAATCTAAGAGAGGTTTTTGTTTATAGAAATGTAATTAAAAAAATATAATTCATATTTTCTACAGGTATTACCAATAAAGAGAGATATAACTTTTAGTGATCTACAATCCAAGGAAAAGTATATCGATGAGCACTAAAAGTTCCATAAACAGAAACAAAAAGTCAAATGGAAAATATGAGAGAGGTTTTTTTCATAGAAATGTGTTTAACAAAAACCTCATTCAGATTTTCTACAAGTTTTACCAATGAAGATAAATCTAACTTTTAGTGAACTGTAGTTCGAGGAAAAAGCGTATCAGACAAGCATCAAAAGTTCCATAGTAAAAACAACAAAGTCAAATGGAAAATACAAGAAAGGTATTTGGTCAAAATCATATTTTGAGGAAAATTCTCCTTCCAATAATGTAGAGGAATAAAATCATTATGATTCTTGTTACCGAAAAGTAAGGAGAAGATTTGGGAGCAAATCTTCCTAAAATAAGTGAGATGAGACTTTGACTCCAATAATATATCTCTCTCCATATTTTGTGGAGATGGAGATCTTAGTTGTTAGGATTGGAATAAAGATAAGATTAGATTGTATTTATTAAAATAAAGAGTTGGTTGGATGCATGAATTATAAATGTAACCTTCCACACTGAGATATGTAATTTTTCCCCAAGTAATCAAGATTTCTTTTTTCTTTCCAATCTTTGGAAGTAAAGTTTTTCTACAAGTTCTGAATTAAAAGTATGAATTAAATCCTCTTCCAAGGAATGAGATGGCCACTCATTCCAAGGAAGATAGATCAATGTGTTAATGTTTATTTCTTTATTTCTACATTTTTCCTTTTGTTGTAAATTTCTATTTTTTTATGTTATGTAATTTCTTTTGTGAACTGCGCAGTGTCTTTTCCTCTTTCCTTTATTTTTAATTTAGAAATTTCAATTTATGCAAGTGTGCATTAAATTTCTTCACGTGTTCTTGCAATTTATGCAAGTTTGGATTATGTTTAAGGGAGCTACTTTCCAATATCTTCTTCTCTTAATGTATACTGACCTTCAGACACCAACCCAGATTAACATTATTAATGACGAGGATTGACTAACCTCATCACCCTTATCCACTTTGGTAAACCAAGAACACAACAACCCATTTCCCTATCATATACCTCTAATATACCCAAGTGATCCACACAACCTCCGCCTTCACTCGTAACCTTCTTACAACCCATACCTACAATACCATCAATAACTTCTTCACTACCCACAACACTTCCTTCTCTTTCACTCATGCCTCCCGCCCAACCCACACCACCTAACTCCACATCACCTCATTTACCCTGTGGGTAACCCTCCCTCTTCCACCTTCAGCTTTTTCTTACATATTTCGTGTGCCTGTATCAACTTTACCCAAAAAGATGTAACCTAAAGCTAAGAATCCACTACCTTGAAATATGGTAGTTAAACCAACCATACCTTCTATTTCCAGTTCATCTACTATGCCCCTACCCAAGTAGATACGACCAACACCTAAGACCACACGACACACCAAACTAGTAGCCTAACCTACTCCCCCTCTTGCAAAAAATATTCCTTCACAGTCAGCCACACCTATACCCAAACCCACATTCACCTCCCATTGTGATCCCTTAGCAGGGTCCTACGCCAAAATCCTAACCAACCTTCTCAAAAATTCTGTCATCACATTACCACCTCTTAGACCTTATGACCTACTCAAACCCAAATCAAAAGGTTTTGACAAAACCAAAATTTATGCCTACCATCGTGTGCCAGGACACGATGTAGAGAACTATAATGCTTTGAAAGCCACTCTTGTTCAATTGTGTCCTCTAGAAATTTTTTTTGACGATGATGATCTTCTTGATGAGGACCCCATTCTGCCTTCACCAATTTCCATAGATCTTCCCTCATTTCCTACTTAGCGACCAAAATTTCCACCCCACAACTCTTAGATCCATCCCTGAGATTCAAAATTAACATGTCTCGCATAAGAGAGTTGGCCAAACCACCACCCAAATGCTGATGCACCCTATTCATTTCACAAGGGTTATACCCATCACTAGGGTTTTGTCCATCTTTCCACTATACCTTCCATGACACACCCTCTTCATCCACCTTCCCTCAAATTAACATGATCATCATTGCCACCCATGCTCAGAAAGGCAAGGGTAGGGAGAAAGCAACTGGCCCATCAACCAACCCTATACCCAATATACCATCTGCACCCACACCCAAAGTAATCATTTGTGGTCTTGCATATCCCATTTATGATGGGGCCACACATCGTACAATGCTAAAACAACTATACACATCCCCCCTTAAAATGTCTTTATATGACCTTGTCCAGACCTCAGAGTCACATTGTCAAGTCCTCATAGAGGTCCTTCAATCTATCAAAGTCTTACCAAATGACCCCACACCCATAACCTCCATCATTACCCCTCACCATGTAGCCTCTCTCACTACGTATTTTCCTTCCTCTACACCTTCACCCACTCATCAAGTGGCCACCCTCAATTTTGCATATGAAGATATCACTCCCTTCCAATCTGATGACCCGAACCTGCTCTTTTCATCTCCGTATTTATCGATAATGCATGCATACGATGCATTATGATCGATGGTGGTGCTAACATTAACATCATCTCCTCCCATGTGTACACCCAAATAAAAATACCTGCCAATTGCATGCATAGTAACCCCATTATGTTGTGTTCCTTCAATGACATCATAACCTCTACACTGGGTATCATTGTTCTCTATGTCCGCATAGGTCCTCGCACTATCCCAAAATTTTCTATGCCCTAGAAGGGGAGTTCTAGTATAAATTTCTACTTGGTCAACCTTGGATTCATGCTATGGGTTGTGTCCCTTCGACATTACATCGATACCTGAAATTTTAACATGAGGGACATAATTACACCATCCATGCCGACCCCTCACCTTTTGAGACCTATAACATGCTATATCAACCCAATGATGTGCTTTTACCGGTCAAGGCATCTCGCCACAAAAACAACTTCACCTCCACCCATGAGCCCATCCACCAAAATTGCTACTACTTTTGCAGTGTCGACCTTGCTTATCCCTACTACAGCTGTAGCCTCTATCGCTAGTGCCCCTGCTTCCCCTTCATCTAGCAAGCCATCTATACCTACTACCCACATACAAACTATTGATCCCTTAGAAGGTGTTTTTCAATGCCTCACTTTGGGGGAATACCGCCTATACAATATCAATACCTTCCTCACCCCACAAGAGTACAAGAATCTACGTCAACACCCTAGTTATGACATTCACATTGGTGACATTTTCCCTTATGGCCCTCCCCACCTTTGCACTAACCTAACATATGGGGGACTTGATATGGCCACCTATAAACCCAAACCTCCATCCCAAACCCAACCATTTTCCACCGACCTACACTCCCTCACCAACTGTCATTTTTCTCACACTTTCCTCCATCGGTGTGCGTGGAAAGGATTTGGCTTCAGTTTTTACGAAGAAGGCTATCACACTGCTTTGCCATATCTGTACCTCTCATAAACATAATGACCATAGTGGCATTGGTTTTGATGCTCCATCTTCTAAGAAGGTTCGCATCGACCTTATTCAGGACAAGAAATCTTCCCCCTCTCATTCACCCACATTACCATCCTCACCCATGGAGTCCATAGATCCTGAATCTATACCTCCTAATTTTTTTCATAAACACCATTTCCCTAGGACCATTGACCTATCAATGTGATGGCGAGGCTCCCTCTTCTCTCCCATTCCTATATCCTGACATGATCAATGACGATACACCTTCAATTAATGTCGTTCAATGTCAGGACGATGAGTCCATCCTCACCTACCTTGGTGTAGAAGACTCTTATATTCACCGGTTGTTACCTTCCAAGACGAAAACCATGTTGAATGAATTGACCATCGAAATCAACATCAATACCCAAGAATACCCGCACATTCTATAGACCAGCCAATCTTTAAACGCTACTGAACATGAATCCTTCACCTCTTTTCTTTGAGACCATAGTGACGCATTTTCTTGGTCCTATGCTGATATGCCCAGTATCAACCCAAAAATCATGGTTCAAAATATCGTAACCATTCTTGATGCCAAACCTATCAAACAAAAGCTACAGAAAATGCATCCTCGCATTGCTCTTCTAGTCAAAGAAGAGCTTCAGTGCCTTCTCTCGAGTTTCCTTCATTCTACCCATTGATTATCCCTAATGGATTTATAACATTGTTCTTATCATGAAAGTGATAGGGGGACTCTACATTTGCATGGATTTCCATGACCTCAACCTCACCTATCCCAAAGATGATTTCCCACTACCAAGTATTGAACAACTAGTTGATCTCACTGTTGCTAGCCATGAAATGTTATCACTCATGGATAGTTTCTCGGGCTATAATCAAATATTACTAGCTCCCGAGGATCAACACAAGATTGCCTTCATCACCCCTTGGGGGAATTTCTGCTATCGAGTCATGCCCTTTAGCCTCAAAAACGTTGGTGCTACATATCAATGGGCCATGACTTACATCTTCCATGACATCATGCATCGCATATTAGAGGATTATGTAGATGATCTGCTTGCCAAATCCAAACATTGAACTCGAACATCTACCCGTTAATAAAGTCATCTTTGACCACCTCATCAAATATTGTGTTCATCTTCAACCAAAAAATGCGTCTTTCCAAGATTTTTGTGGAAACTCCTAGGTTTCATCATTTCTTTGCATGGCATAGAAGTCGATCCTGCTAAAGTCAAGGCTATCCTTGAAATTCCAAAGCACCCACCAATCTTCGTCAACTTCACGACCTACAAGGAAAATTGCAATCAATTCGTCATTTTATCTCCTAGATCTCGACCATTATCAACCATTCCATCATCTTCTAAAGAAAAATGTTTCATTCAAATGGGATGAGAAGCGCCATAAAGCCTTCAAGCCGTGAAACAATTACCTACTTCAACCACCAATGCTCATTCCTCCTAAGGATGACCATCCCTTCTACCTATATATTTCCACCACCGATCATTCTCTAAATCCTATGCTTTTTCATTGTGACAACCAACACCAAGAGCAAGTGATTTATTACATAATCCATACCCTTCTTGACTACGAAACTAGATATAACCACACCGAAAAACTTTGCCTAGCCTTAGTTTTCGTCACCACCAAACTCCACCATTACCTACTCAACCACAAAACCTTTGTCATTACTAATACCGACCCATTACACTACATGTATGCCAAACCTTATCAAAATCAACGTGTCACACGTTGGATTATGCTTCTAGCCAACCTCGACCTCAAATTCATCCATCAAAAGTCCATCAAGGGCCAAGCTATCGCTGACCAATTGGCCGATGCACCTATTTCTAGGAATTAACCCTCTAACTTTGACTTTCCAGATGAGTCTATTGCTACCCTTTCCCTGGATGAACCCGCTTACCAAATGACACTCTTCTTTGATGGCTCCAAGTGTCGGTGTAGGGGTAGATCGGTGTTATCCTCATTCCACTTGATGGTAAACCTATGCCTTTGTATTTCAAACTTGATTTTGAATGCATGAACAATATTTCGAATATGAAGCACTTGTATTAGGACTCTAGGCTACTTATGCCTTAGATGTTAAGTCAATCAACATCTTTGGTGATTATTAGTTAGTCATAAACCAAGTTAATGGTATATACCGGTTTGTAATGAGATACTTCAAAAGTATAAGCATCATGTGGACATACTTTTTACCACCTTCGACCGTTACGCCCTTCAAACCACCCCATGTTCTACTAATAAATTTATAGATACCATGGCATGCTTGGCTTCTTAGATACTCGCTTCACCTACTGAATCTAAAATATTTGTCACCATACAAAGACTACAATCACCCTCTTATTTTCCTCATGAAGTTTACTCTATCAGAACCACTGCTCCTGACCCAAGTGACCTTTGGTATAAGTAATACATAGACTATATTTCCCTCTCCATTTTACCTACCAATCTCACTCATAATGGACAATGTGCCTTCCTTAAAAGTGTCTCACATTATGTCATCATGGGTGGTCTTCTGTACAAATGTGGTTTCGACAGCATTCTCTTGCAATGCCTTACTAGTTCTGAAATTCCTTACACCATTAAGGAAGTCCACGATGGGATTTTTGGAGGCCACTTTAGTGGTCTCACTATCACAAAACACATTCTTCAGCCTAGGCTATTATTGGCCAACCCTAAACCATGACTATTGCAATTATATCAAATGTTGCATCAAATTCCATCAACATGTTAATCTCCATCACACTCCTAGTCATGCCTTATAGGTCACACAAGACCTTTGGCCTTTCTATCAATGGGGTTTAGATCTTGTCAGTGAGATCAACTACCATTCTTCACAACGCCACAAATGGATCATAAACGCTACATCGAATATTACACTAAATGGGTAGAAGCCATTCCCCTCATTTCCAAAAAAGCTAAGAAAATATGTGAATTCATCAACCATCACATCATCTTTCGCTTTGGTGTCCCTCACTATATTATCACAGATAATGGAAAACAATTCAAAAATAAAACCCTACTCAAACTATGTGATGCTTTTGGCATCAACTCGATTTCTCATCATCTTATTACCCGTAAACCAACCGTCAATCCGAATCAACCAATAAAACCTCGAACAAAATTCTTATAAAGGTGGTTAATGATCTCGGGAAGGATTGGCATACACACATTCCTTTCACTTTGTGGTCTTTTCGCACTAGTATTTACACTTTGTTCTGCTACCACCCCCTTTTATCTAGTCTATGGTACTGAGGCTATCTTACCTCTCAAAGTCTGGATTCCATCCCTCCACATCTCACTACAAGACATGCTCAACAATGATGACTTTCACCAGGATCGTTTGGTACAAATTGAATTATTAGATGAACGTTGCCTCAACGCACTGGACCATCTCCAAATCTACTAAAAATGTATCAAACGTGCCTATGAAAAACGTATTCACGAACACACCTTTCAATTCAGTGAACTCATCTTGAAGGAAAATAAACATGTAACAAAAGAGGAGAAAAGTAAACGGGGAAAATTTTCTCCTAATTGGCTTGGACCCTATATCGTCACCGATGCCTATAGATCAGGTTCTTATCATTTGTCTTCACTAGAAGGTAAACCCGAACTTGAGCCCCTTAATGATTTTCATCTTCGACCATTTTATTGTTGATATCAAGTCCTATATCACCTTTTGTCAATTGGTCGCTCGTCCCTTGAACGTTGTTCACCTTCCCTTCTCACCCATTTTGTGGATCCACAACTAAACAAGAATCATGTGATTACTCATCACCTTTTATCCTTATCTTCAATATGAGTACCATGAATCTACTCATAGCATGATTCTCATGGATACTTTTCATCTTCTTCAAGATGGAATCCCATCGTTGTTCATCACTCAGAACCACCTCCTTCCCAGTTAATCTTTGTGTACTATGATCTTGTCTTCTAAAACCGGAACCTAATCATCCTCTATAATCTTGTCCATGACTTAAACATCTAAAAAAAAGGGATATAACTCCTTGAGTCAAACTTCCAGAAAAAGATGAATCCCTCAAAGGGGACATCTCTTCTCCATATCCTACCACTATCAATAGACTGCTCCCTCGAAGGATAGCTATATACGGTCATTACAAAAATATAATAAATATTCAGAAGCTTTCCGCATCGATCAACTTCATGAAGGCGTCAAGGATATAATATATTTACCCATATGGACTTCCCGCATCGATCGGTCTATTAAAAACAAATAAATCAAGAAAGAGATGAAATTTTCATCATGGACTTCCCTATTTTGGATTCTAGGTTTCTTGTTCCGAAATACACGTTGTTGTACACTAAGTTACGCTAAATATCTCATTCTCACCTCCTTGTCTTTTTCACCTAAATTCCTCGTTACTCAAGGGACTTGCCGCAAACGCAACATTTTGTGATCTTGTGACTTTTCTTCACCCTTAAAATAGTCCATTATGCAAGGCTTATAGGGTATTACATTCATAATCCCATCTAAGGTATGATAGACTCATCAGGGTTCTTATCAATTAAGAGGCTCTTTTACTACCTTTTACCATTCACCTTCCTCATTACCTATTGATTCTCCTATACAGGACCAGATCCTCGACACATGTATTTAAAAATCAATCAACCATACCTATAACCTAAACTCAATCATTCCTATAACCTACATCACCCATGCCTAATACCTATCTAGAACATTATGATATTTCACCCTAATATTCCCTAGCTTATGGGAGAACTACATCGGCTTGAGGTCCCTTTTCACCAAGACTATGTAGGAAACACTCTAAGGGCATGGGGGCCTTGGAGGATAGCTCGGACACTCTCTACCCTAACAAATTCCCTCTTCCCCTTTCCTAGTCACATTCTACCCTAGTTAGTTTCCTTTTTATATCAATAATTGGAAATTAAAACAAACAAACAACAATTGCTTAACATCTTTACCATCATCACTCATACATTCATTCCATCTTGTCTACCATTTCTTTACCATCGGACATTTTCCTAAAAAAATCTTAACACGATCCACATCATCATTAATTACCCAAGTTAATGAATTGGAAACTCAACCATACCTAAACCAACCTTAACTCACCCATACCTAAACCAACCTAACTCAATCTATGCCTAAATCAACCTAACTCCATCATGCCTAAACCTGACTGACTCGACCATGCCTACATGACCTTGACTCTATCATGCCTGATCCACTTGATTTCCACATATATATAACAATGAAAATTAACATATGTATACCATTCATACTATAAACATCATTATCTATAAATCGAAAGTATGTATAAAAATACATGTGAACATATATCCTAATAATAATCACAATCATCTCAAATCGTTTAGATACATGATCACCATCTTTGGCATGCATGTTAGTATATCATCAAAATATTAAAACCTTCATGTATATCCTCACCATCTTTGGCACATAGGCGGTATGTGGTTAGAATCAACCAAATCTTGTAAACATCCTCACTCTCTTCAAAGACGCAAGCCAATATATATAAAAAATAAATAAATATACAACACAGGAGGTACATACGGCTATCAGATATCACCCTACTAAATATCCCCCATATTTGTATCCCATGTCTCATCCTCCTCCTCAGATCCTATACGATGGCCTGTTAACATCTCACCACCCATCATAGGTCGTGGCGGGTCTCTCCGGTACTCACCTGGAGCTAGCCTTTGTGAATTGGTGGCCTAACCTAACCTGTCTCTGGGCTCACTGGCCCCCTGTTCTCTCCACCTTTGTGGGTGCACAAATTGGCCTTCTCACTGAGGGCTGTTGTGCCTGTAATCTCCATAGGATATAAAATCTATCCGAAAACCATCCAAATATCCCGATAATACACCGAGCATCCCGCAATATGGCTACGGGTACTATCTGTGGTGGCCCCATTGGCCTCTAACCCTATCCATGTGCCTGTGCCTATCCTGAGGGACCCCGCCCGCTCCTTCCTATATCGGGTCTAAACTTACTCAAATACTATGGGCCAATTGGCCCTACAAAACTGTAACCGCGCTGTAGGGTGGCCACTGTATCCCATCACCATCACCACCCTGTGCGGGTGCTGTCCCTATGTTATCTAGGCCTGTAAACTGGCCACATGTGCTTGTAAAGTGGCCACCTGTGCCTCTGCACCTGTCAACTACCCTTGCACTATCTACAACTATGTAATCAATGTAACTACTTGCCTTTATAGGATGTCCCTCTAAATAGTAATGGTGGCTAAATCCGGCTGCCCCGGACTTGATGGTACTTCTTGTAGGTGTGTATCCCACCACTATCTATATCTATCAATCACCCTAGCATCATCAATCCACCAGTCTCTCACCTACTCCTCCGGCTAGTAGGCCTTTGTTAGCTAGGGCAGAGGTAATGGCCTCTCCACGTCATCCCTCCTGTATTGTTGGAAGGGTGGAGGTATATCCTGCGATAGCCCAAACTATCACCTAACCCTATCTACGGGTATCATCTTGTGCTCTTTGGCACATCACCCCTCTATCCATCTGAGAAGCTACAATCCATCTAGCTCCACAGCCATCTTCCCATATGATGGATAACCCACATAGGGCCTCCAAATGATGTCTACACTGACAAACCCTCAAGTAATTGCCTGTAGTAGGTGATATCATGCTACCTCCTTGATGCTCTCCAATAACCAACACCCATCACCTGTAGCCCACCTGAAAAAAACCTGGCTTGAATGCATCTACCCAAGGAATACCAACTGGGTACACATGCATAATGTGCTCATATGCCCAATAATGTAATAGGAAAGTGCAACACAAACTCAACCTCTAAATCCACCAAAACCCCCTTTTCCTAAAACACTCCCTTCTTCTCACCCATTCCTACCTAAATCTACCCTCATCTCCTCCCCACCCCTCATACACCTAACCACACCTCTACCCATTCCTATTTTACCCAATTTTCCTTCCCAAATTCAAATCCTCTTTCCCCCCAAAAGCTGTATTCTCTCCCTAACCTATATACCCAATCTACCTCCCAAACCAATGCAAGAGATTGAATCTTACCTCATCGCATTGCCATCTCCATGGTGGCATGTCGGGCCACTGCACCGGTGGTCCACCTAATCCCTCTCCCACCTCTACCATGTCCAATCACCAAATCCAATCCTCCTACTCTCCACCCAATCACAATCAATCCACTTGTGCTCATGAACCCGTCTACCTGGCTCCTCTAACTAACCAGATCCCTCCACCTAAGTAGGATATCATCCCTCATCCTTTTCTCCCGATAAAGCACAACTCGTTCAATGCTCTGTCATTTTCCCAAAATCCAAAACATATAAATGAATCCATTTTTTATTTTTATATACCCATGCCGACCTGACCAACATTGGTTATACCTAAACCGACATTGGTCATGTGCCCTAGCTCACCATGGTTGGTTATACTGTGACCGACATCGGTCATCTGCCCCAATAAATCATGATCGGCTTACCTTGACCATCACTAGTTATGTATGACCGACATCGGTTACATGTCATATTCATGCCCATTCCCTATTGCTGGCCCCACTTACCCAACCTAACCACTGTTTGACCTTACCCACCCTTATTACAACCAACCTCCATGCCTAACTTACCTATACTTGTCCTTAATTACATTTTTGACTTGTTATTTTACACATACCTCGGCCCTACCCATGTTGTGACCTAGTTACCTGGACTCGAGAACATTGTTATTGACATGTGAACTCATGTGCTCGCTATACCTTGTGACATTGTTACCCATGTTTTTGACCTAATGACCTTACCTTTCCTCTTGTTGTGACCATTTATCCTGACCCAACCTTTGGTGTACTAGAACATACCTAAACGTTTCGCACTGACCCACGAAGTGCTTTCGCACCATATCCTATACCTTGGATACCGAATCACCTTAACCTTATTTGGATAAACCTATCGAACTTAGACAATATAGAGTTTACATGCTCTTCAACACAGTACCGTGTTGCGGTTTATACCTATGTGTGTGTTTTCTTTATTACTACCTTTAACCCTAGCCCATTACGGATCACTCGATTGGACCTTTATCGCCTTACCCCCTGTTATCCACCTTCCTCTTCATCACATTCACCTTTTATCAAACTAATCACCAATTTTGTCTTCTACCTCATCAGTTCCTAGTTTGAGGGGGATCACCTTCACCCACACATGGGGCAACCACATCTTATTTTTGTTAGCGTCGCTTACCAATACAAGCTACACAACAAAAAGGGGCAAAATGTAGACACCAAAATTGGGTCACACGCTCCTTGACCCCTCGTTAAATAATCAACTTGAACACACTCACCTAACCATGGCCCCTTACACCCCACACTAATATTAATTTAATTAAATTAATCCATGTCCTCACAATATTTATTATTTAATTATCCTAATTAAGATAATTCCCACCCCACCACCTCACCTATACACCTCACCTAGCCACCTCACCCTAATTCTATTCTTAGTATGTTGCCATAACTAAATAAGACCTAACTAAACCCTAAAAATCAAAGAATACATCCCCTCTAACCACATTCCCACATAATAAAAGGTAACTCCTACTCTTTCCTAGATGAATAGAAAGATATGGCAGAAATCATTGCCATGATCTCCTATTTTTAGTAAACCTAGGGAATCCCACCTAACCAATGCCGGTCACCCCTGAATCGACGCTAGTCAACCCGGAACCATCGTCGGTTACCTTTGATTCCCTTTTGTAACCTTATTTTGAGGTGGGAACATTTTTGAGAGCAAGGGGGAGACCATAGCTATATGCAAGTGAAACAAGCATCCTTTTATGAATCCATATATCCAGATCCGTCACGGGATAAATTATAAAGCCATTACATTCACGGGAGAAATTTGGGAAAGCACCACTATAGGACCATACATGTATTCTCGATCAACCACCTCCACCACTCAGCCATCGGATCCTTAACACGGTAAGTATGGCCCTTACCCTTATCTATTTCTTCATTTCAAAAAAGTAAAGAAAAAGGTGAAAAAAATAAGATGTATATTTTTATTTTCTCATTGTGATTTCAATTCTCCATACTAATGTTAAATATTTAAGTGTTCTTTGTACTAATTTTCTCTTTTTATTTGTGGATATAGTTGAAAATGAACTCTATTTTTGAATAAGGAGCACATGTGGATTTACTATCCAAAGGTGTGAAAGTTATAGAGGGACTATTTTATCCATCCAAATATACACTCCATTGTAGATACATGGGGTCTAGCTTATTCGTTATCACAATAAGTATTGTATTCAATGGTAGAGCGAGACTACCATACACAATTGATGATTGTGAAATCTTAGTAGAAATTGAAAACAAGGGATACTTTATCCCATGGGAAAGGAATAAAATGATTAAGCATGTGATTTCAAATGTTTCACATGTGGGGGGTGATGACATTAAAAACATCATGAGCAGTGACTCAAAGGATACATTTAATGAGGATGAGGGTTTGAATTCTACTAGTGATAGTCATTGTTTCATAACTCCTAAAGATAGGGATGAATTTTCTACAACCTACGTGGTGCTAAAACATAAGTGTCCTCGAAAGAAGGTGACATAGCTGAAGGGTTTATATCCCTAGTACAAGAACAACATGTGATTTTGGGAGTGGTGTTGGGACCCACACACTTTGGTGTTTTTGTGGAGAATATTATAACTACATGCAATGATTGCTATCTAAGTCTACAACACAATAACGAACTTGCTTGACCAATCAAAAACTTAGTTTATCTAGAAACAAGAACTGCACTTTGTGTGAATGGAAATTCTGAACTCCAAGAAATAACCGCCACATCAAATAATGAATTCAATTTGAAGTTAAAGGGGTTAATGCCAAGTTGATAAATTTTTATTCAAAAGAACAATTTTTTTTGCAGAAGCAACAATTACAAATTTCTATAAAGGTGACATGGTGCACTTTAAAAATTATATGGAAATACATTTGGGGTGCATGTTGATAAATTAATTATTCCTTTTACAAGGGTTTCTCCATATCAAAAGGATCTCTCATCCAATGGCATGCTAGCCAGTTGACCCATCAAGATGGTTCCATTATGGAAGTAAGGATAAAAGAAATTCTAGAAGAGTTATCGATAGAAATGTGGAGTGCATTTGAAGATCCATTGCCTCAATTGGTATACCAAAATTCATATGAATCCTCCATATGTAGTAGTAATGAAAACTTGATAAAAATACCTTACAATGCCTGCAAACACCAAAAGGTAAATTCTACTCCATCTAGTACATCAAAGGAAATGGAAAATGATGAAAAATCAAGAGAAGAATTTTTTTCTGAAGTTGAGAAAAAACCTTGTTGTAAGGAAGGATGTCTCTCCAATCTATCTCTAAGTGCTTTCAATCATAGTTGGAATTTAACTCTAGATATGAATGAACCTACCATCAAAACTTTGTACTTAATACATTCACCACAAATGTTATCAGTTGTGATCAAGGTCAAACTTCATAACATAGTATAGATAAATTTAAGTTATGTGGAAGGGATGTATGTTAGAATGCATGGTATAGATGTCATGGAATCATGAAAAAACCTATTATAGATACAACCAATATTGGATTAATGGTGAGAGGAGGGAAATACATGGAAATATAGGAAAATAAAAACAAATGCCAAATACTATTGCAATAATGGAATTGATATCCAAAATGGTGAAGAAGAATTCTGATATATCTCCACACATATCTCGTTTAGTGGGAAAAGATGGTACTAAAGTAACAATGAGATTGTTGCCCGCATGTTATAGTTTTTCTTACATACTACAAATGTGTAATCAGGGCCTTCCTAAAATGTCACAGTCAAATCTCAACAAAATATGGCAAGATCATTTCTCCCATGTTTCAATCACCAAGAACAACTTCTTCACCAAATGTGATGAGTGCATAGAGCTTAAGAAAAACATGTAGTGACCTCATGTCTAGAAACACTGGCATAAATAGATCAATGCTAGAAATGGAAAAATTATTACATTCAAATTTGTCATGCAACTTACTATGCACATAGAGTGCAATCACAACAAAATCCTAATAGCTATTTGAGCATTGTGCATGACAAAATGGATAAGATGAAAATTGTAATACCAAGGACGAAAGAAAAAGTAAAATCAATAAGCAATGCTATTAATCTCCCCATCACCTTGACTAGTATGCTGACACATGGGCACAAAATGGGGGTTTTGGGCACTTTGGTCTCCCTTTTGTTGAGCGAGGAGAAAACTTCACAATAACATCATTGGCACTATGTATCTGGAAGCTAGAAGAACCACTTACAAATCAATATGGTGATTTTTATATAGTAGTGGGATGTCAAAACACCCATTACATGATGCACTATTGCAAAATGATGCATATGAAAAGTGCAAGGAATACAAGCGAAAAATGAGGGTGCTCATACTAACTAATATTGTAAGTAGTTGTTCAAGTTCATTTAGAAAACAACCACCAACTATCTACTTGCAACTAGATAATGTTGCAAGTGACAAAAAAATCACACATTGTTTTCATTTGCATCCATGTTGACAACTAGAAGGGTTTTCAACATAGTGTATGTGATTTTCCTTCTAGTGGGTCACATGCATGAAGACATAGATGGGATATTCGATCGATTATCAACAACATTATGCAAATTAGATACATTCTCTTTGCCACAAATAATGGACACTTATAGAACATGCCAAGAGGATTCTAGCACATTCACTCCATACCTTATTGAGGAAGTCTACGAATTTAAGGCCTTTATGGAACCAAACTTTCTAGATGGTAACCAAAAGATCGTGGGTATTAGTAAACCAAATATGTTTAAATTCTATGTCAAAGACAACAAGCCCATCATGGAGTTCAAAGCATCAATCTTGGAGTTCTTTTGGTCACACTCAATTGAGATATGGAAAACAGTGGATGGGAAACCTTTCTTTCCTAAAGGGGATCCTCCATTGGCACCCTTCAAAGAACCCAAAGAGATGGCAGACATGCAGAGAGGCATTCAGGCATACATCACACACTAGGAAAAGAGTTCAATAGATGGTGGAGAAGCATACTATGTTCTAAAGATTGCATATTGGAAAAATGTTCTACGTGCCCTAGAGAATCCCTTTGTCAATTGTAACATGACAAGAAGATATTGTTTTTGGCCAAAAACAATTCAGGATAGCACAATGTATGATCAGATAGTGGGTGCACCATGTCTTGACATGGATAACTACTATTTTCAAAATGTCCTTTCAAATAAGGATATATATGTTGGACCTATTTGTGATAGAACTCGAGAGGAATTCAACCCAATAGTGGATGTGAATGTTGGGTAGATGATACTAGTAAGATCGAATGATGATAATGTACCTATATGGATGGGCAAGCTAGAACTAAAACTAATATAGAATGTTCACAAAAACACTCAAAAGATAAGGGTACATTGGTGGGAACCCACAGGAAAATGAAATATCGAAAAGAAAGGTATGAGGAATGATTGTTGAAAAAGCAATGGTGGCAAAAATAAAGGGACACATCAAATATTTATATAGACAATGTCATGTGGGCATGGAGTCTAGGCATCACTTGGAAAGGATTTCAAATTAAAATACCAAATCAGGGTCATGAAGCTATCCATCAATACCTTGCACAAATTCAAGAACAATAATTAATACCCTTGTGAGGGATCAATGCTTATGTAATTTTCTCAAAGGATTGATTTCCTATGGAAATACATTTTCAAATCCATTTCCTCAAAACAAATTGTTTAATGTAATTCTTAACTCTTTGTTGTTCTTTACAATTTACATAATGGAAAAACATAACATTAGTTGACTTTATCACACGTAACTTTCATATTTACAATATCACGGTATTGTTTTTAATATATTTATATAAAAATTATATCAATATATAATATACATAAAATATTAAATAAATATAAATTTCAATAATTTCAATAACTACTATTTTTATTTTTTAAAGGGAAATATTGTAAAATTACCATCATCTAAAAATTACTTGACTGGCATAAGTGGTCATCAAATTTACCCCAGGCTGATGTAACTTTGTGGCACCTAGGCTTATGTAACTTAGTGGCCACTAGTTTTATGTAGCTTAGCGGTTGGTAGGATTATGAAACTTACTACCAATAGGGTGGTGTAACTTTCCAACCACTAGGATTATTTCACCTAGATGAATCTACTCTTGTGTAAATTAGTGGCCACTAGGATTATCATGGTATTATGTAACTTAGAGGCCGTAAGGCTTATGTAACTTAGTGGCCACAAGGAAAATGTAACTTAGTGGCCATAAGGAAGATGTAACTTTGACCCCGCTAGGCTGATTTCACCTAGCATGCACTTTCATCATGTAAGTTAGCAACCGCTAGGATTATTGAAGATAGCGGCCATGAGGCTTATGTAAGATAGTGATTGCTTGGATTATGTGGGGGATTCAAATAATAACAAACTAGAAATCCTAAAATAGTGAAACTAAAATCCAAAAATTAGGATTTATAAATTAGATTACAATAGTGGTTATAATAAATTAGATAGGATTTAGTCCATGTAAACCTATTCCCAAAATCTATTCCCTATTCCCACTATTCTAATTGTGAATTCTCACACTTCATCTTGAAAATTCTCATACTTTTTCATGTGAGGTATCGCACATCACCGTGCGAGGATCACACTTTGATGTGTGATCCATTGCACTTCAACGTGCAAGGGATCACACTTCGACATGTGAGGGATCACACTTCATCGTGCGATGGATTGCACTTCATCGTGTGATGAATCACACTTGGTAGATGTATGAGGCCATGACTCTCTCACACTACGATGAGCTATATCATTGTCACATCCAAGTATGAGTTTTTGAACTTGAAATTGCACTCACTCACACATTGAAGTGTAATCACCAAATTCTAGCCTCCCATTGGAGTCAAAATTTGAAGATAGTAACAAATTTTCTTATGTAAGATAGTGGCTGCTTGTCTTATGCAAGATAGTGTCTTCTTAGCTTATATAAGATAGTGGTCTCTTGGCTTATGTAAGATAGCGGCGGCATTTGGGCTTATGTGGGGATTCAAATAATAAAAAATAGAAATCCTAAAATAGTGAAACTAAAATCCAAAAATTGGGATTTATAAATTGGATTACAATAGTGGTGAACTTGGAATCCAATAATCATGCTATTGGAATCCAATATTAGCCAAATTGGAATCCAATAATAGCAATATTGGAATCTAATAATAATGATATTGGAATCGATAATAGTGAAATTGGAACTAGAATAATTCCAATAATGACAATATTGGAATCCAATATTGCTACTATTGGATTCCAATAATAGTAATAATGGAATCGATATAGACAAAAATGGAATCCAATATACGCAAAAACGGAGATGGATTTCTTCCAATATTTGAAATATTGGAGTCTCAATTCACTAGAATATGTCATAATTTAGTGAAATAAGCATTAGATTCACCTTGTTATGCTTCTTGTAAGTCGATATATAATATCAAGGACCCATCCTTCTTATTCACAAATATAACGGTGTTCCCCATGATAACATACTAGGGAGAATAAGGCCCTTCTTGAATATCCTGCTAGTTGTACCTTGATCTCAAAAAGATGCGGAGTGGTCATTCTATAGGTTTCTCAAGATATGGGTTTAGATCCAAGTACAAGGTCAATGTGGAAATCTATCTCCCATGAAGGTGGTAAACCTAAAAACTCCTTAAGAAATACATTTGCAAACTCCTGTAGGATAGGGTGATCATCAAAATATGGTTTTGAAGACTCCTCTCGCCTTGTCACTCACCATGATGGAAAACAATTGGCATCCCTTCCACATACTCCACTTAAGCTATATAGTAGATATAGTGTGGATGGATATGGGTCTCTGAATACCTATCACTACCCTCTCCAATCCAGTGTTATCTCTACACTCAATCACTTTATGATGGAAATCTACTCTAGCCCAATGTCTGATAACTAATACATGTCCAAAATCACATCATAAGACCCCAATGGAAAAATGTGAAGGTCAATTATAGTGCAAAAGGACCCTATATCAAGTACACACACCTTAACTAAGGATTCTATGAAAATTTTTGCACCTGATGCTACCTTCACACCCCATCTAAGACCATGTCTCACTACCACCAGCCTAAAATGTTCAACTACCGAAGGAGATATAAATGATTCTAAGAACACATAATCAACCAATACTAAAATAGTGGTGTTAGTGATATTACTGGTTTCTCAACCACTGTAGCTTGATACTATGCTTGGCCATTATCAACCACCACATATATCTTATGTGCCCATCCTACATCACAAATTTTAGCCTCGATGCATAGGATTTCCCTACCTTAATTGCATCTAGATTATGTGGAAACATGTTCCAATAGTGTCATGGGTCACCACAACCATAACAAGCCAGAGTATTTCTGTACTTCCTTGATATACCTCTAGGTCCCCTAGTACTCATAATAGAATATGGTTTCAGTCATACCCTAAAAGGATGTTGTGGGATTCCTTCTATTGATTGTGCTCTAGGTGGTAACTATTTCCTATTTGGTACCCTAGGTGGTGGTCTCATAGTACAACCTCTCTCTGTGTCCTATTGATGCAAGTGCCTCTACTACGTAGGTTATTATTATGGTTGATGTGCTTGCTGCTATGGATATTGTGGTGGTCGGGAGGTAGAAAATGTGGGTTAAAATATACCAAAAGGGGGAGGTGGTGCACCTCTCGACCTTCTATCTTGTAATTGCTAAAGATGAGAACTCATATTTTTCTTAGCCTACTATTTTCCCCTATTCTATTCTAAAATGTAGGCCATTTTCCATATAAAATATCTATGGTCTCTTGATATATATCTAACTGCAACAACTATCTCCTATAATGCTTGTAATATTTTTGAGACTATGGTTGCGAGTTTCTATACAAATGGTGTCTTTGTCCCTACTCTCTGTATCATGCCTCTAGAACTGCCTTATATTACCTAACTCATCCTCCCCAAACTCATGTTATAGTCCTTTCACAACCTTTTCCACCCTTAGCTCCTCTGCAGTGATTCATTTATGAGATAACTCTTAGTCTCAATTCCAGTGGATCCTTTCTTCATCCCAACTCTAGTAACCTTGGTCCATCAATGCTCCCTACATATACAAGGGTGAGAGTTAGGAATTCATATAATGGTTTGTTGACAAGTCAAGTTTACTAATTTAAATAGTAAAAATTTTAGTTATAGCTTGTTTAATGCATTCCCAAAGTCCAAGTGTAGCAACCCACACTCTCATATCAAGTGTCATGCCCCACATTTTTAACCCAAAAACCATGTAATTTTTTTACATAGTTATGATTCTTAAAGGGACCATTTCTCAGTTTATGTATGTCATACTTATACAAGGGACATGCTACTCTTCCCTGTATCATTCCAATTTTATCAGATGTCTTTGAAGAGACTATAGACACACTGAATTCAATATCTCTACCCTTGTCTACTCGTGTGCACATATTTTTCTATGGTCCCATTTAGGCCCCCTTTTAACTAAATGTGCCCCCTTCAATATTTAGTAAAATTCCCACCTATTATCCCATCACCTTATTAATATTTATTAATTAACAATAATTAATTAATTAATTAATTAATCAATATCCATGCCCATCACCTTTTAATCACCTTTAATATTTATTAATAAACATTAATTGATTAATTTTAATTAATTAATTAACATCCATTATGCCCTAACCAACTTTTCATTTATGATGCTTTTATTCTAAATATGCATCCTCACGATTTTCTATGATTTTTCCTACCTATCTTTATCCTCTTTTCTTATCCTTAAAAACCTGAAATCCCAATAAAAGAAAAAAAGCACCCCCATTGGGGAAAATTTCCCCGTAGTTAGTGGCGACCCACCTAGACACCGTCGACCCTATAAAACTAAGACTTTTCTTTCCATAATTAAGGGATGCATGCGAATTTTGGGAGCTTCTTTATGACCGTGAACTCTTCCTCATACCTAAGAATTCCTTCAACAATTAATTATCTCTTGGACATCATTTTAACATGCTCGCATCACTTACGATCATCCTTTATGAGATTTATGATCATCTTCATGTTATTTATGTGATATTTATCAAATTATCTTTGTATTGTTTACATCTAACATTTTATAGTTCGATAAGCCTCTGTAACACCCAGAGCTCCATTTTCAGCCTTCTTTTCCAGCTTCTTTTCTTGTAGGTCTCCCATTTCATCCTTTTACCTTAGTTTTACCCTTCCTACCTTGATTGGCACTAAACGAGATCCGTTGGAGTAGACCCGGATCTAGTTGGCATAGACCTGGTCGATCGGCGCCAACCGGCCCAATCGGTGTCGACCCATTCCCGATCGGTGTCAAAGCGGTTCAATCGGCGTCAACCCGACCCATCTTCTAAATCCAAATCTAGCCATAAAAGAGCTTGCGGGTTCATTACGAGGTTCCATTCACATGATCTAGTTGGTGTCAACCTAGTTTAGTCGACATCGACCCACGACCTTCTCAGTATTCTAGAGATTGTTACAAACCTATTTTCCATATTTCTTGATCCACTCTTCTCAATCATTGTCAACTTGATCTCTGGTCTTGGGTCACCATCTACCCATGAAGGTTTGATTTAATTTACATCTATTTTTATCAGATCTGTAGTTTCCTTATATATCAACATTTTTGGTTTCCATTTTATATCAGATTTTGCATATTATCTAGATCCATATTAGTTATTTTTAGATTCTATATTCCTTTAGTTTCTACATACTATCATTTTATCTTTCATTTATATCACTTTATTTTATAAAAAACATGGGGTTGACATTTTCCAAGGAAGTTAATGCTTCTTGGAGTTAGCATTTCAGGCATCCCCATATATACTATCTAATCAGTTTTTATTTCTAGGGATTCTTATTTGCAGGTCATTAGCTTGTAGCAACGAGGATCCATAATTAACTTCCCACATGTATCCATTACATTGCATTTGAGGTACCTCAAACACTCCATGTTTCTATTTATTTAGTTTTCTTTAGTACTAGATCATTAATTTGAAAAAGGAACAAAAAAATTATATAAACATAGACTATACATTGTGTTACATTGAATATATTACAGTTTAAACATTATAAATGTTATAATAGTATTATATTATGTATAATAACAATCACATTATATATGATACAATGTTATAAGATTTTAAGTGTTATCATATTAAACATTATAACCTTATAAAACATTATAATCATTATAAAATTATAGCCATTTTAAATATATTATATTATTTATAAGAATAATAATACATTTAATATAATTTATAACATCCTAAAAATTATAAATGATACCATTATAACATTTAATTATAATATATCATATTATATATTATATAAAACATTAGTTAATATATTATATAATATCTCTGTAATCTATATATATACCATATTTATGTACATTATAATATATATCATAACTTACATTCCATAAATTATAATATATATATTAATTATAATTTTATATATTATAACCAACCCTAACCTACTGTAGGCACCTAAAATTAGCATCACTAATCCCCCATAAATCATGCGTCTGCTTTAGCACCCCTTCATTATCACATCACTATCATATTATATATTAAATCCTTATCCTAAGTCTTATTTCTCCCCATTATATTTGTTCCCCATTAATATCATTCTAGAAGCTGTAAAATCCTATTTTAATCCTCTTAAAACCACCTAAAACCACTTAAACACCAAAATCAAATAAAATAATAAAAATCAACAACTTCTCAACCATTTCACAACCTCTTTGACCCCACATAGCCTCTCTCCAATACACACCCTTAATCAAAATAAACAAAAGCCTTTATTTGTGAAGCAATTTTAACATTTTCCCTACAAATCCTAGATTTCCAGTGATTCTCTCTAGTTGGTGGTGACCCTATATAAGCAAGATTCAAGCCTTCATTTGAGGTTAGTGATAGCCTAAAAAAATTTGCTAGGAGCTTCCTCCACTTCAACTTGTTGGCTGGAAATTATTTAAGGCCTTCACATTGTAATCTTAGTGCATCATAGACATTCATCACAATAGAATTTAAAGCCATCAATTATCTCTTCTTCAATCCTTGGAAGGAACTCAAACATCCAGGAAAAAACTCAAAAATCTTAAGCATCTATAATCTTCTTCTTTTGGGTAATATTATCCCCTCCGTTTGATTCATCAATTAGTACAAGGTAACTAACTTCCATTTTGCATTATCATCTATTTCATTCATCATTTATGAGATTCCATCATATTTATATTGTTTATTATTAGCTTGGACACTTCCACAACAATCATGAAGATTCTCCTAATCACCGATGATCAACCACAATCACTAGCGATCGACCTTAATCCCTAGTGATCCTTGTCTATCAGATGATATGACCCCTAAGATTACTTTTTCAAACATTGAGATCATGTTATTTTTTACCACTATTCATTTACAAGTGCCTCTTTAGTCATATCAAGTTCCTTTTAGCCATCTATAACACTCCATCAATTATCTAAACCAAATCTATCATCCTGCTCACCTTTGTGAGTGTATAACTATCTAAATTATTGCTTCTTTGAGACATTTTGTGATTCCTAGATTCCCATTGGATCAGGTATCACCATCATACCATCATATAACCTTGGACCATGTTAGTCCCTCTGCCTTTGCATTATTGGTTATATCGTCTGTTTTATCATTTTATCTTATCATTATCAGATTGATTTATTAAATGTGGATTGACATCCTTACAAGGAAGTCCATTGAATTTTGGGGACTAGTCTTTGTTAGGAAATCCACCATATATCTATCTAATCCCATATTTTTTGAGTGTCTACACACATTGTAGGTGACCTATCTGTTGGAAGGAAGTAGTTGTGCACATGCTTGGATCTAACAACATCAATCATCCATCAAGATTAACATCAAAATTCATCCTCACGGGTATCAGTAAACCTCACCATATTCGAGGTTAGTTTTGTTTTTGTTATTTCACTTCATTAAGTTAAAGTTGGAAATAAAAACTTCTATGAACATTTTGGAACACTGGTGGGACCTATTCCCTTTTCTTCCATTTCAATTTTATTAAAAATTCATTTTAGGCCTTTTTCTCTATAATCACCAACGATTGGTAAAATTGCTAGCAATTGGGGTGAATTGAAAACAATTCTGTCAATCACTAATGATCACTATGAATTCTTTTGATTACTTAGCCAATCAACCTCTAACATCATTTTCTCCTACTATTTTCTATCTTATGTTAACCCCTTTTAGGTTCTTTCTCTTGGGGATTTTTTTTATTGCTGCTTTATTGTATTTCTAAACAAAAGATAAAAAAATTAAAAATTAAAAAGTAAGCATTCCTTAGGTGAGTCCTATTATTTTATTTTCATTTTAAAACATCACATTTTATTGTATGTCTTCATTGAAATCAACCATTCTTTTGGGATTAAAAAGAACCATTCATACTTCTTGATCACATAGTCTAATTAGGAGGTTAATATACTACATCCACTTAATCTACCTCACACACAACCAAATCACATCAAACATAAAATACATTGAAACATTTCTACCTAGGTCAAAAATTGGGATTTCATCACCCAATAGGGAATCCGACTTAGTGTTCTAGTCAAGTATAAATAATTGGTTGTCGGTATATTGGATAAGAACCCAAATCCCTTATCACTTTGTAGGACCATGAAGTGAGGGGGTAGGCCCCAATACTAGGCCCCATACCAGCACCAACACAAATTTGGGCCTCACTTACCTTCGGTTATATTTAGGACTCTAACCTTTAAACAACACTGAAACCACCCCTATAATGACCATATCATTAGGTTCCTCTACGAGCCTCTTGCCCCACATATAAATTCTAATTAAGACAATTAAAATTATTTTGTTTGATGTGTCTATTACATTTGTAGCTCTCTTATGGATTTTTTGTATCGTCGTTAGTTAACTATCATTTAATATAGATAAACCCTCCACATTAACATATCCCTTTAACCCTTATGCTTCATTTTCACAATCATCTTTGATTTCTTCCTCTATATATTTTCATCCCAATCACTTTTAAAACATCCCCTACATAGGACCTAATCCTTATCAATCTCATCAACCTGTCATGTCTCACTCAACTTCACTTAGCTCTGACATGTTTTCAGAGCCATCTATAACACCTTTTTTTCCCTATGGAATCTCTACCTTTCAACCAATCCTATAACCCTACAACAACCCCATCCAACAACCCTATGACTATCCTTTATCTCCATACTATTTCCAAACCTGTCTCTCCTCATCCCATGTAAAGTGTATCCCATCAATCAATCCTCACCACATCCACTCCTTCATCATAATATCATCATAATATTAACATCCCCCATATTTTATCTAATCAACCTATCTCAACTTCAATGCCTTCATCAATACCTCGGACATCCCAAACCTATACATACGTACCTACTCAGGCCCAATCAACCCCCTTATCCAAAAAAAACATATTCAACATCCCTACATGTCTCCCCAAATACATTTATCGAACCTACTTCATAATTGGTACCTTCAAGGGCTACCCGTTATCAACCTCCACATCAAACCCATCTAAAAAAACATCCTTAGTTAAATCAACTACATTCTCATCCACACGACATATTAATTTCCTCACATCTAATCCTACAAATGATCTTATGCATGCTCTGTTGAATAAATTAGACAATTTGGAAGTCTGTTACAAGGGACCGAAAAATGTCCTCACTTATGATCATGTTTATAATAAACCCATCCATCTATCAAGATCGTATAAACCCTATCCTACGCATTAGGAATCTCTTGAATTTACCATGTTCCATGTTCTGGAGGCTCCTCAACAACACATAATAGCCTTTAGAAACTCATGTTATCTCATCATCTGCGAACAAGATCTCATGCTTAGAACCTTTCCTATGTCATTGAAAGGACTTGCCTTGGATTGGTACAACTCCCTACCTAGACACTCTCTATTATCTTTCATGTAGCTAGCCATGTTATTTATCGAGCACTTCATAGTCAATATCACTCACAAAATCACCATTTCTGACCTCTCTACCATCAAACAATCGAAAACAAGTATATTGTTGACTTTATCAATAAATGGAAAAAAGTATCGAGTTAATTGACCTTCTCAATTCCTCAATTAGAATTGATTGAGTTATTTTCTCGATCATGTTCCCATCACATCTAATCTAATCTTCATATACACACATTCCAAACTTTTGACAAAGCCTTCACCATGGATAAAAATTTGGAAATTCAATCCTGAAGAATTCCATATCGATCCTTAATCTACATATTTCCCATATGATTCCCCTTGGTCTTCCTACAAGACAGATGAAAATACCACACATGATGTCATTACTTTTCTTCCTAACCTAACACCCTTGATAGATTCAGTCCATATAGATACTACGCATCCTTCAAGTTACATCATTAACACTATTACATATGACCTTCCCCATGAGGAAACTCTTTCATTGCCAACGATTCCCATTGAAGATTCAATATCATTGGATATCCTTTTTGGTAATCCTAACACATTGATATCATCTCTCTGTCTACTATCCAATCACCTACTACCTCATTGCAACCTTTAGAATTAAATTCGGAAACCATTGCAAAGGAGGCACCTATAATCAAATATCTCAACATGTAACCATATTTTGAACCAATCAAATACTAAGGTAGCTCACATGAATAGAAACCACCTCAATCATGTCTACAGATAAAATCCCCATCATCTGAATCAAATACCATCACATCTATGGCCTCACCCTTTTCATCTGACGT
This sequence comes from Taxus wallichiana var. yunnanensis, assembly GCA_018340775.1. Lineage (NCBI taxonomy): Eukaryota > Viridiplantae > Streptophyta > Pinopsida > Cupressales > Taxaceae > Taxus > Taxus wallichiana. The sequence goes on from CM031239.1 coordinate 86,229,403, forward strand.
GAGATCATCTCCTTTATCTAAAGTAAACACTATATAGTAAAATCCTATCACATCCATGATCTCATCCTCATCATCTTTTATAAGACCATATTATTTAACTAATTCCAACATTAAAAAATAAAAACTCACATCATCTAGGGTCTCAATGTTTCCATTCATTTTTGGGCCCCATCCTTTATCTCAATATAATATCACATAGTCGAACCCTTTCTAATCTATAAAGCTGTCCTCGTCTTTTACGGGACCTAGTTTGTCATCCAATTTTATCAATGTTATATCCTATCCTATCCTTATATCACATCCTCTTTCTCATAGAACTCAAAACATCCCTATAATTCTTCATCACCATATGATATTTATGAATCCAACCTATCCAAAAATAAGGCACCTCATACCAAGTGTTCTCGTAAATCAAAAATCAAAATCCATTAATCCAAATCCCCAAAAAGTGACTTATATTGACATCCTTGAGAGGATCATGCATGATTTTGTTATCACATTACCACCCATTGAAACACCCAATCCACATACTTAGAAACCTAAATCGTAGAATAAAGACAAAACATGTTCCTACTATAGAATCCCCGATTATAATATAGAGAGTTGTAAAAATCTTAAAGCCATAATCTAATGAATCTTCCTCATCAATGATCTTCTCCCAAAAGAATACCATCTTAAGACATCATTGATATCATCTACACCTCCACCCTTTTTAGTATCTACAACAACATATTTTGGTCAAGGGGGTCATCCTCAATCTGGTATTAAAAAACATCTTCTAGACATCTCTTCAACACCGTCCATTGAAGGTCACTTAATCTCATCAACATATACACCGAGTCAGCGATAGTTTCCTCACCGAAATCTATAGGACCAAGGGGTCACTCTCAATCGAATATGAAAAATATTTTTCATATGTCCTCTCATCACATTCTATTAAAATTCCCTCGTATCAAATCAGTATGGTTCACCCACCTACATGAATTTAAAATCGTCATACACAAAGAAAAGGAAAAATCAAAGATTCATCATCTACCCCTCTTCATCAATCATCCACTCATACCTCATCCAAATTTTCAATGGTTCCTTTTTCAAAGGTTCCACATCCTCCTTTATTTACTATCTACTTAATCAATTAACATTGAATATTTCATCATCATAAAATGAAAGACATCATTCCTTTCAACACCTATTATGTCCAGTCACATCATCATGTTATGGGGTATCCTCTCTATCCAATCAAAATGTCACCACTATGGAAATGAGTAAACATATAAATTTCTCCCCTAATATGATTGGTCGTATAGTATGGGTCGGGTTCTTATCTCCTAGCCTCCCTTAATGTTACACCCGAGAAGGAATCCCTAAATACATTGCACTTGCATAATTTCTACTGTTAACACATCATCAATGTAATGATAATAGTTACATCAAAGATCTTAATCCATCACCATCAACTAACCATCTTATCATCATAATGATTATAAGGTATGTGGTATTCTGTCACTATCCTTACAAACCTTAAATATGAGCACCATGACTCTGTTCATCACATCTTTGACATGGAAAAGTTCCTCCTTGTAAGGAACCCCATGATCATTACATCTGTCTAATGTTTCTACCAACCAAAGACATGTATTGGGGCACACATGTGTAGTTTGTGAACACATTTATTCCCCTTCTCAAAATTGTCTATTTGGGAATTCCCTCAACTCAAATAAAGTAAAAAATATCTATTGATTAATCTTATAAAAAATACATAGATTGATCCCTCAAAGGATAACTATCTGTTAAAATCATAGTCCGATCCCTCACATGATGGAAATAAAAAAGTCAAAAGTAAAATATTGTAGACCACTCCCTCAAAGGATGGATACCCATATATATAAAGGCTTCACACATCGATCAGCCTTAAAAATTCAAATATCAAAAGAATCCTAGGAAATATTCCCGCATCAATCAACTTTCCCATTAAAGAAAACTTCCTACATTGATCAGTTTGCATAAAAAATAAAATGTATTCTTTGGGCATTTTCCATATGAAACTACTTGAAAGGAGAATCTTAATCCCCCACACAACCTATATATGTTAACCCTTTCACATTATAGGAAGGTACATCTTATCACTTCATCTCTATATCCAAGATCATATGTGTGACTCCCCATTATTAGTCATGTGTTAACATCTATCAAAAGGAAAAGAGTGCGAAATCCTTCACTCTATTTTTTATTCCCATCACATCTATATCAAATCCAAAATAAATAAATCATTCCAATTTTTTTCTTTTCCATGATTAAGGCACATTTTGAGAAACATTAAGTCACTTTAAAATAAATATCAAATAACACATCATATATAAAACATAACTTTAATAACTATCAACCATTCCACATCGACATCTATCAATATCCATCATCATATCAACATTTTTCAATATCCACATAATCCTGAGCACATCTCAACATTACACCATTGTGTGAAAAACATCAAATCTACTCAAGTAAATTCGATGTATGTCGACCAGATGCCTCCTATAGCACTATTCCCTTGATCACCGTCATGACACATATCTAGTCTTCTATCACGACCCTTTTTCTTTAGTCATATTCCTATAGGAAATGAACCCTTTGGTTCCCCTATCACTTGACTTATTGATCTTGTAAGCCCACCTTGTGACAGCAAAATTTTTTGTCCTTTGACCTTGTCAAACCATCATTTTTTTCATTAAATACATATGTCTCTAGGACACAAACCATTTGGTTTCCCTATCACTTGACTTCTTGGCCTTGTAAGCCCACATTTTTGGCAACATCAACCTTTGGTTCTTTGACCTCGTAAAAATATACTTGTTATTTCCCATTTTTGTTGTTAGGTCATATGTCTATAGGACACAAACCATTTGGTTCCCCTATCACTTGACTTCTTGGCCTCGTAAGCCCACATTTGTGGCAACATCAATCTTTGGTTCTTTGACCTCATCACAACATACTTTTTATTTCTGATTTTTATTGTTAGGTCATATGTCTATAGGAAATGATCCCTTTGGTTCCCCTATCACTTGATTTTATGGTGGCACCTTGACTTGTTTCTAGACCTCATCATGGTGAATCCTCTCTCATCTTTCCATACTTACATATTTCCATCTATCCCTATTTTGAGGGGGTACCTATTCATATAATTTTTCATCATTCATCTATCACATATCTTTTTTATCTTGTGGCTTGTCTAAAACTAGTTAACAAAAGGGGTAAATGTAGACACCTAAAATTAGCATCGCTAATCCCCATGTCCGCATCCACTACCACCCCTTCATTATTGCATCATTATCATATTATACATTAAATCCTTATCATAAGCCTTATTTCTCCCCATTATATTTACTCCCCGTAAATATCATTCTACAACTGTAAAATCCTATTTTACTCCTCTTAAAACCACCAAAAACCACTTAGAAACCAAAATTTAATAAAACAAAATCAACAATTTATCAACCATTTAACAACCTCCTTGACCCACATAGGCTCTCTCCAATACACACCATTTTTCAAAACAAACAAAAAACTTAACTTGGGAAGCAATTTCAACCTTTTCCAAGAAAAGCCCAAATCGTTGGTGATTCTCCTAATTACCGCAACTCTCTTTGGTCGGTGGCGACCCTATATAAGTGAGTTCTAGGCCTTCATTTGGGGTTAGATGATAGCTTGTAAACTTAGATAAGAGCTTCTTCCACTCCGAGTTATTGGATAAACATTCTTCAAAGCCTTCACATTTTAATATTATTGCATCATAGCCATTCATCACAACAGAATTTCAAGACATCAATTATCTCTTCTTCATTCCTTAGAAGGAGATCAAACATCTAGACAACAACTCAAAATCTTCTGGCATCTACAATCTTCTTCTTTCAGGTAATATCATCCCCTCATCTTTATTCATCAATTAGTACAAGGTAAGTACCTTCCCTTTTGCATTATCATCTCTCTCTCATTCATCATTTATGAGCTTCATCAATTTTATCCCATTTATTATCAGCTGCACACTTCCAAAATAATCACCGATGATTCTCCTAATCGTCGACGATTGACCACAATCATTAGTGATTAACCTTAATCGCTAGCAATACTGTCTATTAGATGATCGACCCTAATATTTATTTTTAGACTTCTAGATCCTATCACTTATTCTTGATATACCTTTGTAAGTTCCTCTTCAGTCATATCAAGTTTCTTTCACCATCTATAACACTCTATCAGTTTCCTAAACCAAATATATCATCCTACTCACCTTTGTGAGTACACAACTATCTACATCCTTGATCCTTTAAGCCATTTTGTGATTCCTAGATTCCCATTGGATAAGTTATCACCATCAGACCATCATATAACCATGGACCGTGTTAGTCCCTTTTCTTTTGTACTATTCGTTATATCATCTATTTTATCATTTAATATTATCATTATTATCATGTTTATTTCTTGAACGTGGATTAACATCCTTGCAAGAAATTCCATTTAATTTCAGGGATTGGCCTTTGCGAGGAAATCCTCCATATATCTATCTAATCCCATCTTTTTTGAGTGTTTGTGCATTGCAGGTGACCTATCCTATTAGAAGGAAGAAGTTGTGTGCACACATGGATCTATCAACATCAGCCATCCATCAATATCAACATCACCATTCATCCTCATGGGTATTGGTAAACCCCACCATCTTCGAGGTCAGTTTTGTTTTTGTTAATTCACTTCATTAAGTTAAATTTGGAAAGAAAAAAATCTCTAAACACTACCCTAATATCTATTTGCAACACATATTAGTGTTTTAGGTTTTCTTTTGTTTTTGTTTGGATTTTTTTGTTGTTATTATTTTGTTTGGTTTTTGTTTTGTTTATTTTCTAGTGTAAAGGCATATGGGATGAAGTGTCCTGTGGATAAGAAATGGAGGGGAAGGGAGTGATCTCTCATGGAATGGGGAGAAGGAGGGATAAGGGAGTGTAAGAAGAAGGTAGGTGGCATGGTAGGTGGAATGGTGAGAAAGAGGGGGAATAAAGGGAGGTGTGTGTGTGGCCATGGTGGATAAGATGGGGAAGAAGGCAATAATTGGGAGTAGGGTGCAACGGGTATGTAAGAGATGGAATGGGAAATTGTGGTGCAGCCGAGTCATAGCCCCCATCACAAATCCCTCTTTTTTATAACATAAAGGTTAATGGGGTGGGTCAACCCAACCGCCACCCGGACCACATCATATATATATATATATATATATATATATATATATATATATATATATTTCACTTAGAAATTAAGATGTATATTTATATGTGTGTACATTCATATATACATACATACATACATGCATAAATATACACACACACACACACACATACATACATACATACATACATACATAGTATTAACTATATTCCCTATAAATAAATCCATGGTTTCAAGATATGCACAAATGGGTTTGGAAGGGAGGTCCCAGAAAATTTAAGCAAATTTAATTTGTAGGTTTCTTTAATTTTATGATATTGAATGACCTTCATTGAATAATTCGTTGAAAATATATTACATGTTTTAGCTAATCTTATTCATGTAAACTATACATATTTATAAATATTTCAACCTCATGTTTGTGTGACAATATATTACTTAATATATATTTAACATTGGAAATATAGACAAATCCACCCTTTTCCCAAAATTCCACAACTTGATGAGAGACTGTTATAAAGAAATTTTTTGAAGGAACCCGGTTTAAGATCTTATCACATTATTTATGGCATTCTACATGAATAATAATTTTGATATATACATGTCACTAATAATGAAAGAAACTTAGAAAGAAATGGTTTAATTTTTTTTTCAAGTTTTATAGCCTAAACAAGAACTAAGAATCTTCCCGCACACTAAGAATGAAATTGAGCATAATTTTTAGATTGTAAATTATTTAGCTTCCTAAGATAATTTTTCATTCTATTTAAAACATGCAAAAGGAATACAACAACAATGTTAAAATTTGACAAGATATTAAACAACAACGTTTCAAATTTATTATGATATAAAACAACAAAGTTACAAATTTACTATGATGTAAAACAACAAGGGAATAAGTTTGGTATGATGTAAATCTTATCCAAAATAAGCCCATGCTTATTTTGGCTAACTCCTCTTTTTCCTTTGCTAGTACTTAAAATGATTTTTTTGCAGGCTTCAGGGACTCAAAATTTTCTAGGTATGACTTCATCAGATAGATAAATTTTCCACCTTTCCAGAAAGGTAAAAAAGTCCTCCTAACTCCTTGTATGTTTTGAGTTATGGCTCGACAGAGTTTAGAGGGGAAATTTTCACTGGGCGGGCCCATGGAGGTAAGGAAGCATTTTTTCCAAGGAATTGGTGGGTTGGCAGAGGTGCAGAGAGAAAGTTGGAACTTAATCCTTTTTGGGGAAAAATGCTCAAAGTCAAATTTTAGCCTTAAGCCCAAAGGAGGAACAACGTGCATTCGTAGGGCCAGGGAGAAAATTTTGCCACTTAGCCTTTTTGGGTGAAAGGGTTAAAGTCGAGAATTGGCCCATAGATCTAGAAAAGGAAAATGGTCAAGGCTCTACTCTAATCAGAAGCCGACACGTGTCATCGAGAGAGCGGGCGCGTGTTTTTGGGAAATTTTCCCAATTTGAAATCAAAGGGAAAAAGGAAAAGTTTGAGGCCACGGGCCCATGAAGGAAGAAAATGAAGCACACCTATGCACCAATCAGAGGTTGACATGTGTCATTTTTATGACACGTCATTAGCACATCGGTGGGGCATCGGGAGACCTTGGAAAAGTTTGCACTTTTACCCCGAAAGGGTTAAATGTTGGCTTCAACCCCTAAGCAATCAAAATTTGACGTGTCATGTGGACTGAGGGCCCATGGAAATTTTTCCAAAAGGGAAAATTTTAAAGTTTGACCCGCCGATGACTCTATTTTTTACTAGTTTTTCCCTAAATCTTCAGAGGGCCATATCTTTCAAACCAGAGCTCAATTTTTCATGATTTTGGTGTCAATGGAAAGCTGTTGAAATCCTTTACATGATGGATGCTTCAATTTTAAATTGTGATAGAGTTTGATGGGAAAAATTTGAAGAAATGTCTTTAGCATGGAAAAAAATGTAGAATCAACCCCTAACTACCAAAATTGATGAAGTATGGTGTCCATTTCTTCTTCAGCATGGCCGAATGCATCAAAAAATGGATTTGTGAGGGTTCCCTTTCTATTTTAATGAATCTTGTTGGTGGTTGGAGATGTCGAATCAATTTTCCTATGTTTTTCACCTTTCTTCGTTCTACTTCATCGTTAAAAGCCAGTTTTGGCTCATTTTGTAAAGGTTGAACGTTTCTTGCTCTTGCAAGCTCTTCTTTTCTCCTTAGCAGGTGGATTTGAGGAGTTTCAGACCTCCCATATGGATTGCAACATGTTTTTTCCTTCTTTCTATTGTAATGTATCGTATCAAATCTGGAACTGACAATGCATGCTCTGTGAATGAGTTTTCAATCCTCTCTTGTGTTGGTTTGTTTCCTTCGATCTTTCATTGCATTTTGGAAATTTGTGCATGTTTTGATGCTACATCCTCATGATTTATGTCTATTTTTGCAAAACAAGAAGTTCAACACTCCTTTGGTGTATCACCATTCTATTTTTTCTTAGTTTTGTTTCCATTTCCATGTTTTCTCTCAACCTTGTCTCCTTGGTAGTTTTAGAGTAGGATTTTGAATCAAACCTCTAAAAATTTCACGCATACACCTAAATAGAGGAGTAGGAACCAACCTCAATCTGGAGAGTTTTCCCAATTTTTAAGGTCCCACACTTAGGGAAAACTCCATGTTGTGCATTCACACCAAATTGACCATTTGTCTATAGTAGATCTGAGGGTTGATTTGGGGGTGTTGTGAATTTGCACTAACAGTAAAACAACAAATAAATGAGATGATAGAGTGGTGAATCATGGATATTATCACCCTTTCATGAATTTCTACATGAAAGGATGGTCATACCCATGTGTATCCCATCTAGTATGTGTTCACTTTAGCAAAAACATCCACACATACTAGTTGGAATGTGCCAATTGAAATATTTACATATTAAACTAACATAGCAACACATTCCAATTATTTCTAATAACTATGAAAACTATTAAAATTTACCCAAAATCAGTTTACAATAATAACCCATTACATGGTTGGTATAAAATTGTGTTACATTGCTAAGAATCCTCTAGTTTCCACTTCAAATATTACAACAATATTTCGAATACAAATTTGCTTTAAAAATCATAACAAATCCTAAAAACTGAATTTTTTTACTCACATTACATTTTTGAGGATAAAAAATCTTAAAATAACCTCCATTTTCAAGGATGAAGAGATATGTAACAAGGAGTGAAGGGTCTTCAACAAGCTTTCCAGAATAAACAAAAGGGAGCCAATTAATGCTCACCACCCAATAATATAAAATGAGGAAGGGGAGAAATTATAAATTGTCCCCAAGCCCCAACACACAAAATTTTAAATAAGTAAAACTCCTTAAGCACCACTAAACAATTGAAATTTCTACAATGAGCCCAAAACCAAGCACAACCAAACAAGACGGAACAAATACAAGCAAGAAAAAATGGCTTTAATTCCAATCCAAGTAGGAGAGGGATGGATGAAATTTGGCCTCCTTATATCTCTACATGGGTAGTGAATTAGGCCTTAAAACCTCCATAAAAATAACCCTCCTTATTCCTCCACTACACCTTATACTGCCAATAACCACCCCTTTTTTTCTCAACCAAAGGCCTAATTACCATTTGCCCCATGTACCCCATATCCCTCTCCAACAAATCACAATAAGAAACCATATCCATAAAAAAATCCTAGTTTCCTTTTCCCTCCACCAAACCAACCTTTCAGATTCCCCTCTAACATCTAACTTATGGATTATTACCCTTTCAAACACAACTCATTTCAATAATTAAAGTAGTTATACAAGGGATAAACAATATGATAAACAATGAAAACATACAAATCAAAGAGCACCATATAGAAATAAATATAATAATGTAAGATACAACAAAAATAAAATAACAAGAGGGATTAAGACCCTACCTTGGAGCCATTGCAAAGGTCTTCACTTGCTCCAAGTTCCTTACTCCAAGCTTACTCCTTAAGAAAAAATAACTCCCAATAACCAAGATATTCTATGTAGCCAACCCCATTTTCAAAAACACTACTTATTTATGTAATTTGAAAAAAATGAGGAATAATCATGAGTACACAACAAAATCCAAGAAAATAAATTAACAAAAAGGATAATTCAAGCAAGAAATCTTAATTTCCATCCATCACTCAAAATTTCACATCAATAATAAAAGAAATAAATTATTCAACAATTTAATTCAAGTTAGAAACTCAAGTGCAATAAAGGTCAAGAAAAATGAGCAATAAAAGGTCAGAATCGTAAATAAATCTTTAAAAATACTCTACCCCTTGTTGGATTTGAGGTATGGGATTATTTAAAGTAGTGAGGAAAAGGTTAGGTGTTCCTTAGGCCACCCAAAATATTTCCCAAAGACAATATCTGACCCCTAGTAATTTTCTTGAGTTTAGGGACCCATAAATATGATATCCACCTACCAAAAGTGTCCCAACAAGTATCACATCAAGACATGGGAAGAGGGAGAAATTAAACAAATTACAATTTACAAAAATTCAAGGGTAAAATTTCCAAATGGGGCTCACAACATAAGAAAGGTAAATTAATCAAACAACAAAAAAAAAAGGGCTTAGCCACTTTTCCTAATCCCAAAAAGTTTTGCTCAAGGTGGCCATGGGTTTTGGCCCATGCATCCTTCGTGTGTTGGTCCCTTGGTCCCCATGTGTGTTAATTTTATTTAATTGAACATGTTCATCACTTGCACACTCCACACACACATTAAATCCATCCAAGAAAATATTGCAAAACCATACATTCACACATATAATTAACATCATAACTCAATGTATAAATTTAATAACAAATCCACAAATAACATCCGCATACACAACTAAGCATAATTTCATTAGCGTAAAAAATCACTATCTAATAATTTCACAAAGAGTTCAATGTTATAATATCATCATCCTCATATAATTACATCCATCACTAATAGAAACAATGGAAATGATAAAAATATCAACATAAAAAATTCAACATGATCACAAATACAAATATATATACACATAAAAATCATCCAAGATGAGCTTGTCATAGAGTGTTAAATCTGTATTATCCCAATGTCAAAGTGTTAAGTATCATAATCAATGTCAAGATGTTCCAAGATATAGATATAATGTTCAATGTGGCTAATCTATGGAAATTAAAATGGTCTAAGGGAAGTGGGTATTACACACACACACATTGGGCTTACATTACTACTCCTTTACCACTTTTGGTCATTAACTAGCTTGAAACATTGAACAAACATCTCCACATAGGTAAGAAATATTAATCGATCAATTTCACCCTCGTAGGCATGAAAAAGAAATTTTATCATCTCACGCCATCCACATTTTTATATGAACCTCTTTGGAGAGGAATGTCTTAAAAGACACAAACACGGTCTCGTGGTCCGACAACATTGTCATCATTTATTCCAAATAATTATCATAGATTGAGAAATACGAACTTCCATCATTATTGATTGGGATATATATTGTGAAGTGATATGTGATAATAATTACTCCTAGTAAAAATAAGTCATATTATCTTGAATTCATCAATAGAGGATTATTTATCCTCCTTATCTCAACTACTAGCCATTCATACCTTCACGATTCATTTCAAATTCCATTTATTTCACCACCACATACAATTGCATCATATCCTTACCTTTTGGTTTTCTTAGCACGACCTTAATAAATTGATTGCATGAGTTAAATGTTTCATTTTTCTTGAGTGAATACCCTATAAAACTTAGCTACATGACATGTTTATTCGACATTAAAAATAAGTAAAAATGAATTATAAAGAATAAAAAATAATGCAAAATAGGAATCTACACAATATCTTTATTCAATTTATTGAATTTAAATAAAATAAATTCCTCGTATATAAGATTTTTTTATCAACATGCAATTGTGTCAGTCAACATAAAGGAAAAAAATAGGGCTGATAATTAAAGGTTTGGTAATGTTGATTTGTTTTGGTATTTGATGGAAAATTAGTAAAAGGGGATTTTTGTTGACCATTCCTTCGACATAAGGCATATGATTATGTGAAATAGATTTCATTTTAAACCTTATGTGTAGAGATCCACAATGTTTTTTAATTTTTAATCGGTTTATTGTCCCTATTGATGTGAAAATTATTTGGCTGCCATATCATGTGTCTATTTTACTTTACCAAATGATGTTGATGATGTTGGAGCGGTTAATTCTGATTGTTCCAATAACATTACACTTGTCACTAATATGAAAACCCCTTGTTTTTTCCTTCCTTCATTCCCAATTTATACATGACTATGTACTTTAAACATAAGTCCTAATTATGTATATTTTTTTAATACAATAGTGGATTATTCTGTATCATTGTTATATAGATTTTTGGCATCTATGTTAAATTTGTCTTGATTAACCATAGGGATTTTTAGTTCTTAACTCTTATTACCTCTAAATATACTACTATACAATATGATGACAAGTGTCACCTATCCATAAAGTGTCTATATTTTTCTAACTTCCCTTAATTTTGCATTTGTGAAACATTCAAAGAATGACCTCTAAAAACTATAATTTAAACATAACTTACTAATTCTTGTGGGATTATGGTTTGAAGGAACGTTGGAAATTTTAGAGCCCTAGACTAGTGAACTATTCTATCTATCAAAAATATATCAAAGTTACAACTTTTTACCATTTATGTCAATATATGAAGAGAGAATCTTGAAGGTTTTGTGACTTGTTATGACTTGGATAACTTGTTTTGATATCCATATACACTAATCTCTACCAATTTGAAATAATATGTGAGTTTGGGATCTAGAATTTTTGTGAATTGATAATATTTTACACTTATATCTTGACACATTTATTTCATTCATATGGTGCAAATAGGAATTCTTGTGTAAAAAGAGTGTTTGTAGTCAAAACTCTATTTTTCACATAACACACATTTACATAGTGACCCCACTTGAAGACATATATTTTTATTTCTAAATACACATGTCTAAATACTATGTAATTATGGAAATGTTCCAATCCTTGAAAACCTTCCATATAAAGTGACCCAAAGTAATATTGTGCAGAAACTCTTTTACTAGGAATCTACCATCAAAAACCCAAAAAAAATTATAACATTTCTTTCAAATTTTACATAAAATTAGCCATATATATAAATACTATGTGTGTAGGAACACTAATCAATATGGGACTATATCTATGATTATTGTAATCATTTTCGAGTTGAATTTCCTTCACTTTCCAAATTTTTAATTTTATTTTTAGACTTGTTATTTTTATTTGATAATTTCTAATATTTTTATAAACAATATAAGTAAATAATTTGCTTCAAGTATTAAAATCAATATTAAAAGTTCTATATTTAATGGGAAAATGAGAAATTTAAATCCTTTATTTTCCAAAATTTGTGAGATGAAGGGGATTAGTTATAATATTAATGTTTGGAAACCCCTTAAATTCCTCATATTTTTCTATGTATTTTGAATGCAAAAAACTCTAAAACATTCCTCCGAATAGTCATAACAAAACTTATATACAAAAATAAAACAAAAAACATTCTCCAAATATAAAATGTTGGGTGTGGATTGATATTTATGATATTTGTTTTTAAAAAAGAGATCCTTCTTGACAACTTAAGAAATAATTTTGAGCTAAACACTTATGAATTGTATGAATAAAAATAAAATAAGGGAAAAATAAAGATATGCTTGTGTATGTGGAAATTTGAATGATTCATGGGTAATATTTTAGAAAAATCCCATTGAAAGGAATGTGTCAACATGAGAGATTTATAGAAGGGCATAGAAATCCAATAATGAATAATGTAAAACATGGTTTTCTAGGTATAGTTGTGAAAGCCTAGGTATAAATGCATGAAAATGTGGAATCATACAAAAACATACTCAAACTAGAGACTATAACCATGAGGAAGAGGTTCATGGAACAAAATGGAATAATTAAAAAAAACCACTATAACAAGATAAAACAAAAAAAAGGGAACAACAAAAAAAAAAATTACATTGTTATGCATAAGGCAATTTAGTTGATCCAGGGGCACTATTTATAAAATTTCCCATTGATTTCTATAGGAAAGGTTTCACCGTTAAGTATTGAAAATTCAAAGGAATTTCTCTCCTTACATTTTGTGATCTGATATGGGCCATCATTTTGTGTGTTTTTCTAGATTATCTCTGTCCTCATCTCGATTCTGAAATTATTCTCCTTATGTGAATTATATAGGATATATTTTCTTATCACACCAAATTTTAATATCTTGTTGATGATTTTTTCTAATTGAAAAAAGAAACAACATGAAAATATATTTGGCAATAAATAGGAGGATATGTGAGAATAGATTAAAAAGTAGGTTGTAATTTTTTCTTCCTTCTAATTTATTTTATTTATGTTTTTCATAGGTGAGTTGTCATCCTAAATCTTTAAAAATTATCCACAAGGTGATTCATTTATAATTAACATTTAGGCATCCATATATTAAAAAAAAATGTCAATTGAATCTAGGAAGTGACGCATTACTATTATAGAAATGTTGGTATTATAAGAAAATATTTTACTACACATAAAAATAAAAAATATTGATAATATTATTTTTCTTATTAAATAAGAGTTGATAAGGACACATAATAAAAAGATGCTCAAACTTATATATAACCATAAAAGAAAGTATAATTGGATAGGATTATAATACAATGGATTCAATACAATTTCTCATGAATACACATTACATCACCTCTAAAAGGCCTTGGTAATTTATTGCAACAAACATGAATTACAATAATTTATAAAAGTAATTCTCTTCCCAAAAATAACAACAATCATCCATATCTTAACTCTTATTTTTTTGTGTTCCTTTATTTGGTTGTTTTTATTATTGAATTCTAACTAATTTTCAAAATGCCTTGATTGAATTTATTTTAATTACACTTTAGAAATTTAAACAAGAAGAAATTTCATATTTTATTGTATAACTTGTTTTTAGTGTATATTATAGATATATCAATGAAATTGATAGTCCATATTTTACATTAATACTTGAATATATATATTTTAGTAATGTTTCATAGTTAGTATCTTCTATAGTTGTAACTTATAAACCTATAAAAACTTATATTAACACTATAATTCACAATAGGAAATGATTATGCACTATATTAAGTAAATATGCAAAAGCATGATTAAATGTTAAAAGATAATAATGATTGGAATATTACTTTCTCCATATAATATCAGGTTAAGGAGAACTAGATTTCTTTTTTTTATAAGTCAATATTGTGCTAGGAATTCAAAATGGTAGTGGCATTGACTATTTGTCTTTCTATAACTTTAACATAAGAATTCAAACTACTAATGATGTGATTCAAAAATTTATGGATCTAATTAAAAAGAGGGAGTAATGTATGAATATTAAAATAGAAGAAAAAATTAACAACAAACGTTAATTTACCTATTATATGGGTGGGAATAAAGAAGAAATAAATATTGAATGTTTTATCGCATGCGGGAGGTATACTTCTATATTTATATGGGTGAGAAAAAATAACAAGTGGATATGAAGAAAATATAAAGAAAAGAAATGCACATAACAATTGTTTAAAACCTATTATGGATTAAACTAAAATATTGGAATTAATTAATTTATTTATTTTTTAAAATATTTTCTTTGTAATAAAAACTTGTATATATTTTCCTTCATTTTCAAATAAACACATGATTTTCATTCCTCTTCCTCTATAAAAAAATCCTATTTTTTTATGTATGTAAAAAATCTATCTTTTGTGTTTATTATTTGGTTTTGATAAAAAATTTCATCTTCTATATTTTCTAAATTTCACTCTAAAGGTGTGGGAAGGCATGGTATTACAAAGCCAAATGTAACCTATGGGGTTAATTTCCCTTTTCCCATACCCATGACATATGATATAAGTAGATTTTGGGTTTTTGTTGGATAACATAATGATTTGATAAAATTATAAATATGAAATGCATGTTCCTCATTATATAGGATATCTTTCTTGACTAGAAAAAATCCAATATTGATGAATATAAAGAGAGGGGATCATATTATTGAAATATAATTTCATTTGAGCTCATACATTTGATTGGAAGTGAATGGATTAGATCATGTTGGTATGAAATATATTCACATTACTGAAATGTACTATTATCCAAACCATAGAAGATGGATTCTATCCCTAAATATAGTATTGAGTGGATATTTAAAGAGAGGGATATCATAAGGTAGATGAAATTTTTGAGTGAATTTGTGATGCGCTAGAATTAGCAAGAACTTGACAAGGTCATAACTTGAGCTCCGGGTGTCTGTTTGAGTCCAAAACCATGTGTTTCGATTGAAAGCGGCAACCTGCCCTTGGTTGGGGAAAGTTTTCAACACGTTTTGGGCCCTAAATCCACCATCTTGAGGCCGAAAATTAGGATTTAAGTTATAGTTCGGTTTTTCCTATTTTTGAGCATTAGTTAATTTTAGTCTATTAATTGCATTATGAGTTAGAAAGTTGGCAATTCCTCTAATTTAGGGATGTAGAAGATGCGTGGAAATTTTTGTGCCCATAGGAATAAGCATGTGAACTTACTAAGAATAGCAAGTTCTAGTAAACTGCTAAAAATAGTAATTTCCGCCACCTAGAGTAGATTTAGTCAGAGTTAGCTAGAGTTTACTTGGCAACTCGAGTTGGGAGTTGTTTTCCTATTTAGGAAACATTGTAATTCATTATTTGATAACAAAGAAGGAGATCTATTTTCTTTTGGAGTTCATATTATTTGTAGTATATCTGGTTTGTTCTTAATTTGGCTACATTATCTAGTATCAGAGCGAGGTTGAAGTATTTTTTAAAAAAAAAAATGGCAGGAAGAGGAAGAGGAAGAGGAGGCGGTATTGCCAGATGAATAGAAATATGCAAGATCTACAGAGACAAGTTCTTTGCACTTGTTGCAATGATAACCCAGAGAGGAAATCAAGGTGGAGATGACACAGATGAAGAAGAAGTTTGTGAAGAGGAGGAAACACAAGCACCACCATTAGCTTTTGAAGAAAGGATGCTTCGAGCATTAGAAGGAAAGAATGATGGGATAAGAGTTGATGTTTTAGAGTATGGTGGTAGTCTAAAACCAGAGGAGCTGATAGACTGGTTGAATAGCATGGGAAATTTTTTTGAGTGGAAGGCTATGTCAGAAGAAAAGAAGGTAAAATTTGCATGCACGAAATTGAAAGGTCATGCTATGTTATGGTGGGATCACCTAGAAAGAATGGTCAAGAAAGGGGAAAGAAAGAATTAGGACGTGGAGTAAGATGGAGAAGAAGCTGAAAGATAAATTTCTCCCTGTGGATTATGCACAAACCCTTTACAGGAGGTTTCAGAATCTCAGAAAAAACTTACAAACAGTGCAAGAATACACAGATGAGTTCTACAAGTTGTCCATTCATGTAGAGCATGAAGAAACTGAGGAACAAATGGCTGCAAGGTATGTTAATGGATTAAAATTTTCTATTCAAGATGAGATAAGTATGCATAGGATTAAAAGCATGGAGGATGCCTATCAATTAGCCTTAAAGGCTGAGGAAAAACAAAATCATCAAAGTTTTAGGAGATCACCTGGAATGAATAGGGGGCCTCATCTTCCTTTCGGGATGAGTTAGTTTCAGCCAAGGTAGGGGAGAATCATCTCGTGGATTGGAAAAGTAAGAGGATATGAGACAAGATTTCCATAATCAACAAAGAGGTAGAGGATTTTCTAGGGGTAGAGGATATGCTGGCGATAGAGGATGGGAGGCTCCACGAAGACCATTTGTTTATTACAGATGTGGTGAAGAAGGGCATCGGGCTTTTGAATGCCCACATACTTATACACATGAAAAAGGAAAGGAGATGCTCCAAGAGTAAATCTTGTTGAAGCTAAACAAGTAGAAGATGAACAGGACCTAGAAATTCCACCAGATGTTGGAGAAACTCTGATGATCAAGAGGATGATGATTGCTCCAAGAAAGGAGGTCAAGGGGGATGCATGGCTGCGTACAAATATTTTCAGAACAAGATGCACTTCAGGAGGAAAGGTATGTAATGTTATTATTGATGGTGGTAGTTGTGAGAACATGGTTTCAAATGAGATGGTCGATAAATTGGGTTTGCATTGTGAGAAGAATCCTAACCCTTATCGTATTGCATGGTTTAAGAAGGGTAATGAAGTTATTATTGATAAGAGATGTTTAATAAGCTTTTCTATTGGGAACAGTTATAAGGATGAGATTTGGTGTGATGTTATTCCTATGGATGCATGTCATATCTCTAGGAAGACCATGACAATTTGATAGAAAATTTATTCATGATGGGGAAAGAATACTTATACTTTGGAAGGATGGCACAAAAATAGTTTTTTACCTCTTAAAAAGAGAGGAAGGCTGAAAATATGCTTTCTGCAAAGGAATTTGTGAAGGAGGCAAAGGCAACCGGTTTTTTTTATGCACTAGTTGCAAATAAGGATGAACTTGTAAGTGCTCAAATACCAATAGAAACATCAGAATTAATAGAAGAATTTTGGATGTTATTCCTGATGAGCTACCAGATGGATTACCACCCAAAAGAGATATTCAACACCACATTGATTTGATTCTAGGGTCTTCACTCCCAAATCAAGCGGCTTATAGGATGAGCCCGACATTGCATGTAGAGTTGAATAGGAAAGTGGCGAGCTTGTGCGAAAGGGGGTCGTAAGGGAGAGCATGAGTCCATGTGCAACACTAGCTTTATTAACACCAAAGAAGGATGGAACATGGAGAATGTGCATGGATATAGAGAGCAATCAATAAAATTACAATCAAGTATAGGTTCCCAATACCTCGCCTTGATGATATGATGGATGTGCTTGCTGGATCTAAGTATTTCACCAAGATTGATCTTCGAAGTGGTTATCATCATATTCGGATTAGAGAAGGAGATGAGTGGAAAATAACATTCAAGATAGGAAATGGATTATATGAGTGGTTGGTGATGCCATTCGGGTTATCCAATGCACCTAGTACTTTTATGAGATTGATGAACACCGTGCTATGGGAGTATAATGGTAAGTTTGTTGTGGTTTATTTTGATGATATCTTGATCTTTAGTAAAACTAAAGAAGAACATTTGAGGCATCTAAGGTTGGTATTTGAAGTGTTAAGGAAAGAGAAACTCTATGTAAATATGAAGAAGTGCACATTCATGCAAGAGAGTTTGGTATTCTTGGCTTTTTATTATTTCAGCAGATGGGGTACAGATGGACTCAGAAAAGATAAAGGCAATTATTGAATGGCCTACTCCACGGAGTATAATAGAGGTAAGAAGATTTCATGGTCTAGCAACATTTTACAGAAAATTTATTAAAAATTTCAGTAGTATTGTAGCACCTATAATAGATTGCACAAAAGGAAGGGAGTTTTTGTGGACAAAGGCAGCTGAGGATAGTTTTCAATTCTTGAAGAAGAAGGTGACAGAGGCACCCATTTTGGCACTACCAGATTTTGATAAAGTGTTTGAGGTTGATTGTGACACCTCACATGTGGGTATTGGAGTTGTTCTAAGTCAAGGAGGAAAGCCAGTAGCTTTCTTTAGTGAGAAACTAAATGAGGTAAGAAAGAACTACTCTACTTATGATGTGGAATTTTATGCAATTGTACAAGCATTAAGGCATTGGAGGCATTACTTAGTGCCTAAGGAGTTTGTGTTATTTACAGACCACATAGCCCTGAAGTATGTGAATACCCAAAAGAAGTTGAATAGTAGGCATGCAAAGTGGGTATCATTTTTGTAGGGTTATACTTTTTCTCTAAAACATAAATTGGAAAACAAATCAAGTTGTAGATGCATTGAGTAGGCGTGTGACTTTGTTTACCACTATGGAAAATGAGGTGGTGGTTTTGAAGCAATAAAGGGTTTGTATTCTTGATTTGATTTCAAGGATATTGTTGAAAGACTAATTAGTCCATTGTCGAGAAAGATAATGCAGGAGATGTCTGGATGAGTATATTTTATAGGATGGCTACCTATTCAAGGGACGCCAACTATGTATTCCAGTTGGGTCTATGAGAGAGAATATAGTGAAAGAGTTGCATAGCAGAGGGTTGGATGGGCATTTTGGTAAAGATAAGATGATAGCCTTGGTAGCAGAGAAATACTATTGGCCAAAGCTGAAAAGAGATGTGGTAAGATATGTGGAGAGATGTTGAATTTTCCAAGTCTCGAAAGGCCATGCACAGAATACAGGGTTGTATATGCCATTTCCTGTTCCTAAAGGGTCGTGGACAGATCTGAGTATGGATTTTGTTTTGGGATTACCAAAAACACAACGAGGTAATGACTCAATTTTTGTGGTTGTTGATAGGTTTTCTAAGATGGTTCATTTTATTTCCTATAAGAAAACAAGTGATGCGATAGGCGTAGCAGATTTGTTTTTAGAGAAGTTGTTCGTTTGCATGGTGTTCCAAAACCATTACTTCAGATAGGGACACAAGGTTCTTAAGTCACTTCTGGTGGACTTTATGGAAGAAATTTGGAACTCAACTACAGTTCAATAGTGCCTATCATCCTCAAATTGATGGGTAAATAGAGGTGGTAAATAGGATTTTGGGAAACCTGTTAAGGTGCATCGTTAGGGAAAATCCAAAACAATGGGACTTAGCATTACCACAAGTTTGAGTTTGCATATTGTTCCATAAACAGATCCATGGGAAATTCTCCATTTTCAATTGTGTATGGGAGTAATCCAAATGGGGTGTTAGATTTGGTATAACTACCAGTTGATGGCAGAGTCAGTGATGATGCAGAAGCATTTTCCGAACATATACAACAATTGCAGGAAGAAGTGTGGAAGAAGCTGCATAATAGTAATGATAAGTATAAGGAAATAGCAGATGTGCACTAGACGGAGAAAGGTATTTATAGTTGGTGAGTTGGTTATGGTATATTTGTGGAAGGAAAGGTTTCCAAGAGGAACCTATAACAAGATGAAGTACAAGAAGATTGGTCCCTGCAAAATCGTGAAAAAAATAACGATAATGCTTATGAGGTAGAATTGCCAGGGAATTTTGATATTTCTCCAATGTTTAATGTTTCTGATTTGTATTCTTTTCATGGGGATGGTGTAGAAAGGGATGTTATTGATGAAGTAGTAGATTGGAGGCAAGAGGTTCGGTGAAGAAGAAAGAAGAAGTGGATCAGATTCTAGATAAGAAAACAATGGACACGCGACATGGGAAATACAACAAATATTTGGTACATTGGAAAGGACTGGAACAAGAGGACAATACTTGGGTCATAGAGTGGGAGATTAAGAAGTTGGATGTAGATAAATGGAAGTAGTTTGAAGAAGACAACTTGCAGGAGCTGTTTTTTTCAAGCAGGGGAGAATGATGCGCAAGTTATAGCAGGAACTTGACAAGGTCATAACTTGAGCTCGGGTGTCCGTTTGAGTCCATTTTTTTGAAACCACGTGTTTCGATGAGACGAATGCAGCAAAAACCTGCCCTACTAGTTGGGGCAAGTTTTTGACACATTTTTCGGGCCCTAAATCCGCCATCTTGAGGCCAAAAATTAGGATTTAAGTTATAGTTCGGTTTTTTCCTATTTTTGAGCATTAGTTAATTTTAGTCTATTAATTGCATTATGAGTTAGAAAGTTGGCAATTCCTCTAATTTATGGATGTAGAAGATGCATGGAAATTTCTGTGCTCGTAGGAATAAGCATGTGAACTTACTAAGAATAGCAGGTTCTAGTAAACTGCTAAAAATAGTAATTTCCGCCACCTAGAGTAGATTTAGTCGAGTTAGCTAGAGTTTACTTGGAAACTTGGAGTTGTTTTGCTATTTAGGAGTTGGGAGTTATTTTCTTTTGGAGTTCATATTATTTAGGAAACAGTTTGTTCTTAATTTAATTCGAAGAAGATAATTTTAGTTCGACTGGTTTTTCATTATTTGATAACAAAGAAGGAGATCTATCTTTATTTTCTTTTGGATCATAAATATAAGTTATACCATCCGTAAAAATGGATAAATAAATATAAGGTTATACTTGAGGAATATTAGTTTGAATCATGTATAAAGAGGTTGAGATCTCAAGTTGAGGTTATTTTTTCTTATATTATATGGAATCACCTATGTAGGATGGATGAGGTATCTTATATAATGTTATATACCTTATATATGCATAGTGGTCAATGTAGTTAAGGATGATAGAATCTAAAATAAAATGAATCATGCTTATTGGATTTTAATATTCGATGACATTGATAGTTTTTTCATAAAATTTAAGCTTTTGAAGATAAATTGAGTAAATTCTATTCTTTAGAATAGGCCTAGTTAGATATATAGTTTTTATGATGATAAATGAGATATGTTGCATTGAAAGTGTTTATCACATGTTATATGTCATTCATCATAGCCAAATTATTAGAAGGCTCTAATTTAGGGTTATAATTGGTTTCAATGGTGTTAGTAGAAGATGTTTCGACTATTTATCATCTATAGGTTGAGGATCGTCTTAATTCTCGAGAATGAATAGGAAATGCATCTTAATAAAACTTGAGGTGTTTTTGGTTTAATGAATGGAATTGGGATGGTTGTGATTTTGAGCATTATCATGCATTATAAAAAATATTGATGTCTCTTATGTGTAATACCATCATGATTGAATTGATCTCCAACTAATAATTCATAGGATAAAAATATAAATAATTTGTAATTCTTATCATAATTTTGATGATTGGTATGCCACCAAAAAAATATGTTCTCATTAAACCTTAGGGAATAGGGATAAAGTTATTCATTGGAAATTTATGTTCTAAGGATATTATTTCACAATGATTCCATATAAAGAGGCTATTGAAAATTTGTATGATAGGAAGGGGGAGGAAAATATCATCCTTTATATTGAGGAGGTGTTGGATCAATGTTATGAATGGTTTTTGTAAATCATAATTATTATTTGAGTTTTTGTGAATCCATTTTCCATAGAACTTGAATTTGGATTCTCATTAGGACATGTAGATTCTTTTGATGATGATATTTTTGGGTTTAGGTTTCTTAAATGTGAAAATAAGATAGTCATGAATTTTATTCTTTCCAATATATTCCTCTAAATTTATTAGATAAAAGTACCTTACCTTGCATTAAATGTGATGTGCTAAAGCATTTAGGAAGATTTAGTAAAAACATCATTGGAAAAGGTTTGACCAACTCTATTACAAATATCTTTCCACACTTTAATGAAGGATTTGATGGGCTATTGTCATTATATTTTTAATTAAAATATATGTTTAAATTACTCTTTTAATCCTTTAGAACAAGATTCCTTATGTATTACATTGACTAATCCCTTAAAAATTTTAATGGATTTAGTTGGAAAAGTGTGATACCAATATAAAGTATCACTCGTAAGGGTATTAACTAAGAGCTTGGTATTTACAGAGATTTTATCTCGTAATCTATTTCTTATAGACATTACTATAGTTATTAATGTTAATATTAGGGACAATTGATGTGTTATAATGAAGAGAAGGTGTGATAAATTTTATATTCATAGTATATATATTGGGAGCGAAGGTAACCAATGAATAAATTGGATAACCTTATTAGCTATAATATGTTGCATTATTGAGGTCCCGTTAGGGGTGGTAGGTGGAGGTGGGGTTAGGATTTTGTTTGGAACACACCGAGTAAATTGTTTGTAGGTGGTTATTCATGTGAGCTAAGTTTTTTTACATTTGATGGAATTAGATGTTATTTGTTGTTTGTTATTGAATAATTTAGGTAACATATTATAAGATTATTTGATTAATTGAAGCATTGAAAGGAGGATTTTAGGGATAAGATTAAGGAGGTATATCAATGGTAGAACATTCTTGTTTTGGAGGATAATTTTTAGAGGTAAGTGTCAAATAAGACATGCTCTATCTTTCTATATTGGTTGAATTGTTCGTCTAATTCGAATCACATTCATCTATGTGTTCTTGGATGACATTAGGATGTTTTTCATTGAAATTTAGAATTTTGTTTATGATTTTTTTCATAGTAGGAATATTATATATATATATATATATATATATATATATATATATATATATATATATATATATATAATCTATGTTAGAATCCAATTGTTTTATTTCATTCTCTTGGACATTATTGAGATGAGATCTAGTACTCCTTTTATTGGTTAAAATATTGACGTAATTTTTGGAATAATTTTCAACTATGTTCCAATCCATATAAAATGGGGTTGGTTGAGGAATGAAATACTAACAAATGGTTTAGGAACCTAGATTTTGTTGTTTACTTTTGTAGCTAAAATATGATTTATTGTAGGATATTTTAGGAAAGAAGAGGAAATTCCTTTAGGAATATTTTGAGTAGATTTAAAGATAGATATTGAAAGTTAAAAGACAACGTAAACATGAATACAACTCACTCAAATTGTATAGTAATATTCATGTTAGTTTAACTATTATGTTTTCAAGCTAAGAATATTATATAGAATGTCCTTATCCTGTTCTCAATAATATAAATTAGGATAATAAGGGGCTATTATAAGGCCACATATAAGAGGTTTGTAAGGTGCTAAATATTGTGGATATATAAGATTTTATTTATGTAATGCAATTCCTTATCACATCAGGTCGGAAATCATTTCCAAATGCTGTAAATTTTATAATGATTGATTTTAGACATATTTATATAGATCAACCACTCAAATTATTGACAAAATTTATCATAAAAATTGGTTTGGTGTGTTGGTGAGGTTTTAAACTTAAAATTTATTTTGATATGAGATAAAAATACATTGTAAATAACATGTTTATCTTAAACAACTGTTAAACTTTATACGAGAAGAGATATTGTAAGTAAAATTTTGTTTGCACTTAGTTAAATTTTATTGTTTTAGGAATTTGTGTGATTGTGGTGTGTAAATATGAATCTTTGCCATAATTAACTCATGAGAATGATATCATAAAAAGATAGTAATAGAATTTAAATATTCAATGTAAAATACATGAAAAATAAAACTAAGAAAATAAAATGAAATAAAAGTAAATAAAACCAATGTTGCCAAGATTCCCAGTAGTAGACCCAATATCAAAGAGTTTAAGAAATGGGCTAATAGGAAATGGATTCCTAAGGGGGTGATGGAAGTTGTGGCTTATGGTAATGAATTTTTGTGATCCATTTTTCCTTGGAAGAGGATTTTTAAGGATTCTTGCAGAGGGGTCTTGGTTCATGGGACGAGTCATGGTTTTGGTCCAAAAATGGGTGACGAGTTTCAATCCTTTGGAGATTGTTATCAAAGAATACCCTATTTGGGTTCCAGTTTCCTAGGCTCCCATTAGAATATTGGGACCTAGATATCCTACAAGGGATCACTAAGGCTATTGGATCCCTGGTCCTTATTGATCTAGTAACTTGTGTTAGAATGAGGTTTCTTTTTGCACATTTCTATGTTAATGTAGCCCCTGAAACACCTTTACCAAGAAGCATTGAGATCAAAGTACCATGGGGATTACATACCTATAAAATTGGTTATGATTTTGCTCCATTTATATTTTTTCCTACTTTAAAGAAGACCATAATATCAAATCATGTCCCAAAGCTAAAGAGGAGGCTCCTAAAAATCCCTTCTTAAGAAGACTAAGAGTTCCAGTAAGGAAGATCTGAAGGGAAAGGGTCCAATGCATTCAAATGGAAGTGGATCATCAAAGGTCAACCCTGAATGGAGATAGATAAGTAAGCCAACAGAGCCCAAGGATCAAGTTACAGAAGTTCCAGAAAAGAAAACTGATGAAGAAGGTTAGGAAAAGGACAACAAAAGGGAGGAGACCCAAGAACCTGATAATAATGAGGATACAATGATCTTTGAGGATTTTCAGGAGGATAATATAGTGGGTTCAATAGTTCTAGAATTTTGGGAGGTAATTTTATTTTCTCGAGACTAGATAAAGCATTACTAGTAAGCAATATGTATAAAATGTTAGATGTTAATCTAGAGGACATCTCCACAAAGTGGAGGAGGATGCCCAACATGAATAGGAGGCTGCTGAGAAAATGTCAAAAGAAGACCCAGATGAAAGTAAGAAGGTGAAGGAAGTTGTAAAAGAGAGCCCAATTAAGGTGAGTGCAAATTTCCACATACCCAGAGAATAGGCCATCCCTAAATCGGATTTAAACACCACAAACTAGATCAAAGGCAGATATAGGAGAAAACAAGGCATCCCCGGGAAGACCTTCGGAAAAGGAAAAAAGGGACAAAGAGACAAAGAAAGACATCATGGAAGGTCACCAAAAACCATTAATGTTGGGTAAGAAATCCTCCCATCATAAATGATTTACATATCTTGGAATATTAGGGGCTTAAATCAACCCAATAAGCATAGGATTTTGTGGGATTTAAAAGTGAAAGAGAAACTTGATGTGTTAATGTTACAAGAGACTAAGATGAATGACATTAGGATGAAGTATTTTTAGTATTATTTTTGGAAAGATTTCAGATTTCACTGTTAGCCTTTTGTTGGAGCCTCAGGAGGTTTATTGGACTTGTGAAAAAGGATAAACTGGAAGGTTTCCCTCTTATCAATAGTCAACATCATATTGTTATTTTCTTTATGGAAGTTAGAACTAGAAATCAATTTATTATATCTAATGTCTATTCTCCTAACACCTCTATGGGTAGAAGGGAGATATGGGAGTAGTTGACCACTTTCAGAAGAATGTTTAATGAATTAAATTGGATAATTTGTGGAGACTTTAATACCCCCCTCATTCCTTCTGAGAAGAAAGGTGGTATTAATGTTTTCACAGAAATTATGGAGGACTTGGGTAATTTTATGGGCTGGAATGATTTAATAGATTTGAATCTCAAAGGATCTAAATACACTTGGTCTAATAGGAGAGAGGGGAAAATTTAATCCAAATAAGATTGGATCATTTTCT
This sequence comes from Taxus wallichiana var. yunnanensis, assembly GCA_018340775.1. Classification (NCBI taxonomy): domain Eukaryota; kingdom Viridiplantae; phylum Streptophyta; class Pinopsida; order Cupressales; family Taxaceae; genus Taxus; species Taxus wallichiana. The sequence continues at coordinate 86,255,619 of CM031239.1, forward strand.
TGTTAATACCTAGTGGGTTCAAGCAACAACAATACACTTTATCCTCCCTTCCTAGGATTGGGTTGGACCATAACCCAATAATCCTCAAAATGTGTGCTAGAGAACATCATGTGGGAAGGCCCTTTAGGTTTGAAAATATGTGGACCACTCACCTGAGAATTGGAATAGAGAATTAAGGACTGTGGGGCATTGAAGTGAGAGGTAACAATATGTTCAAAGTGACCACTAAGCTTAAAAATATTAAAGTCAATCTAAAAGTTTGGAACAAGGAAATTTTTGGAAACATTTTTCTCCAAAAAAGTAGAATAGTGGAGGATCTTAGGATTCTTGAAGAAAACATGGAACAAGGAGGTTGGAGCTTTGAGGATAAAGCTAAAGAGAAGATCCTTCTATCTGATTATCATAATATTCTGCATCGGGAAGAGGTTTACTAGAAACAAAAATCGAGAATCACTTGGCTTAAGGAGGGGGACCGGAACACTAATTTTTTTCATATCTCTGCTACTATTAAAGCTAATAAACTGCACATTCAAGAGATCAAGAAAGATAACAAGGATTTGGCCACTGAGGATAAATAAATTGCCTCTACCATTGTTTCCTTCTTCAAAAACCTTTTTGTTGAAGACCTTCTTGATGATGAAGTTTATAGAGAAGAACTTATTAATCTTTTTGAACTGGCTAGCAGTCTAGATGAAAATCAATTACTTACAACTATCCCTACTGAAGAGGAGATCAAAGCTATTCTGGATGCTATGGAAGATGATAAACACCCAGGCCCGGATCGGTTCCCAACCTTTTTTTCCAACTTTATTGGGATATTGTTAAGACTGATGTGGTCTCTGTTGTTCAATAATTTTTCCAATCAGGTTGCTTACTCAAAAAAATCAATCATACATTTATTTCTCTCATCCCCAAAAATCACGGGGCTAAGGATGGGGGAACTTTAGACCAATTAGTCTATGCAATACCATGTACAAGATCATTTCTAAATTATTGGATTTTAGACTAAGAGAGACTCTTAGTAACTTCATATCCCCCAACCAAGGGGCCTTTGTGCTTGGTAGACAAATTCTAGATAACATTATCACTATTCATGAAACTATTCATTCTATGGAACTTTTAGGAAGGGAAGCTATGATTATGAAGTTGGACATGCAAAAATCTTATGATAGAATTTCTTGGGATTTTTTTATATTGTCTTATCTCTAAGCGGGTTATCACCCTCATTTTATTAAAATTATTCAAGCTTGTACCAAATATATGAGCTTCTCTATCATCATCAATGGGAAACCTAATGGTTTTTTCAAAGCTAAAAGGGGAAATGAGCAAGGGATCCTTTATCCCCCTTTCTGTATATAATTATTCTTTGAAACTTTGTGCAGGTTATGCCTTAAATCCTAGAGAGAGGGAAACATGGAAGGGATTAAGGTGGTAAATGGAATTGAAAATCAATGTCTACAACAATTTTTTTATTGGTAAGTAGTTTTGAAGGGATTATACCCTGATTACAACGAAGGCCCATAAGCTGGATAATAAACAAATAAGTTCGACAAAACTAGAAGGATCAAAATCTAGAATAGTCATTAAAACCATAGGTAACCAAAAAAGAGTTACAACTTAACAGAAAAATAGATCTAACGCTGCAACAAAGCAGCTAAAAACAGCACCAAAACAACAAAAAACACAAAGGAAGTCAAGCATCTGCAACGAAGAGCAACCCTACTTCTTGGCAGCTCTGTTGATTCTGGATTTGACAGTTTGTAAAGAGGTAAACCGGGTGAATGCCGTCATGTGACTTGGGTCCTTGGCATCTAGCTTTTTAATGGTCGACTTCATTCTTTATCTGTACCTCATAGATTTTTTGGGATCCCACTCAGAACAGAGACACTATGTACATCGTTGTTCAAGGAAGTCACCAATTGCATTAAAAATTGCCATGTTGTGATCATGGCGATCCTTAGCTTTCCCAGGCGGCTATCCAGGGAGTTTAAATTTTTATAGATATCCTCAATTTGTGTATTGTCAAGAACAAAATCCTCCTCCCTCTTCCTTTTTCCTTTTTCTTAGTCAAGTTCTGCACATCTTCTTTCAGACTGAGCATATCATTTTCTAAGGCTTCCAGCCTTTGGGTAGTATTCTCAGTGTGAGTATCCACATGATGACCTACTCTACTAATATGAAGGAGGTTTTGAACATCCTCCAACTCTTGAGTGCTGCGAAGAATTCTTCTTGAAATAGGGATATCCAGCTTGGGTGTCTTTTGAGACCTAGTTTTAGGTTTGGCCATGGTAGAGGTGAAGGGGGTGGGAGCCGTGATGGAAGGGTTGGGAGTGGGGGTGGGAGCTATGATGGTAGGGACGGGGGTGAGGGTGGGGGTTTTGGTGATGGGATGTAAAGGAGCGAGATGGGGGAATAAGGGAGGCTGGGGAATTTAGAGGCACAAAGCTTGTGCAATAAGAAAATTAGATCTTGATGCAAGGGGACCGCACGGGTATGTTTCTGAAACTCCAAAATGGAGCGTTCGAGAGAGCTAAGAAGGTAATGTGGGAAACATACCGTGATATTCCTATGGAAATGGTTTAGGAACACCAGATGCTTTGTTGGCACTGTGACATATCTCCCCTCTAGAGAGATGTAGCAAACCATCATGTGGGTGATTTCATCAAATGGCGAGGGTATTGAGCTTACCTTCAAACCGGTAGTAACGAAGATCAACTCCTCATTGTTAGCAACAAACTTCTTTTCCTCAGCTGCTTTATCGATCCTCTTGTTGAAAAAATAGAATCCATCCATCCCAAGGCCTGTAGCTTCGGTAATGAGTTATTCATTAATAGATTTTTTTCCCACCATATTCCACTTTCCAATCCTTCCACTCCGTCGTAAACTGAATAGATATGTTTTGATCGTGCCCCTAGATCCTATCAATAAAATTTGTGATTCCTCCCTATTTAAGTAGATTCCAAAGCACCTTATTATTCTTCCATTCTGGGTCTCTGCTAGGCTTAATCTGATAAGGCGCTCCTCCCATTTTATCCTTTCTATAATGCTTGAAACTAGTTTTGTTGAAACCCTTTTGCGAATCTTTGGAAAATGTAGCAAGAATGTGTCTTTCTCTATTTTTAAGAAGTCCTCTCACATGCTGGGATTAATAATGATTAATGCAAAAAGAATCGACATTAGAGTTCCTACAAGTATTTGCATGAATCTTTGCTTTGTATGTCTGTGAATTCCCGCAGTGTGAACTTTGAGCTCCTCAAAAGCCCACTTTAAGTCTTCATTTTCCTTACTACGTACTTGAGTGCCATAAAAGATCTGCTTAAGAGCTTCTTTATAAATGAAATGTCCCGCATGCATGAATTTAATCTCCACAAAAGCCCATTTCAAATGATCATTATCCTTACTCCATACTTGATTGTCTATGATTATCCACATAAATGCTATTTTGAACCTACTCAGGGATGCAATCATTATCCCAAATATTAAAATTAATATTTATGCCATAATTAGCCAATGCATCAGCTACTTTGTTTCCCTCCCTGTATGTATGCTTGATCCGGATATTGTTGAAGGTTTGGCAGATACTTATGGATTCCATGATGAAATCCTTGATGTTCTAGCTTGGTGGCGAGGACTGGTTTAAATGGTTGATAATATTCAGTGAATCTCCTTCTAGAATAAGATTTTGAACATTATGAGTTTGAGAAATTCTAAGACCCTAGAGAGCGGCCAATGCTTCAGCATAATGATTCATTTATATCCCCATTTTACCAGCATAAGCAACTATGAGACTACCTCTATGATCCCAAATCACTCCTCCCCAAAGCAGCGAGTCCTAGGATTACCCTTAGAGGCCCTATCAAAATTTAGTATATGCCAATTAAGGTCAGGAGGGTTCTAATAAATCAAAGACCTATCAATGCTACAGGTGCTATTCTAAATACATTGTCAGCTCCAATCTTCCATTGGGACAAGATATGTTCTTCATTTTCAGGGTAACTCTTATTCTTAGGAGGTTTAAATCTTACAATGTTTTCTTTAACAACATTAGAGATTTCAACCATCTTGAGCTGCACTACTATTTACTATTTCTAAAGATGATATCATTTCTATCTTTCCATATCCTCCAGATAATATGAGGCATTACCAACTTCCGAGTCTTCTCACCATGCGGTGTTTAAAGGGAGGAGTCCATTGGGTCCAAAATTGAATGAAATATTTTGGTACAGTCTAAGAAACTTTGAAATTAGAGAAGAAAAAACCCTGATTTTTATGGCATACTCACAATGGATACACAAATGTCGATATCCTCAGCATTATTTTTACATAGATGACATCTATTTGGCATTATAAAACCTTTTCTTATCAGGTTATCAGTGGTGAGAATTATGCCTCTAAGAGCAAGCCAAAAGAAGAAATTTATTTTGGGAGTGAGCTCTATCATCCAAATCGTGCTCCAGTTGAACTCACTTTGAATGGTTTCAAAGAAAGAATTATAGCCAGTTTTAATAGAATACTCACCATCAATAGAATTGTTCGGACAATTCATCCTTCACGTCCAATTGATTTAGGGAATAAGGTCCAACTGATCTTGCAAAGAGGAAATAGTTTGTTTTAGGTCATCTCTATCCACATAAAGCTTTTTCCATTTCTTCTTGTTTTCCTCTTTTTCAATGTAATCCATGATTCTTTTGCCATACTTACTTTCAAGGCTATCCTTAGCTGCCCCAAATCTATCAATAAGACTGCAATTGAACCAGTTATCCCCCCTAAAGCTTATATCTCTGCCATTCCCCACTTTCCATTTGCTTCCTTGTTTGATGAAATTTCTGATCTAAACTAAATTATTCCAAAAAATGGAACCATAAGGAAGATTCTCATCTTGAAGAAAGGAAAAGACTGCATGTTGATTTAGATATTTGGCCTTAATTAGCTCAATCCAAGGTTGTTTCTCAGGGAGCATTCTCCATCCCATTTTCGCAATAAGAGCCTCATTCATTTTCTTTATGTCTTTTATACCCAGGCCCCCATTTTTTTGGGAGTGCAAACTTGATCCCAAGCAACCAAGTGATATTTAAATTTATCCTCCATGCCCTGCCATAAGAAGTTTTTCTGTATCCTCTCAATTTTTTCTCTGAAAGTAGAAGGGATTTTATAGAGAGACATAATATAAATAGGCAGATTTTGAAGAGTGATTTTTATGAGCAAACACTTACCAGCACTAGACAGAATGGCTCCTTTCCAGCCAACCATTTTCTTTTGGAATCTCTCCAACAGGTCATTCCAAACTTTGATTGAAACTTTTTTAGTACCAAGGGGGAGCCCTAGATAAGTAGCAGGAAGTGAACTGATTTTACAGCCCAAAATTTTTGCAATTTTAATTTGTCTTTCATCAGGGGTGTTAAAAAAGAAAATGGAGCTTTTATCATAATTAATCTCTTGCCCAGAAGTAGATTCATAAAGTTTTAGAATAGACTTTACTACTTTAGCTTCAAGGATGGAAGCCATTAAAAGAAGGATTGTATCATCTACAAATTGCTGATGAGAAGCTACTTGGCTAGTGGAAGTGGGTTTAGAGCCTTTCAAAAGACCATCTGTAACTACTTTATCAATTGTTCTGCTAAGACTGTATACCATAAGAATGAAAAGCAAAGGGGATATTGGGTCCCCTTGCCTTAGCCCTCTACTACTTGTGAAAAATCCCACCGGCTCCCCATTGACCACCACTAAGAATCTAACCGTAGTGATGCATGCCTTAACAATTTTTCTGAATTTAGCTAGAAAACCAAATTTAGCCAAAACTTTGTCCAGAAAGACCCAGGAGACTTTATCGAAGGCTTTATTCATATCAAGTTTAAGAACCATATTTGATTTTTGTTATTATCCATAGAGTGTATGGTCTCATGAACCATAATCACCCCATCTTGAATAATCATGCCTTTAATGAAACCACTCTGCTGCTTTGAAATTAAATCATTCATAATGAATTGTAATCTGGTAGCAATGATCTTGGTGAAAATTCTATAGATAACATTCACTAGACTGATGGGTCTGAAGTCTTTGAAATCCTTAGCATCCATTTTTTTTGGAGCAAGCACAATGTGGGTGTTGTTCAACTCTTTCAAAAGATCCCCAGTTCTATAAAATTCATTCACCGCCCTGAGAAGATCATCCGAACAGATTTCCCAAAATTTCTGAAAAAAGTTAACTGAAAAACCATCCAGGCCTGGTGCCTTATCCCCTTCAAGAGTAAACACAACTTTTTGAAGTTCTTCTAATGTGACTATTTTAGTGATATCTTTAAATCTCTGCTCTTCAATTTTGTCTTGGGGGATAGCCTCCAACATAAAAGAAGCTACCTCATCAGTGATGTTAGTCTTCTCATTGAGAAGTTTTTCATAAAATTTAAGAGCCTCCTCTTTGATGCTTTTTGGGTCTTTTATAACAGTGCCATTTCCTTTAGCAACTTCCATTATCCTATTGCATGCTCTATGTTTAAGTGTGGTCATATGAAAGAACTTCGTATTTCTGTCTCCTCCTTTCAGCCAAATAGCCCTAGATTTGAGTCTCCATAGGGATTCTTCTCTACTACAAATCGTATGTAGTTCTGAAAGAATATTCTTTTCCAAAGTCTAGTCTTTAATAGATCTCCCCATTACATTCATCTTGGTTTCTAGATCTACAATAGTTTCTTGATGATATAGTCTTTTTGGGTTATTCTATTATTCAAGAAGCCAAGACTATTAAAGGAATCACTAAGAAATATGTGAGAGTTACAAGGCAGAAAATTAACTTTAGAAAAAGTTCTTGCTTCTTCATAAATATTAAATAGGATCATTAGAAAAGATTGGCTACTATCCTAGAATGTAATATAAAAAATCTCTCGATTCCTATTTAGGAATGCCTCTCTATGGGAGAAAACTTGATGAAGGAGGATGAAAAAACTCATTAAGAGATTTCATAAGAAGTTTGCCTCTTAGAAAGGCTCCTTAATCTCTTAAGTCGAGAAGGCTCAACTTCTTCAGAGTAGTATGCAAGGTATTCTGGTGTATATCATGTCCATTTTTATTCTTCCAAGTAGAGTCAAGAAAGCCATTAAAGGAATTCAGAAATGGTTCCTTTGGACTGGTTCTGAGGATAAAAATAGAATACCTTTGGTTTCTTGGGAAAATGTTACTCAACCCAAGGACAAGGGTGGCTTTGGTCTAAAGAATATTTAGATTATGAACCACACCCTCATAGCTAAGGTGGGGTGGAGGCTTCACAAAGAGGAAGGCATTTGGGTGAGAATTATGAAAGTGAAATATTTTCGCCTCTACGGCGGAATGTTGCTTTTTTTAGTGACATGGCATTCCCGAGAGGCTCTATATTCTGGAATAACTGTGTCAAACTAGAAAACTATTAATTAAGGGGTGAAAATGGAACCTTGGAGATGGATCTAAAATAAAATTTTGGGAGGACCCATGGATGGAGGATGCTACCCTTAATTTGAATAGTCTGTGGAGTGAGATTTGGAATTTATTCTTTTTCAAGAAGGGATATATCGTGTGCAATTACTAGGATGACGAAAAAATATGGCTTCCTATCCTTCCCCCTCCTTTCTATCATGGGGATATTAAACCCTTTCATGAGTTAAACAAGAAACTCAAGGATCTACATATTCCCCCGACATGACTTCGGGATGAGCTAATCTAGAGACTCAAAGATGCAAGGATTATGAAGTCAAATCTAGATATTTGTTAAAATTTGAACATTTGGAATCAAATATCATATGGAGGAAGGTTTGGAATAAGAATCTTATCCCTAAGATCAACTTTTTTCTAGGAAGTCATCAAAGGTAAGGTCCTTATTGTGGATAGACTCAGACATAGGGGAATGATCATCATAAACAGATGTGGGTTATGTAAGGACAATGAAGAATCCATTAGGCACCTATTTCTGGAATGTCCACTATCTTTTAAAGTATTTATCAAGATAATTTGCATCTTCAAAGTATATTTGGTCCTTCTAGGAGATGTGGCCCTCTTACTAGTGCAATGGAGCTTTAATTTTTAGAATGACATGGTTAAAAAATGTGGAAGTTGCCCTGCCTCATGTCTTGTGGGGAATTTGGATTAAACGCAATAATAGGATTTTTAGGAAAAAATCGATTAGTACGAGAAGGGTGGTTGATAAAGTGAAATGAGATCTTAAGGATAATTCTAGGATCCTTAAACCCAAATAGGTTAGAGTTTTTTGGAGTGGGAAAAGGACATACTTAGAAATTTAGATGTTGAACCCACCAGCACCATTAAGGAAAGATTGAACCATAATATCAAATGGACTAAACCACTAGATGGTAGACACAAGATTAACTTTGACGGCTCAACCCATGTGAATGATAAAGTGGCTAGTGGAGGGTTCTTGTTTATGACCATAGCTAAAAAATGCATTGGATCCTATGTGGGCCCCATTGACAATCAATCAAAAACGTAGCTGAGGCTAGAGCTATGCTTTGGGGTGTTAGATTATGTCATGATTTAGGGATAAATAATATGATTATTGAAGGTGATTCGACATGTGTCATAAATTCCCTCAAGGATAGCAGAAAATGTGGATGGAAGCTAAATAATTTGATTATGGAGGCACGTGCCATTCTTGCTTCATTTGATCAAGTGGTCATTCAACACACTTATTGAGATGGAAATAAACTGGCAGTTGTGTTGGCTGAAAAAGGTACTACCATGGTGGAATTGGAGATGTGGATTGGGACACATACTCCTTGGGGTTAGGTGAAAAAGCTCATTAATGAAGACATAATGTAGGAGGCAGTGTTATGATGACACCCCTATCTTGCACGGTTAGGTCTTGAAAGGACTTCCCTTTTTGGAATACTAGCCATGTCAAATTCATTTGATTTTTCCTCAATTTCACCCATTTTATCTCTTGGGTCTACAAAGGCAATCATACTACTAGATCCCTAAGGTGAGACAAGGTGATAACGAAGCCTTATACTTTTCTTCACCTCAAAAATGACATGGTTTTATGGAAGATATTGCATAAAGGAGGTTTTACCAAGTTCATCTTCCAGCTTAAAGGGAATGACCCTACCCTTCTTGTTGATTTTGTGAATGCTTGGATGGATGATGGTTTTGTTTTTCGAGGGTTAAAATTGATGTTTCTGAGAATGTAATTGCTGAGATTACTGGGTTAAAAACGAAGGCCTCAAAATTTTTAAAGACAAAACCAGGAAAAAACATGAAATTGCTACCTTTTTTGAAGTTGGGGAAAAAATTATAGCTTATGATGATGGTATTTCTCACACCTATCTATCGGATAGGTGGGATGATGTTTTCCTAGTTATTATGAAGTATTTGACCCTCAAAGGAAAATTTTAAAAATATTTACTCATCATTTGTCTATCCTCAATTTTTTCCATCGGGACCAGACTATGAGCCTTGCTTATTTTCTCTATCAGTCACTTCTCTCAACCATTGAGGATTTTAAGAAAGAGAAGGTAGATATCCCCCTCCACTAGGGTCTCATTCTTCTGATGGTTCAAAGAGGAAAACCCACCATCCCTAGTCAAGTCAATGACCATGATTCTGATCAAGAAACCCTTGCTTCCCACCTCAATAAAATTAGGAAAAGAAAGCTATTGATCTTGATAAGGGTATTGCAGATGCCTTGTGTAATCTCAAAAAAATGGATTAGGAATTTGGGTGAAAGTTATACTAAAAGGGACCAGGAACTTGCTGATTGGGAGGCTAGACGATGAGGGATGAGTCCACAACTGACACCATTCTCACTGTCAACAAAAACCTCATATAGGAGCTGAAATATTGCCACCAAAGGATTGATACCCAAAAATAGAACCATTAGGGGTATCCAAGCTGATTATGTAATGCAAGATCAGTGGATTTCTATACTACAGGATCAAGTTGCTACTAAGGAGGGAAAAAACAAAATGAAGCTTATGTTGAGCTCTTATGATAGTGAGGATTTGGATATTGGTGACAACTCGGGTATGGTTACGGAGTCAAATCATGGAAAGGATCAGGAGGAAGAGAAGGTTGAGACCTAGACTAAGAAAGAGGAATTCAATCATCGAAAAGGGTCATCATCAAGGTGGTTGGTAGGAGAGATGGTGGTTTGAGTACTAGAAACCATAGCGAGCTATGGAGAAATAATTACGTTCATGTTGCTTCCCTTTTCTTTCTGTTTGCTTTTCTTAGTTTGTTTTTTTCCCTTTGGGACTTCAAAAAATTCTATTTTAATTTACAAAATCTTGTAGTTTGGCCCATTTGTGTGGGGGCCTGTTGTCAAGTGGTTTTGAATCTTCCTCAATGGCTTTATTTTTTTATGTTTTTAAACTTACTTCTCTATGTATGGGTTTTTTTGTTCCTGGTTTAAAACCAATACTTTTTTACCCTATGTAAAAAAAAGTAAATAAAACAAGTGAAAATGATGATTTGTGTGGAAGAGAAATCAAGTATTTTGTGGGTATAATAGTGTTTATATGAAGAAGAGTGTGAATTATGCAAGTTATTCAATCTAATTTTGCTAATATGATAATGCAAAAATACATTTTTATTGATAATTTTTAGAAAAGGCTCTAAGGAACATTTACAAAAGATATGAAATTGAAGATCACATATAAAAAAACCATAGAATAAAGGCGAGTAAAAATATATTGAATCATAACAAGTCGACCATCGAACAAAAAAACCAAAACCAAGAAACATATCTAATACAACATGGTCACAAAAACTAGTTTAAATTCTATAAAACATTAACAAAAGATCTACCAATGTAGAGATCCTTATAATCCTTGAGATCAGTCCATCATGCTTCATATGATTTTCTTTGGATCCTCATCATCATATGAACTACTCAAAGCATTAGGTTCAATTTATTACCTTTTTCCATAGCCTCTTTATTTTGCATGATATCTAACCTCTAACCCAACACAACAATCTATGTATTCATCCTCGAGCATTCCTTATCATATTTCTATTTTCTGCCTTGATTTGTGCCATAATATCTTCTAAGGATTCACTTTTGATGACATATAAACTTATCATAATTCTTCCATCCTTAACCTCTAAAGAATAAACCCCATCCAGATTCTTCCTGGCCAAATCCAAAAAGAGAAGTCGCAACATAAAAATATTTTTGTGATTTAGATTTCATCTACATTAACTTTTCCATATCTTCTAGAGAAATTAAATCCTCATAGTCTTCCCCAAAGATATTATTTGAAACCCTAGTACTAGGTTTAGGAGAGCCAACTTTCACTAAAAGAAAAATGAGGCCCTATTGAAGAGGGACCATCTCCTTTTCAGCTTGGAAATCATGAATTGTATAGAACAAAATAGGAAGAAGGAAAATGAATTTCTTACTGTGAATAAAGTGATTAAGAAAAGTGAAGTGGTGAGTGTTCAATTTTATGAATTTACCATCTAAAGTAATATAATTCATGAGGTGAAAATAAACCTCTGGTTAGTGACTGGAAGAGACATTATGGAAATGTTTTTGTCCATGTAATGAATTTTCTCATCATCCTTTAAAAAGGTTTCAACCTCATGGGTGAGCCTAGTTCTCTCCTTAAAAACTTTTTCCCAACACACTCCATACCTGTAACCTTGGCAATGAAATATTCATATACCAAAATACTAATTCCACAAATTGTAGCAATTCCATTATCACATGCCACCATAAAATCCATTGAAAGCACTTCATCATGCCCCTTCAACTTGAGAAGTAAAATTGTAATAACCCCTACTTGAAAATATCCCATATGGCATTATCTCTTTATAACCCCACAAAGGAGGATGATTCAAATCTCACTCTGTTACCCCCACACTCGAAAATTGGAAGAAAACCTGCAACCTTCACAACAAAAAATATGGAAGAAAAAATTAGGGGAACCTCATTTTAACTTTGAGGTTATGTACCTTAATGCGAGCCTTAATTACCATATTAAAATACCATATCTCCTTCACACACATAAAATATTTATTTATTTTCATTTAATATACTTATGGTGTCGATAGGAAAGTTTTCTTCCAATCTCCATAATGACTTGGTAAGAGCATGAACCCCATAGTTTTCCAACGTGTCCGCACAATTATTAGCTTCCCTAAAGACATGTTTAATATGGAGGATTTCAAACTTAGGATAAAGCCTAGATATTTCCTACATTATATATCAAATGTTGATATTAGACTAGCTTCTCCCTTCATAACTTTAATTATATAAAGAGAGTCACCTTTAATTTTGATATTTTTAATCTGCAAAGAACTTGCCAACATGATACCTCTCAACACTCCATAAGCTTCAACATAATTGTTAGTATTATGGCTTATAGGTTTTGCATATGCTATAATAAGGGAACCCACACTATCCTAATTGATACCTCCTACTATGAACGGGCCAATATTCCCTTTTGACGCCCCATCATAGTTGAGTTTTTCCCAACTATCAAGTGGTTTTTCCCACTTAATATTTTGATGAGGATCATCCTTTCTCTTAGGGAAAAATTGTAGATTTTGATCAATGTAAAAATCTTTGGATAATATATCTCTCATGATTAGGAACCCCTTTAACTTCTTTGAACTTAATAATTGAGAGATTATTATCAACAACCCATAAAAAAACACCACCAACCCTAGTTGCACTTCTCTATTTTTCCTTAAATATTATAATGTTCCTTTCTCTACATATACCCCACAAATAATGATAAAAGGTTAACTTATAGGATTTATAAAGACATTGTGACAAAAAGGGGGAATTCCATTGAGAATAAAAGTCAACAAAAGATTCCAGAAAAACCCAGTCAACTTGAAAAACTTTCAGAATTTTGCTAATTTTTTGTTGAAAAAGGACATTGCTGAAAAAGATGATGAAATGATTCATTATCTTTTTTACACAAAATACATCTGTTTAGAAGAATCATTCCTTTAGCCTACAAGTTATCAATGGTAAGGATTTTTTTTTGCACCACATGCCATAAAAATAGATTTACCTTGGGAATCAAAACTTTATCCCAAATACCTTTCCAAAAAGAATTGATAGGAGGAATATTTTGAGCTACCCCATAACCTATCTTAACTGTATACTCCCCATCATTAGACCAAGCCCATATAATTTAATCATTTTTTAGAAAATAAGTAATATGAAGACCATTAATATTAGAATTCAGAAGCATTAACATCATCTTTGATTTTAGCAGCTTCCCCTTCCCATTGCAAAATTTTCCAAGACCATCCAAAATTAGTCTTATTCATATAATCCCTCATCAAAATTCAAATGGAATCCTTAAAAATTGGAGCTATGACACTCCAAGGTTGTTGATTTATAAGAGGATAATATTTCATCCACCAATCATCCTAGAATGTAACCTTAGATCCATCCCCAAATTCACATTTTCTTCTTGTTAATAGAAGACCTTTGCATTTGCATAACCCATTCTAAAAACAAGAGGCTACATGAAGGTCATTAGATGTCAAAAAATCATATTGATCCCTTTGTTCAAACAAATATTTATCTTTAAGGATATTTTACCATGGTTTTCTTCTCTCATAAGCCTCCATCCCACTTTTTCCATAAGATATTGATTCATATATTTGATGTCTTTAAGACCAAGGCCCCCATATTCTTTGGGAGGGTAACCTTATCTCAAGAAACTAAGGGGATTCTATCTTTAGTCTCAACTCCCAACCATAAGGAACTTCTCTAAATTTGAGTGATAATATTTCTAATTTTAGAGGGCATCTTAAAGGTAGACATGAGATAGACCACCAAGATTTGCAGAGAACTTTGAAGTAGTTGAAGTTTCCCAGCTTGAGATAAAATATCTCCTTTCAAGAAGCCAACTTGTTTTTAAATCTGCTAACAAGGGAGTTCCAACTTTCAATAACCATATTTCCTTGAAAAAAGGAATTCCTAAGTAAACATTTGGGAAATGTTTTATTGGGAATTCCAAGATGAGACCAATTTGTCTTTGAAATTCTTCATCAAAATTCATAAAAAAATTGAACTCTTATGAAAGTTTATAAGATGACTGTCATATTATCATAGTACTTGAAGGATTTATTTAAAATATTTTTCTTTCACCACTTTGTTGCCTTACCTTACATAAAGGTATCATAAAAAAACTATTGCAAGGAGATATGGTCAAAACCATTTAATATAATGAGACCTTTCATTATATTTTTCTACCTACGGTCAACACAAGGTCTGCTTAAAGTTTTAGCTATAATGATATGCAAAAATGGTGATAAAGGATCACCCTGTCTCAATCCTCTTCCGGTTGAAAAGTAGACTTCAGGTTTACCATTAATCGGGATGGAGTATTTGGGCATTACAATGCATTCCATAATCAGATTCAAAAATTTCTCTGTAAATCCCAATATAATAAGAATGATACAAATAAATCTATAGGAAATGTGATCATAAGACTTATTCATATCAATATTTAGAAGCATAGTTTCCATTTTTGAGATGTCCACAAAATGAATAGTTTAATGAATAGTTATAACATCTGTCTAAAATTTGCATCCCTTCCTTAGAAGCCCCTTAGTTAGGAGATATAAATCCTTCTAGTAACTATTTAATTCTGAAAGAAATAATTTTAGTAATAATCTTATAGATTGTATTACACAAACTGATAGGTCTAAAATCGAAACCTTATCAGCCCCAACAATCTTAAGAATGAGAGATATAAAAGTATTAGTAACTTCCTTGAGGATATTTCCATGAAAAAATAAATATTGAGCAATATTTTCAACATCAACATGTATAATTTCCCAAAATCCTAAAATAAAAATTTTAGGAAACCATCCGGTTAGGGTAATTTATCACCCTCCAAATCAAAAACCACTACCTTAATTTCTTCAGTATTTGGAAGCTTAGAAAGGGATAAATTTTCCTGATTGGACACAATATGATGAAAAATATTGGTAAGAGTCTCCTCCTTATCTAGATCGGATCGGATCTGCTCCTTTAGAGAGTACACCTAAAAATAAACTAATGAATTCATCAATAATTTCCTTTTGTTTTTTAATCTTATCACCATTGATATCCACAATTGTTTTGGATTACATTATTACTCTTATGGATAGTGGAGGTTAAGCTGAAAGAATTTTGTATTCTATCTCCCTCCTTGACCAAGTAACCCCTGGAATTTTGTTTCCAATAATCTTCTTTCTTAGCTTCTAAAGTGTGATAATCAAAAAGAATAATTTTCTCCTTATCTCTAAGGGCTTTATTAAAACTCATTTCTTTAATTTGTTACCCAATTTTCCTAAGATCTTCAACAATTTGGGTTTTTTTAACAAAATTATTACCAAAATTTTATTTGTTCCAAATTTAAATATTAGCCTTGACATTTTAAAGTTTATCCACTAGTTGAAACATAACATTATGTCTCACCTTGATATTTGAACAAGTTTAAATGAGATCCTTGATACCAGGATGTTGTAGTCACATTTGAAAGAGCCTAAAATGTCTACCTTCAAACCCTTGTACATTATTCCATGTTAGACAAATGGGACTATGATCAAAGCCAATTTTAGGTAAAGTACTCAAAGTCCCTCCAAGAGAAGAAACCCATGAAGGGTTGATTAGAAACATTTCTAGATTAATCTGAATAACATTATATGCAATTATTTGATTTGACTAGGTGAACTTAACTCCTTACAACTCAATATCCTCCAGATTTCCTTTAGAGATAAAATCAGCAAACTCCCCTATACTATCATCAAATCTATTTGATCCTCCCTTTTTCTCATCAGAAGTTAGAGGAGTATTAAATCCCCCAACCAACCAATCTAAATTCTTAAACTGAGATCTAAAATGCAAAATTTGAGTCCACAAATTTCTTCTTTCCACATTAAATTTGGGATCATAAATATAAGAGATTTTACATAAAGCTCCACTATATTTTACCTTAAAAATAGTTTCCAGATGACTATGAGAGGAAACCAAAACAATTCCATATCTATCAACTTGATCTAAAAAGAAGCTATACCCCTAAAGAACCTACAAAGGATACACTTTGGAATTCAGATATATACCAAACATTATTCTTTACATCAAACATTCTGTCATTAGACATTTTAGTTTCTTGGATCAAAAGAATATCAGGCTTATTATCTTTCCTAAAATTACTTAACATACTCTATTTACTGGGATTAGTTAATCCTCTTATATTCAAATATATTATCTTCATTTCTTCTTTTGTAAATTGGGAGATAAAATTTGAACTATGAAACATTTCTTACCTAAGTCAATCTCCTAGAAGGCATCTTTTCTCATTTGTGTTTATTGGATACATTTCCCATTTTATGTGCTTGTTTCCCACAATCATCTTTCACCTTCTCTGGTTTAGTAGAGCTTCTAGTTAATATTTTATTTCCTTCCAAAATTTCATTCTTACCATCATTAACATTTAAAGTACATGGAATAAATTCTTGTATGATTAGAATATCCTCCATCTTAATTTCAATAAAAGAGGATTCTCCTAGGATTGGTGATGAAATCACCCTTGAGACCTCCTCGAATTTATCTCTAAGAGGTTCTATTTCAAATTTATTTTCCTCATCCTTTGAAACTAATTATTGTTGCACTTCCTCTATATTCCTTTCTTATTCTGGTTTTGATCCGGCTTAAATACGATTCTCTTGAAGGTTCTCCTCCATTATCTCTTCAATTTCCAACACATTGAATTAAAGCTTTAATGGTGATTTTTTTCCTGAGGGAGAAAGATTTATCCCTTTCTCTTTCCCATATTTTGAGTCTTTTTAAATTCCATATCTACTGCTTTCCATTCTTAGCTTCCTTACATTACCTCTCGTTAATGACCCATTTGATTGAATTTCTGGAAAAAGAGGAGAAGCCTCATATTTAATTTTTCGAGTTCATTCTCCAAACTTGTATTGAAGTTTTATTTCCTTCCTAAGTCAATTCCAAATAGGGACATTCACACAAAACCCAACATACATAATTATAGTTCCCACTTTGGCTACGGGATCATAGACTATAAAAGTTATTATAGCATTAGCTATTGTAGCCAAAATTTCTTCTTACCAAAACTCAATAGGGAGCCCTGGGAGATTTACCCAAACTAGTAGGTCATCCAATTTTTCTTCAAAAGGGTCAAAACCCAGATACCACTTCTGAATCAACAAACTAGATCTACCCATGAACCATGGCCCTCCCAATAAAATCTTATTACAATATTCACTATTAGAAAGTTTGATGATAAAGAAACCATTGACATAAGAATCTATTTCTAAAGAACCTTTTGGGTTCCATTTCCTCCTAGCTTATTCATGAAACCATTCCAATTTTGGACGATATCTATAGATCTTCCCGACCAATGAGTTCTCCATTCTAGATTTAGCTCTATCAGCTAATCCATCTGGAATGGACAAACTTAAAAACCATATCTTTCAATTGGCTTAATCTTTGAATCTAACAAATTGACAAATTCCTTTTTCTACCCACCACATTTTCTACCCAAGAGGGTGAGTGTGATAGATCAAAATTACCTCCATACTAGGACCATGGGACCTCGACTACATAACCCCATTTTGAGGATCTCTTGTATCTTGTGATATTTCCCACCCATTTGGTTTTTGAATTATCTCCTCCTTCTGCTCCATTAGGATGTTCCAATTGAGTATGCAAACATAATTATATAGGTACATTAAATGAGGTTATTAAAATTTCCATAAAACCAAAAATTTGTTTAGATGTATATCCAACTTTTCGAACTTGGATTTCCAAGAAATCCCTTTTGGTGGTAAGAAAATTTCCTCCCATGTGCTTATTTTCTATGGACTTTTGTATTTGATTTGAAAAGGTAGTATAAAATTCCAAGCAATTGCAAGCTAGAATAAAAACCTTGCAAGTACAATCATGTAGAAATTTTAGTGGATGATGAATGGATCCTATTCCTAGAATTTCATGTTATAGGAAATGCAAGAGAGAATAATAGGTTCTTCTTCGGGAGATGCAAAAATGGGTATTTATTTAAAGAAAATAGAATTTCTAGTTTTTCAATTATCATGTGTATAATAGAATCCATATCCCTTGCACATTTTTTCCCCAACTATCCTAAGGTTTATTTAAATGTATTCCCAATTTATTCCCAACCCAAAAATATTAGGATCCTTAAAATTGGGAAGCACATTTATCAAAGATAATTTGTAGTGCCCCGCCCTTATTTTCTCTGTTGGTGAGAGTATGGTTCCCCTCATGAAGTGACTTGCTTGCTAGCAATCATCCCTTCCTTAGTGTCAAGGTAAGAATATTTATTTATAAGCTATTAGGATCAAATATTTCCTTCTATTTTTCCTTTGGGTTGATCGACAAATTTAAAAATGGTGCGAAGGTGATAAACGATACATTATAAGTGTTTTACGTAGGTTTATTTGTTGTACTCTTGAGGACCCTTAATCACTCCCAAGAATTGAATGTCGGTTACTTATAATAAATATAGTAATACTAATAACAATATCATTACTATGGCCATTACTAATAAATATAGTAATGCTAATAACTATGACTTATAATTCTTTAGGTGGTTATCAATAATAATAATAGTAATAATAATAATGATATAAATGTAATAAGATTTATAATGGTGTAATTTAAAAGTTAAAAATAAGTAATAAATTAAAAAATGAATAAGAATCACAAATTAAAAACTTATTTTGAAAATTATAAGATAAATAAAACAAATTATGGATGAATGCCATGGTTTTTGTACAATCAATGCATTTGGTACAAGGCATGATGGTGACATGTGGGTGAGAGTTGGGCTGTTAGTTTGGTAGGAAACATGAATTACAGGGTAAAGCTATCCATTAGATAGTGCATGGAGTTCAACATACCCTAAACAAACTTTCAGACACTGTAATTTTACTTGCATAATAATACAAACACCATATTTGAGATCCATAAGAATTAACCACAATGAAGCCCAAATTTAAAAGTAATTGGATAGTTATAGTGATTACATAGTTGGAGATATTCTTTACTAGTAATGGTAAATTAGGGTTGTGTACTCTCATAAAATTAAATGAGTAGAATGCTATAGGGAAGCTGTTCTAAAATGAGATCTCCCCAATATCCATCCTAAAATCAGTACCATTATGGGTTAAATCAGTCCTACACATGGATATAAATCTATAATCCAAATATCTCCTCACTTTAGTATATAAAAATTAATTAATCTAGATTGGTATTCGTATCTCGAGGTGGGTTCAATGTCTATAAGAGGAAATAAAACCACTTCCCTGACGATGTTTTGGTGTATTATGTAGAAGAGAAGAAGAACATTGAGGATTATGCGGTGCGTAATTTATAGTTGTATTGATTTTTCTTCTTCTACTTCGAGAACATGTGTTATGTGAACTATAACCTTCACAACACCACTTCGTTTTCATGTTCTTTATATTTTATTTTGAGTAGTTTTTACATTGCTTAATACATTTAAAGTGTGATTTCCTACCATCTCACTTATGTCTCTGTAAAAATTTCTCTTTCACTCTTCCCCTATGGGAAACCCTCAAGTTCCCATACTAATCCATTAACTTTTTCTAGCATCCTCCTTCGTTGTGTAAAAATATACACCTAGGGATAATGAATTCCGCGTTCATATGTCATCTTATGGAATGCCACAGTAGCAAGATCTTCACCAGATGGGTTTAAGAAAAATGTCAAAAGACAATCTTAACACTTGACTAACCTTGGTCTATGCTTGGATTATTGGGAGGTCTGCATGTATTTATCATGACCATGAGTTGTGTATTGGTCATGTGTTAAGCTTATATTTTTGTATATACATTGGGGTGTAGATTTAATGCTTGGCATATTTCCTTGGCTGATATACAAGGATGAATCAACCTATGGAATTTTGAGCTTGTGGCAGGTTGTAATGTCATCCAATAGGACTTTGAAGAAATAAAATAGTTGGTGCTTAGAGATTTGGTAAGTATGGCATGTGGTCAATGGACTGATTCAAAATTTGCACAAGTGGTGTTAGTTTGTATGCTAAATATTTATTGATACATAGTTCCCTTTAATTTTTACACCATGTGATTCAACTCACATATCTTGGAAAAAATTTATGGTTTGAAAATTAATATGCAGTTAGAATATTATTAGCTTTATGTAGTGGTTGGAATAATTCACTTGGATTAAGGTGTTAGAACTTGACATGAATATGCAGGAATTGGAAAATAAGGTGAAATAATGTGACACCAATTTTCCGAGCTTAACCACTTGGGACTTTAGCAATTCATTCTTGAGTTGTTAAGCACCCTAGAAACGTGACTTAGAATATGGAAGAGTGCATGGGAAAGTATAGTTGAGTTTTCAAGTTGGAATTTGGTGAATACGCACGTCTTTCTACATCAGCCATGGAGCAGCTAGCTCAATGTTATGTCATCTCGTTTATTTATAGGAATGGTATTCCTACATTTATCTTTCATAATCTTAGTACTTATAGATCTTAATTTGCAAAAAAATATAAACATATAAAGCCTTGATTCCTTTTAAAATTTATTATTTTTAACAAAATTGTATTGCAAAAAATAAAATGTCACCTCAGTAACTTATGCAATGCAAATAACCCTTAGTGTAAACCATAGACTTAAACCCTCATTATGAGATAATCTAAAAAATTCGTAACCAAACCAGTTAGTTGTGAACCCCACCCCCATTTACTAAGAAGATGAGTTTTATTTCTTTGTAAACCTATCAATTGTTGTTTCAGTAAATCCTAGTAAAACATGATTTGTTTCTTCACGAAAAATACATATTTGACACCCCACCCAAAATGTTAGGGTTTTTACCTATTATTGTTCATTATGAGATGCTACAAAAACTCATACAATGCCCTAAAGTGATCTTTATTACATTTGGTGTAGTGTGTTAGGAGACCTGCTAATCTGTTTGTAGTGTCATGTAGCTAGTTAAAGTTAAAAGGTGGCTTTCAATTTGGCTTGCCATTTTGACCCTGAGAAAGGAAATACTTATCCTCCTTTACAAACCTTTATTATTCTTACCTAAAAATTTCCTATAACCACTAGTTTAGGGAAAAATTCCTTTCTATCTAGTTTGAAAAAGGGGTTTTGTAGGCTCTCGGTCATTGTCCCGACTAGGTCAAACAAGATGATTACGACCGGTGGCTCCAAAAAACCATTCACCTTTTGTAGCCCAATTTCTAGTTCTTAGTTTTTTTGAATCTGGTTAATTATTGGTCAACAGGAGGGCACATAACAATTTACCCATCAAAAGATAATTTTTGAGTGCGTTTCTTAGCCTCTAAGCTGAAATTGGATGTGTTGGTGGTTAAACATGCACCCGTGTCTCATATTTGAAAGAAATGAGTTTTTGATTCAACAATGGGACTATCTCCAAGTTTTGGGACCTTGCACGCTTGAGATATACCTCTAGAGAAGGTCAGTTCCTCAACTTACTTCTAGTGTTACTGCTACTCCTAATGTAGAAATAAAAACCTAAGCTAACAATTCCAAGGGGCTAGGGATAGAAGGATACCATGAAAATGGAAATATAAACTAAGGAAGGTGATAACACAAGAAAAAGTGGGATGAATACTATCTATTTCAAGAGGATGCGAGGGAGAAATCATAACGAGAGGTTACGCATGCACAACAAAGACCAAAATTCATTCACACGATCGATTTCATGAGACACAACAAAAAAAGGGAGCTGAAAAGGATTTAAAGTGACAAAGCAACCACACAATGTGAAAGAGAGGTAAGAAAGAAGAATATAAACACATCAAGGAAGATAATAGCCACAAAATGATGCTTCTATTATTTATAGAAATGCACTGATTGATTATAATGGCATTTGGAGGCCGGTATCACATGTAAGAGCTAGATCTAAAGTTTTGCAACTCAAAATACAAAGATACAGAGTCCTTAGAAAATTCTAGAGGATCCAAAATGTCTAAACCTTTGCAATGAACAATGCTCTTACATTTATAGATGAATCAATGAGAGAGGGAGAAGAGAAGGAGGGAAAACTTAGATTTTGAATCACAACCACCAACAACAAGCAATGAATGCCTACAAATCTACCTACAATATATCAAATGTGCTTCTCCAAGTTTGTATGGTGTGTAGGAGAAGTAAGGAGGAGAGATATCTATCAAATCAGGTGGTTGGAGTAATTAGATATTTTCATTAATTCCCAAAAATATGTTTCCTATTTTTCACCTACCAAATCCCACTGAAATTTTAATTTGAATGACCTAGAGTGTAGCCCATATCAGAAAATTTTGAATGAGACTGAGTGTGCATGTTTCTGAGGCCCGCAAAAAATGTTATGGCTGTCATAAGTCTAAAGGATGCTTTAATAGGAAACAACACATGGTGCATGTTGATTGGCTTGAGAGATCGGACAACTATGCAACTGTTTTATCATTTTTTGTCGCGTTTCACATAATGATTTATTACAAGAATTTGGTGCCCAGATGAAAAAATTTGATTGGTTACGTGTTACATACTCAATGTGTGACGATCCACGTAGCATACAAGGGTGCAAAAGAAGGCAAAAAGGCATGCACATGGAAGGAAAATAGAGGAAGGGCATGCAAAAAGGTTACACATCAGGGAGAAATGGGATAAATACCTAAGGAAGAAACATATGGCGAAGGTGTAACTATTACAAGGTAATGTGTGAAAATAAGAAAGGAGCACGCAAGAATGTCATATAATTAGCTGATTTTGGGAATCAAGTCTAGTGCACACACGTAGGGTGCATGCAATGTTGGGAAGAAGTTGAATGTGCAGAGAGTGAGCATGAAGGAAAAAATGGAACAAAAAGGGAAATGAAAAGAAATGGTGATGGAAAGGGGAAGCACGCAAGGAACATGAGAAATATGCAACCAAGGAATGTGCCAAAGGAGAAAATGAAGTGCACGTAAGCTATAATGTGGCACATTAGAGCCGAATGGAAGTATAATTTCTCCAAACAACTAGGGGAATTATTTTGGATATCAATTTGGTGAATTTCGGGCCATTTCCCTACTAGATGAAAGAGATCAATAGCCTGTAACATCCATTGGGCATGGAGTCTCGCTTGAGGAACTTCCTAGAAGTAACTCAAAAACATATCCTGAACTCTGTTATGAATCCTACAAAACTAATAAAAACTACTACAAGGTGACTAACATCCTCAAAGAAGTAAAAGAGATCATGCAAGAAGCATGAGAAAATAAATAACTATGTACAAACAAGACAATGTACATGTGTCACACTTAGCAGAATTTGAAACTACTTGAATATATACAAAAAGATGCAAAAAAATGAATGGAAGGGTTTGAGATAGATACCATTAACTAGGATTGATAGTGTGCCTCCATCAAGATGAGTCAATTCGAAAGAGTTATCTTCCTCGTAAGAACCGATAGTGTATGGGTCACTCCAAAGTGCATCAAACTTTGAATGATGCCATGGTTTGACTTTGTCAACATTCCATTTTAAGACCAATTCCCTAAATTTGAAAGCTAGGGGCCTAGCCTCTCTGTCAAACCACTTATTTATAGATTTTTGATGCTACTCTAGCTTGATCATGACAAATTTCCTTGATTCTTTAAGTTCATCTAGCTCTTCCATTCTAATTTCTCTCTGGTTTGCACCCTCAATTCCAATTACTGTGCAATCTCTAATGAAGGTAATTCAAGAGATAAGGGGAGTCTAGCTTCCTTCCAATACATAATCTTGTAGGGAAAAGTTCCTATTACCTTCTTCACCATGATTATGTCTTCCCAGAGTGTGCACAAGACCTTTTTATTCCACTATCTTTGGTTGATATTCATTTTCCACTTTATGATTTGATCCAGTTCTTTTTTTTTAATTCTGCCAAACCATTTCCCTGAGGGTAATAGTTGGAAGAATTTTTTAGATATATACCCAGGATAAGTTCCCAACTAGAAATATTAGTACCAAGGAAGGTCTTTTCATTATCAGAGATAATGGTTTGAGGAATGCCAAACCTTGCAACAAGTCCTTTGAGAAAGTCTAGGATAACCGACTTGGTTGATTCATTGAGTGTGACAACTTCTATCCATTTGGTGAAATAATCCATAGATTTTAGCACCCACTTGTGGCCAATGTTTGAAGGAGGATTGATCATTCCTATGAAGTCAAGACCCCATTAAAAAAAAAGTCTGATCCGCTTGGATTGGTCGGAGGGGAAGCACTGCTAATTTCTTCTTTCCTACAAAGAAATCACATTCTTTACATTTTATGACCCACTTGTGCGTGTTTGTGAATAGGGTAGGCAAAAGATTCATGCCATTATAATATTCATTGTTGTAGTCTTGACAGAGAAATTTCCACCAGAGAATCCATCGTGGAGTTCTTCTAACATGTTTTCGACATACGTGCCATTAATACATCTCAGCAACACGCCATCAAGATTATTCTTAAATAGAAAACCATCAATCAAAATATATGGAATAGATTACATTATTAGATGCATTCTATTTATCTTGTCTAGACTTCGAGGGTATGCACCCTAGGAAAGGTATGTGATCATTTACTTCATCTAACTCTACGTGTCAAGATATGCATTCTACTCATGTTCGTGTCTTTGGAGAGATTCATTAAGAAACAATAAAGTATTAGGTTCATTACGCACATCTTCAATAAGTTATTTTTAGAGTGCATTTCCTCTTACTAACTTTGTGGCCTTGATAGTCACATCATACTCCATAATTTTGGTTACCCACCTTCCTCTCTTCTCATTGATTTCTACTCCCACGATGAAGTCTCTAACACCATAGTGAGAAACTAACACTTTAACATGATTTGTGATGAGCATGCTCTTGAATTTCTTAAGCATGTGCATTATGGTATAGACCTATTTCTCCATGTGAATTTATTTCAACTCATAATCATTCAGTTTTTGACTAAAGAAAGCCACTAGTTTCTCCCACCCTTGTTCATTTTCTTGTGTCAAAATAGCAACAACACTCACATCAGCTCCATAAGCATAGATGATGAAATCCTTTTAGTAGTTACGGTTGATGAGTGTTAGCGCACAAGAAATTTATTTCTTGATCATGTTAAAAATTTCCTTTACTTTTGTTGTCCACCTGAAGGCTATGTCCTTTTTGAGCATGAGGGTGATGGGCCTTACTAGTCCTACAAAATTTGGGATGAAGCGCCTAAAAAAATTAATTTTTCCAAGGAAGGATCAGTAAACATTTCTTATGCATCAGCATGGAAAGACTTAGGATGGCTGAAACATACTTAGGATTGATTGTAATAGAATATTTTGATACCACATGGCCCAATATCTTGCCTTGTCCAATTGTAAAATTTCACTTCTTTTGGTTAAAGGAAATCCCAAACTTTCTGTACCTCTCAAAGACTTTCTCTAGATGTGCCATATGATCCATGCTTTGCTTCAAGAAGACAATTATGTCATCTAGATAAACCAAGATGAACTCATTAATGTAACCTTTGAAGGTAATATCAATGGCACGCTGAAAAATTACACCTACGTTTAATAGACCAAAGGGCATCTTTTGATATGCAGATGTCCCCAACTTTGTTGTAAATTTCACTTTGAATTGATCCTCTTCCTTGACCAGGATCTGATTAAAGCTTGAGTACCCATCCAACATGGAAAATATTTGTGCACCAGCCACAGTCTATAAAATATGCTCCATATAAGGCAAAGGATAATGATCCTTGAGGGATGCCTTGTTTAGACATTTGAAATGTATGTAGATCCTAATTTCATCATTCTTTTTGCACACTAGAACAAGATTCATAACCGGGTAGAGTATTTTATTGGAAATATAATTTTTACATCAATGAGTTTAGACAACTCTTTCCTCATCAAGGGCTCTATCCTTGGATTGACTAGCCTTTACTTTTTTCTTATGGGCTTGATGTTAGGATCAAGGTCAATGGAGTGTTGAGCAACAATTGGATCCAATCCTTTGAGGTCTTCATAATCCCATGAGAAAATATCACTATATTTATGATAGAGAGAGATGAATGCATGTTTCCCATCATGCATGTAAGATAAACTAAGAAGAAACTCCTTGTCTTGTATAATAATAAATGGAGTGCAGTCTTTCCCGCATTACATGCATATTCTTCTCTTCACCCTTGAACTCACCATCGTGGTTAAAATTTTTCTCTAAGGTGACCAAACCTTTAGGAAACTTGTTTTTCTTTAGCTAGATCACTTGGTCACTATAACTATCATGAAAGTCAACTTGCATTGCCTGAATAGAAATATACTTCATTCGAATGAACTTGATGATATGCACATTGTTGTACAACACTTTCTAGCTAGTGTTGTTATGCGGAATGGATGGTATGATCACTATATTAATATGTTACGCATTACCTTTGACAAATTCCTCAGTAGGAGAGAACTATGAGCCAAGCACATCCATCTGGTCAACTTCCTTGTTCATTTTTTATGGCACCACCTACAGATTCAAAACATCAAAGCCCTCAAGAAGGGCCCAAACTCTGTGTTTATAATATTTGATAAGCTTATTATTTTTCCCACAATTTTTTGGTGACCTGGTGGATAAAAAATTATGTGTCCCCAAAAATTTGCAGTGCCTTAATCCTTTTCTTCTTAGGAATAAAAAGACCATGCACCAATGCTTCATATTCTGCTACATTATTGGAGCATGTGAACTGTAACCTATGTGCGAAGAATAACTTATCATCTTTGGGAGAAATGAGAACCACTCCCACGCCCATGTTATTTTTTCTTCTGGAGCCATCAAAATATAACTTCCGTAGACCAAATTTTTCTTTATTTTTCTTGAGCGTGCGTAGTAGTAGAACTTATTCTTCAAGGATGCAGTAAGTGCCAAGCCTAGTTTCAAAAGCTTCAATATATTTGGTGTATGTATCAAATTTATGGTGCCTTTCCGCCCACTCATCTAGCACTAAGTCAGCTAGAGAATGAGGAAGAGTTTTCTCTTTAGAAACTAAAACTTTCTCTTCTTGGATTAGGAAATTGGTTTGGAGAGGAGATGGGTCATATGAATCATTATGATAGGAAAATATTGGCTCAGCTTGTATGGTAAACCGAGTATCATACCTTGTTATTAATAAGATATGAGACCAATAAAAAGACAAGTAACTACCCACTTTGGTAGTAAAATCCCTTAAAAAACATAAGGAAAACAAAGGAGGAAGGTCAATGATTAACACATCTTAAGTTATTATGATACTTGGATAGGAAAGGAGAGTTAAATCAAGATCCTTGATGACTCCTAGAGTAGTGACAATTGAGCCATCAAGTTGTAGGACTCCTTTGGATAAAGGGTTGTACTTGAGACCTAGGACATCAACTATTTTCTCGACATGATGGAATTCTAGTGCTGCATGAATCATATAATTGTGCACAAGATGTTTTACTATGATCAAGGACATATAGAAGGGTGGGGATTTTACAAATTCACTTACTTGCTTCTCCTCTGCCTAGTAGATATTGATAGAATCACACATGTTTTGGCCAACTAGATTATTACGTGGAAGTTGGGTGAGAAATTCATGCAACAAGTCGTGCTAAGATTGAATGGCTAGGGTGTCCCACATTGTGACATTCACATTTGTCTTCTTCATCTTTTCCATAATGTTGAATGGAAGTCCCACTAATTTGTGCATCTAGGGCACAACAACATCTCTTCAGGTTTTTAGGTGTAGAGGTAGGGGCCTTAGCTTACATTGAGGTTTGAACTACCAAAGGAGGGTCACTTGCTATTTCGGGAAGAGCACCGAGTGGAAACTCATGCACAGGACTTGTGTACCTTTACTACTTGATGCCTTAGCTGCATCCATTTACTTTTGAGGATCATCCTATGTGACAAGAGTTAAACGTTGTGTGCCCGAGTCGAGTATTATCTTCTTGTACCTTATATTATCAAGCAACTCGGACGTGCGGTGTCGAAGTCTTTGCATCTTGATTGATTGCAAAGAAGTCCTCAAAACCAAATAACATCATATTTTTTTGGAGGAACTTTTGGATTTTCTAATTCAGATGTGTTGGTAGAAGGCTCATATTTAGAAGCATTTTGGGTCATATAGGCATGTGCGTGCATGATATTGGCATAATGATATTGACTATGAGGCATGTTGCAAGGAAAATACCATTAAGAATCTTGAGCCATGTTGTTTTGAACTAGAACAAGTTCCTGTCTTACACTGGGTGCTGGGAGAGGTTGCGTTGGAGGAAAAACTTGTAAGGGCAAATATGCATTAACATGCGATCTATCATTATTTTTATTCTGCCCATATCTCTGGTTTCCATAATGATTCCACCAAGGATGATTGTTTTTGTTGTGTGCCCGATTAGAGCTAATTATGAAGGCTTGCGCTTGCTACTTCTCCAAGGATATGACCTTATTGGAAAAGTTTCTAAAATTTTCTAATCAGGGTCTTCAATTCTTCATCTTCTTTTCTACTGTGTGGGAGATTAGGATGTGGATGCAATAGGTTGCAAATTTTTCTCATGAACAGGTGCAATAAAAGTTAGGGCATTATAGAAATTAATAGGAACAAGGGAATAGGTGGCCTAGGTGCTAACTTGCCTACCAAAATGAGACTATTTTATACCATTATTTCAATATTGTAAGCAATAGGTAAGGTCCTACCTCCCATGGACTGAATCATGATTGAGATGTCACTATTTAAAGCCTTTAGATAGTACAAGAAATCATGTTGGACTTAAGGCCTTACCACTTGAGGGATTATGTCCCAAGTTTTCTCGGAATCGATATTACAATTAATCATTTTCTCATTGGGTGCCCTCCTTGTTGTAGTCATTTTCTCTACCAATGATAGGTGATCTGATTTGTCTTCAAAATAACTACATAGAGTTGTTTCAAGATCATCCTAAGTGGTGATAGATGTAGGTCTCGGGCCTCGGTACCATTTGAGTACTTAACATTTGAATGAGGTCAGAACAACTTGACCGCTACTTCATAGCGTGTGATCGGATAGACAAAGAACACATTTGTTACATCCTAGATATGCTCAATAGGGGTGACTATATTATCAGTAGTGAAGTATGAAATACTCTTGATTGCAATCCCTATAATATCATGTTGTGCATTCAGATTGAGAGGGCTTCCACCAGTGAAGATGGAAAAGTTTCTCAAAGGAGGAGGTGGTCACATTACGCCATGGTAGGGCACATAGGTCAACTCGAGGTGGAGTGGAATGTGTATGGATCACAAGATATGGAGATGTGAGCATGTGTGTTCTACTACGTACTCTCCTCAAAGATAGTTAGAGTTGCTCAATAAATGCTTTAGTTGCTTTGTGCTTTGTCTTGTATGCACTCTTCTCATGAAAGGCGCTCAGAACTGCTGAAATAAGTAGATATGGAAGTGTTGGGAGTTACCAGATGTGTTGAAATAAGCCTCTAAAGGATGGAAATCACAAAGTCACACACCAAAACTTATAAATGATGAAATTTTATCTTTCAATGTGGGTCCCATTGGGTGTGCTAGAAACTATTGGTGGTCAAGCTTGCACCCGTGTCTCAGATCTAAAATAACTAAGATGTTTGAGTCAACAATGGGACTATCTCCAAGTTGTGGGACCTTGCATGCTTGAGACAGACCTACGAAGAAGGTTGATTCCTCAACTTACTTCTACTACTACTATTATCCCGATACATAAAGAAAAACCTAAGCTAACAATGTCAAGGGACCAGGATAGAAGGATAACATGAAAATGGAAAACTAAACTAAGGAAGGTGATAACACCAGAAAAGTGGGATGAACACTATCTATTTCAAGTGAATGTGAGGGATAAATCATAAGGGAGGCTAGACACGCACAACACACACCAAAATTCATTAACACGGTTGATTCCATGAGAAAAAAAAGGGAACTAAAAAGGATTTAAAGTGACACAACAAGCACACAATGCAAAAGGGAGGAAAAAAAGAAGAATAAAAACATGTGAAATTAGAGAATATCTATAAAACAATTCTTCCATTACTTCTATAAATGTACAATCGATTAAAATGGAATTTAGAGGCCGATATCCACATGTAAGAGCCAGATCTAGAGGTCTGCAACTCAAAATACAAAGATATAGAGTCCTTAACAAATGATAGAGGATCCAAAATGTCCAACCCTTTATAATGATGAATTCTCTTAGATTTATAGATGAATCGGTGAGAGAGGGATGAGAGAAGGAGGGAAAACTCAGATTTTGAATCACAACCGCCAAAAACAAATAATGAATGCATGTAAATCCACCTACAATCTATAAAATGCATTTCTCTAGATCTATATGATGTGTATGAGAAGGAAGGAGGTGAGATATCCTAATCAGATATTTTCATTAATGCCCGAAACATGTTTCCTATTTATCACCTACCAAATCCAGCTGAAATTTGAATTTGAATGATCTAGAGTGTAGCCCACGTTAGCGTATTTCTAATGAGACTAGGTGCACGTGTGTCAGAGGGCTGCAAAAAAAGTTATGGCTATCAGAATTCTACAGGTTGCTTTTGACACACAAGAAGACATGACACACATTGATTTACTTGAGAGATCGCCAATTTGTGTAACTTTTTTCATTTTTTGTCGTGTTTCACATACTTGATTTATTACAAGGATTTGGTGCTCAAGCTGGCATGTTTTAATTGGTTGCATGTAACATACTCAATGTCTTACAATCCATGTGGCACATGAGGGCACATAAGAAGGTGTAAATTCATGCGCACGGAAGGAAAATAGAGGAAGGGCATGCATAAAGGTTACATGCACGGGAGAAATGGGAGAAATAACTAAGGAAGAAACATATGGTGAAGGCATAAATATTACAAGGTAATGTGTGAAAACAAGGAAGGGGCATGCGAGAATGTCGGAGAATAAGCTGATTTTGGGAAACAAGTATGAGGCACATGCACGTGGTACATGCAATGTTGGGAAGAAGGTGAATGCATAGAGAGTGCACACGAAGGGAAAAGTGGAGCAAAGAGGAAAAGGAAAATAAATGGTGAAGCAAAGGGGAAGTCCGCAAGGGCATGCAAGGAATCTACAACCAAGGTAATATGACAAAGGAAAAAATAAAGTGTGTGCAAGCTGCAATGTGAAACCTCAGGGCGAGAATGGAAATATAAGTTGTCCAAATAACTAGGGGAATTATTTTAGATAACAAGAAATATTTACAATTGGTAGGAAAATGTAAAAGAAGGTCGTCGGACCCTCGTCAAGTCAAAAAACTGACAAAAACTTATTGACACTTATAAATAACTTTTTGAAACTCTATTTTATGGCTTGTTTTATGAAATTTGATTTTTGGGAAAAGAATGTTGATCTCTCCTCTCTCTTCTCAATCTCTTTCTCTCTCCTCCCTTAAGAAATGAAGTGTAATGAAATTATTATTTATCCCTAACCCTTTCTGGTTGTGTGTGAAGTGTTTTGATCATGTAAATGACAAATGAACAAATGTTAATTATGTTAGATTTAGGTGGATTTCATGCCAACATTTTTGCTTACCATGTGGTGGTTACAAGTACCAAGACATGGAGGAAGTAAAGTGTTACTGATAATCTCATATTTGCATGTTATTTGATTTTTATTTTTTTATAGAGGATAAATTGATATTCTATGATATATTGAAATGTAATTACTGATTTTTGTAATAAGTATGATTTTTACTTATTTTGTGGTGTTGGGAATGTATACTTAATCATAGGTGTTATTTTGATTTTGAATTATGAATTGTAAAAGGTTGGATATTTATGTTAACTAAAATTAGATTTGACATCTTATAGTGTAGTTTCGGTGAGAAATTAGTGATTAAATATTGGGTGTGTTGTCTACCTACCTTAAAAATGTAGGAAGGAATTTAAATAAAATAACCAACTTTGGTATAAAACTCTTTTATGACTACCCTTCTAGTGTGAAACTTCATAACACAAAAAAATAAAACATTAGGCGAACCTAATCCATTATACTTGATAAAACCCATAGCTTAGGAAAACAAGAATCCAAATCCATGTTATCCTCATACCATGCATGATTAGCAACATTTTCGCAATCCCTTCTAATAGGAATAGTAAGGTTTAAACACTATCTTAAGTTTGTGGCCTTCCCCTTAGGTTTAGTTTCCATGCATGTAACAAGGTGTTTAGATTCCATAAGTTTTTACCTCTTAATGAATTGATTTAAAATCCAATGAAAAACCCTCTTGGACTTATACATGTGTAGAATGAAGAGTTTTAGGTTGAAAATATCATCAACCACCCTTTGAAAGTCATATTGATGAGTTAGGGATATGAATGAATTCCATACCTGATTTTAATTATTGTTTTGGTTTATATAATATAATACTATATGTTAATTGTGGAATATAACAAAATTTTAATTTATGCTTAATTTTGAAAATGTAATAATGAGACGATGTGTTAGGAGAAAAGAAAAAAATAGATATTTCTTGTAACGTGTTAAAATAATTTTATAGTGAGAAACAAAATCCATGATGTGTAAACCTTAATGTGAATCTTAATATTTTAAACGGTGGACTATTCCCTCTTTTTCTCCCACTAGTCCTATTGTGTAATGAATGTATGATTTGAAACCATGTAATCATGTTCTTAAAGACGATTCCCTAGTAGTATCATGAGTATACAAGTGTCTTTATTAACAAATGGGTTACACAATTAATTGCTAAATAGGTATTTGAATCAAATTAAGGGAAACCATTTTAAGATGAATGTAAATGACTCAAGTGGATCCTATGTTTTTTGTTACCTACACATAAGAATATTGAGTTTGAACCCATTACACTCCTCTTAAACAAGGGTGATATCTTGGAAAGAAGTGTCAAAGTTACCTTGGGTTGCACAAATATTTTGGAGATAAAGGTGTTCGATTAATCTAGTTGTGACCTATTAAGGTGTACATTATGGAGATAAAATTAATTAAATTATTGTAGCATCTTCTTGATATTATCGGTATATGAAACCTTGAAGTTACATTACCCAATATTTGTTCTAGTGTCTTAGAAGGCCTTTGGAAGTGTAGGTCAGTTAGAGTCCTCTTAAATAATATGTGTTAAATGTTTGTGTGGTTAATGATAGTGAAATGAAATGTTTGGCATGAAATCACTTCCCCCTAGAGTCTTGAGACCCTAAATGTTGAGAAAGTTTTGTGTAACTTGATATTGTTTAAAAGAACACTAAAAAAATACCAAAGTAATAACATCGGTGTAATAAGTTCATGATTAAGTGAGGTGCGGTTATGGGAAAAAGAGTCATTCAAATTTCTCCTCATAATATAATTAGGCTTTATTTTATGTTGTTAAAAGGAGGGGTAGAATGTTCCTAGTGAGATTTAAACCTTTGTGAGAATTTGAATTCATATGGAGAACAAAACTCATGATGCGTAAATATTAACTAAGAGTCAAACCAAGCATTGAATGATAACAACTTCATAAAAATAAGTAGATGTGCCTAATGGATGAAATATTTCATGGAAAGAGAAATTAGACCCTAATCTCCTTTAAATATTAAGAACAGTTTCCCAACTTCATGTTAGTTCTTCTTGTGTAATGAAGGTAAAACTAAACTTCAAGTAAACTTATTTCTGGAACAAACCCTTGGCATAAGATCAAACATCAAGGTATTTGTACGTGTTTAAAATGCATAGAACTAACAATTGAGTTATGGAAATTATTATAATGGAGAATGAACCAAATTTAAGTGTACTTATAAAAATAATAGATTTTAAATGGAACCATCATATGTAAAATGTTAAATGCAATACAACATAGTTTAAGGGGAAGGAATCTATACATGTTAATTGTTCTACGAATAATTAAATTTGGATGATTAAAATAAAATTTTAATAAATATATAACCATGAAAATGATGTGTTATGGAAGGTGCCTAACTGTAAATGCATATTTTTGTTGGATCATTATATGTACTTTGTCATCTAGGAAAAGTGTATTTGGTGTGCATCATATGTTTTAATGTTATCTATGTGGGTTCATGGTTATGAAAACATCTGATGTGTTATCTATTATCCTAAGCGATTTATTGTGATGTCATACTTACAACAATTTAAGTCAAAAAACATTATTCTAGTTTTAGTGTTTCTTTGTATTTTGTTTCAAAATTGTGGGCATAACATTTGGTATTAGAGAAAATTTTCATGTTATCAAACCTTTGGGACATATTGGATTTTTGATGATTGTTCATGGTGGTGGAGGAGATGGGAACATAATATGATATATGTTGTGTTGTGACCAACATTTTACTTGTGATGTTATGAGTGCACCTATTGTGCATGCCACTTAGACTAGTTTTTTTATGATATTAATGTTCTTGTGATGAGGGTATCCACTCTCTCTTTCATGAATTGAATGATAATTTCATGTGTGATGTACCACCTTGTCATGTGAAAAGATTGTTATTGCATCTTTGCGATTTGTTGTAGTGCTAGTAATTCTATGATATGTACATATGCTAATGTGTTGTATGAATTTTCTAGTGAATTGGATCATATCATGATGTCACCACCATGTTGTGATGTATCATGTTGTGTCACCATTTTGTATTACAAGTTTTTGTATGTTGTGATGTTCATCATACATATATTTCATGTGTTATGTGATGGATTCATGTCATGAATTAGGGGCATATAGTGATTGTATGACCCTTATTGCACTATACTTACACTTTGTGTGTTTTATGTGGAAACATGACGTGTTATATGTTGTGGAAGTAATGTTGTGTTATAACCTATAAATATACCATGCGTAAGACACTATGGTTGATGTGTGTGAATCACCATTGTGTTAGTAATGTAGTTATGTGTTATGTTATGAACCTTACACTAATCGACCCTAAGGGAAACAATCGGTAAAAATTGTATGTTTGGATTGAGGAAATGATCATAGTTGATCAGTCACTCAAGCCAAGTACAAGATAGGAAGTGGAGTATTACATAGATTGAAAACCCACTTCTATTTGTTTGGTATGCATGACACTTACCCAATGGGCACCATGTATATTATGTTTTACAAACACCTTAGGCTTATTATATGGAACCCCGTACCTTTTTCTCTCTCCCTATATGGTTGTCATATAGATGAGTGTACTTGTTGACCATTCAATTGATCTGAGTACGAGATAGGAAGTGGAGTCTTACATAGAATGAAAACCCACTTCTGTTCATTTAGTATGCATGGCACTTTCCCAATGAGAACCATGTATATTGTGTTTCTCAAACACCTTAGGCTTAGTATATGGTGACTTATACCCTTACCTCTTAGACTATGTTGTGCGCATGTTGAGACTTTTGGGAGTATGGAGGGATGATTCAAATGGAGATTATGGTAGTTATATTTGATCAATTATTATTTATTTTCGAGTTGCAATTGATGTCGACATGGTCGAATGCCATTATGAGGATGACGATATGTACACTCAATTCTAGACAAGATACAAGTTACTTATGATTTTACTTTTGTTATATATTTTTCAAGATTAGGCTCTATATATGAGTTCTAACAACTCAATGAGTACCCCCTTGGTGATCGTATAAGGCCTCATAGTGATTGCGATGCCATTTTATCTATATGTATTTTATTCGTAAATTTTAATTTCTTTTTCTCTTCCTTTTTGGAACCAACAAATTATTCTATTTAACTTTTAGTTGAGTTATGGTTTATAATTTTGGGCATTTTATTTGATTGTTACACTAACATGATGATTTTATCACTAACCACAACTAATTATCCTTTTATTTTTCTTTGATTGAATGTTGAATTTAAGTTAAAATTATTCCTTGAGTTTCAATTTATTTTCTTGCTTGGCCCAAAGTGATTGAATTTGATGCAACTTGGAAATTTGATTATTGTTTTGGCATGTTGGTTCTAATGTTGTTATGTGTTGTAATAAGGACATGAGTTCACCAAATATTGGTGGTACCTATTGGCACAATTATTTTTATGGGGTACGCCCAAGGAGTTACAAATAACTAGTAGGTTTTGAACCATGGGTTATTATGTCACTTGGGTTAGAGGTGTTTAGACTTTATGTGCCTAGGGCCATAGGGTGATTGACCTATTTGGTGGAGCGAAAAGGAATTTTTTTCTTCTTTGGGGTAGCGAAAATGAAAATTTTGTTATTTAGGAGGTATATGGAGTTTTTAGGAGGATTATGGAGATTGGGAGGTGTATGGAGTTGATATTATGATTTATGTGTACTCATGTGAGTTTAGTTATGTTTTGTGATGTTGAGGATTGATGCTCCTCATTGATGGTATGATGTTGATTCCATCTTGACACTATATAGTTATAATTATGGTTTTGAGTTGCATGAAACCTTTGTATGTGTACTGTTGGGAATTCCATGTTGTTATAGTATGATTATGTTATGAGTACTTTTGTGTCAAAGGCATGTGTGTGATAAGTACTATGTTGTGTGGACCATGTATGTTCTTTCCATGGTTTGGTTGAGGTATTTTGATGTGATACAGTCATGAAAGTATGTAACAATATGTATTATGGACCATTAGTGTTGTGTTTAGGACTTGTGTGGTATTGTGATGTCAATTTATGATGGGAAACCATGGAAAATAAATCCACTAAAATCCTAAACATTGAAATATTAAGAGATTTAGATTAATAAATATTGTTAGGAAAATGATTAACTAATTACTAATGTAAACTTGACCTAGAAATATTCACAGAACATAAAAAAATTACCAAATACTTCTCTTCTATGTTATGGTCACGTTCTCATGACATAGTTCTTTTCCTTAGAAAAGATAGGTTGTTGTTAGACTTCTTAGCATATATACCCTTGTAGCCTCACTTTTGTACCACATTGATGATGATGATTTTATAAGGGGAGGGAGATGTAGAGCCCCACCCCTATTTCACCCTGTCTGCGTTGAGAGTGTGGTTCCCCTCGCGAAGTGACTTGTTTGATAAAAATCACCCCTTCCTTGGTGTCAAGGTAAGAATTTTTATTTATAAGCTATTAGGCTCAAATATCACCTTCCATTTTTCCTTTGCATTGATTAAAAACCAATTTAAAAAGGGGTCGCCAAGTTGATAAATGATACCTTGTAAGCATTTTGCATAGGTTTATTTGATTGTACTCTTGAGGACCCTTAATCACTCATGAGAATAGAATGTTGGTTATTTATAATCAATAAAGTAATAACAATATTATTACTATCACCATTACTAATAAATATAGTAATGCAAATAAATGTGAATTATAATTCTTGGTGGTTATTAATAATCAT
This sequence comes from Taxus wallichiana var. yunnanensis, assembly GCA_018340775.1. Lineage (NCBI taxonomy): Eukaryota > Viridiplantae > Streptophyta > Pinopsida > Cupressales > Taxaceae > Taxus > Taxus wallichiana. Next base: position 86,292,916 of record CM031239.1, read on the forward strand.
GATATAAATTTAATAATATTTATAATAGTGTAATTTAAAAGTTAAAAATAAGTAATAAATTAAACAAATGAATAAGAAGGAAAATTAAAAAAAAATGAAAATTGTAAGTTAAAGAAAAAAATTTGTGGATGAATGTGATAATTTTTGTATAATCAATACATTTGGTAAAAGGCATGATAGTGGCGTGTGGGTGAGAGTTGAGATTTCAATTTGGGGGAAGTAGGGATGACATGGTAAATCCATCCATCGGGAAGTGCACAAAGTGTGACAAATCCTAAACAACCTCTCGGATCTATGATTTTCCTTGCATAATAATACAAACACTATATTTGAGATCCACATGCATTAAACACAATGAATCCCAACCTTACATTGTAAATTTAGTAATAATTATATACTTATAGTGAGTACAAAGTCGAGCTCTACTTTACTAGTCTTTGGTAAAAGGGGTTTTGTACCCTCATAAAATTAAATGAGAAGAATGTTGTAAGAATCTGTACTTAATGGAGCTCTCACTAATATCTATCCTAAAATTAGTACCATTATGGGTTAAATCATTCCTGCACGTGGAGATAAATCTATAACCTAAATATCTCCCTACTTTACTATATAAAAATTGATTGATCTGGATCAATATCCATATCTTAGGTGGGTTCAATGTCTTTGAGTGGAAAGAAAACCACTTCCTACCATTGTTTTTTTGTTGTATATAGAAGAGACGAAGACAATTAAATAGTAGGGGGCATGTAATGTCTAGTTATAATGATTTTGATTCTTCTACTTTAGAGCATCTATGTTACATGCATAGAACCTCTCTGCAACACCACTTTTTTTCCTTTTCTTTATCTTGTATTTTGAGTAGTTGTTGCATTTCTTAAGACATTTAAAGTTTCATTTCTTACCATCCCACTTTGGTCTTAGCAATATTTGTCTCTTTCAATCTCCCCCTGCATGAAAACCTCAAGTGTCCATACAGATCCATTAATTGTTTCTAGTATCCTCCTTTTCTATTTTAAAATAGACACCTAGGGACAAGGAATTTTGTGTCCATATGCCATCTTATAGAACACCTTGGCTGCAATATCTACACTAGATGGGTTTGAGAAAAACAGTCAAAATACCATCTTCACACTTGACTCACTCGGTGCGTGCTTAGCTGATTGGGAGGTCTGAATTTTTGATCATGACCATGAGTTGTGTATTGTTCTATGTGTTAATATTGGCTTGTGGTATATACATTAGGGTGTAGATATAGTTGCTTGGTATAGTTCTTTAGCTGCTCTACACGGATGACTCGGCCCATGGAATTTTGATCTTGTGCTAGGTTGTAATGTCCAAGCAATAGGACTTAGAGGAAATCAACTGGTTGACGCATAGAAAGTTGGTGAGTATGGCATGTGGTAAGTGGACTACTTCAAAATTTACACAGGAGGTGCTAGTTTGTATGTTGAATACCCATCGGGACATAGATCCCTTTAATTTTTACACCATGTGATTTAACTCATGCATCTTGGAAACATTTAATAGTTTGAAAATTAATATGTGGTTATAATATTAAGATATTTATGTGGTGGTTGGAATAATGCACTTTGATTAATGTGTTAGAACTCGACATGAATGTGCAAGAGTTGGAAAATAAGGTGAAATAATGTGACACTATTTTTATGAACTTTAACTACTTAAGACTTTGGGAATTCATGCTTGAGTGGTTAAGCACACCACAAAAACGTGACTTGGAATATGGAAGAGTGCATGGGAAATTATAGTTGAGTTTTGAAGTTGGTATTTGGTGAATGTGTACCTCTTTCTACATCATCCCTAGAGTAGATAGCTTAGCATTTTATAATTTCATTTAGTTCTAGGAATGATCTTCCTACCTTTATATTTCATAATCTTTGTACTTTTAGTTCGCATTTACAAAAAAATGTAAACACATAAACCCTTAATTCATTTTACAATTGATTATTATAAACAAACTTGTATTGCAAAATAATAAAATGCCACCTTATAACTTACACAATGCAAATAACCCTTGGTGTAAAACATAGACTTAAACCCTAATTCTGAGATGATCGAAAACTTCGTAACCAAACCAGTTATTGTAAACTACCCCATTTACTAAGAAGATGAGTTTGAGTTCTTTGTAAAAACATAGTTTGTTATTTTGTAAAAGATATTAAAATAAGATTTTTTTCGTCACGAGAAATACCTATATGAAACCCCCACATGAAATGTTAGGGTTTGTACATATTCATTTTCATCACGATATGCCACAACAACTTCTACAACACCATAACATGATATTTTATACATTTTGTGTAGTGAGTTAGGAGACCCCATCGACCTTGTTTGTAGTGTCGGGTAGCTAGTTAAAGTTAAATGTTGGCTTACCATTTTGACCCTAAGCAAGGAAATTCTTATCCTCCTTTATAAGCCTCAAATACGTTTTCCTAAAAATTCCATGTAACCATCGAGTTCAGGGGAAAGAAATTCTAGCTAGTTTGGCAAAGGGGTTTAGTAGGCCTCTGGTTGCTATTTGACTTGGTCAAAATAGACCGGACATGATTGGTGGCTCTCGAAAAACTAGGTTTTGTTTGTAACCCGTTTGCCAAATCTCATTTTTTTCAACTCCGGTGAATTCTTGGTGTATAGGAGAGCGCGTAGGAATTTACCCATTATGCATTTACCCATTGGAGGACAATATCTCGAGAACGGTTTTTAGCCTCTAAGCTGAAATTAGACGTTTTCACAACTAGTAGGAAAATGTAAAAGAAGGCGGTAGGACCCTCGTCAAGTCATAAAACCAACAAGAAAACTTATTGAAACTTATAAATAACTTTTTAAACTCTATTTTGTGGCTTGTTTTGCAAAATTTGATTTTTAGGAAAATATTGTTTCTCTCTCCTCTCTCTTCTCTATCTCTTTCTCTCTCCTCCTTAGTAAAGAAATTAAGTGAAATGAAATGATTATTTATCCCTAACCCTCTTTAGTTGTGTGTGAGGTATTTTGATTTAGTAAATGAAAAATGAAAAAATGTTAATTATGTTAGATTTAGGTACATTTCATGCCAACATTTTTTCTTACCATGCGGTGATTGTAGGTTCCAGAGATATGGGGAAGTGAAGTGTTATTGATAATTTCATAGTTGCATGTTATTTGAAACATTGACATTTTAGAGGCTAAATCAAAATTCTATGATACAATGAAATGTAATTACTGAATTTTGTAATAAGTAGGAGTTTTACTTTTTGGGGGTATTGGTGAATGTATACTTAATCATGGGTGTTATTTTGATTCAAAATTATGAATTGTAAAAAGGTTAGATATTTTTGTTTACTGAAATTAGATTTGACATCTTATAGTGTAGTTTCGAGTGTGAAATACGTGATTAAATCCCTCGTTTGTTGTGCTACCTATCTTGAAAATGTACAAAGGGAATATAAATAAAATAATCATCTTTGGTATAAAAATCTTATATGACTACCTTTATCATGTGAAACTTCATAATGTAGAAAAAAAAAACATTAGGGTGAACCTAAATCATTATACTTGATGGCACCCCTAGCTTAGGAAAATAAGAACCCAAATCCATGTTATCTTTATACCATGCACACTTAGTGACATTGTCGCAATCCCATTTGATAGGAATGGTAAGGGTTAAACACTATCTTAAGTTTTTGGCCTTCCCCTTAGGATTGGTTTTTGTGCATGTAACAAGGTGTTTAGATCCCCTAAGTTGGTACCTCTTGAGGATTTGATTTAAAATCCAATGCAAAACCCTCTTGGATCGGCACATGTGTAGAATGAAGGGCTTTAGGTCACAAAGATCATCAACCACGATTTAAAATTCATCTTGAGGAGTTAGGGTTATGAATGAATTCCATACCCAATTTCAATTATCATTTTGGTTGCTATAATACAATACTAAGTGTTAATTGTGGAATATAATTTTTTTATTTGTACTTAGTTTGTGAAAATGTAACTATGAGTTGATGTGTTATGAGAAAAGTGAAATTTAGATCTTTCTTATAGATTGTTAAAATCATTTTATTGTGAGAAACATAATCCATGATGTGTAAACCTCAATGTGAACCCTATTTTCTTAAATGATGGACTATTCCATTTTTTTCTCCCACTAGTCCTATTTTGTAATGAATTTATGATGCAAAACCATGTAATCATGTTCTTAGAGATGATTCCCTAGGACAAGAACTAGTAGTCTCATGAGCATACAAATGTCCCTATTAACAAATGGGTTACACAATTAATTGCAAAAGAGGTATTTGAACCAAATTAAGTGAAACCATTTTAAGATGAATGTAAATGACTCAAGTGGATCCTATGTTTTAAGTTACCTACACTAGAGAATACTAAGTTTTAACCCCTTAATCTCAAACAATGATGATATCTTGGTAAGAAGTATCAAATTTACCTTGGGTTGCACAAATATTTTTGGAAATAATGATGTTAGATTAATCTAGTCATGACCTTAGTAAGGTGTAGAGTATGGAGAGAAAATGAATGAATTAATTGTAGTATGTTATTGAGATTATCGGTTTATGAAACCTTAAAATTACGTTACCCAATATTCATTTTAGTGTCTTATAAGGCCTTTGGAAGTGTAGGTGAGTTGGAGTCATCTCATGTAATATGTGTTTAATGTATGTGTGATTAACGATAGTGAAATGAAATATTTGGCATGAAATCAATTCCCCTTGGAGTCTTGAGACCCTAAATGTTGATCTGGTTTAGTGTAACTTGATATTGTTTAAAAGAACGCTAACAAAAGACCCAAGTAATAACACAAGTGTAATAAGTTCACGAGTAATTTCTCCTCATAACATAATTAAACTTTGTTTTATGCTCGTAAAAGGAGGGGTAGATTACTCCTAGTGAGATTTAAACCTTTGTGAGAATTTGAATTCATATGGAGAAAAACATGATGACGTGTAAATACTAAAAAGACTCAATCCAAGAATTGAATGATAAAAATTCATAAAAATAAGTAGACGTGCCTAATGGATGGAATATTTCATGGAAAGGGAAATCAGACCCTAATATCATTTAAATCTTAAGAACATTTTCCCAACTTCATGTAAGTTTTGTTTGTGTAATTAAGATAAAACTAAACTTCAAGTAAACTTATTTTGGGAACAAACCCTTGGCATAAGATCCAACATCAGGGTATTTATACATGTTTAAAATGCATATAACTAACAATTGAGTTATGGAAATTATTATAATGGAGAATGAACCAAATTTAAGTGTACTTATAAAAAAATAGATTTTATATGGAACCAACATAGGTAAAATGTTAAATGTAATAAATTAAATTCCAACCTAGTTTAAGGGGAAGGAAGGTATACATATTAAGTGTTCTACGAATAATTAAACTCAAATGATGAAAATATAATTGTAATAAATATATAACCATGAAGATTATGTGTCGTGGAAGGTGCCTTACTGTAAATGTGTATTGTTGTTGGATCTCTATATGTACTTTATCATTTGGGAATAGTGGATATGATTTGCATCATGTGTTTTCATGTTGTCTATGTGGGTTCATGGTTGTGCAAATGCATCATGTGTTGTGTGTTATTCTAAGTGATTTATTATGGTGTCGTATTTACAAAAATATAATTCAAAAAAATATTCTGGTTTTATTTTTCTTGTTTTTGTGTGTAAAAATTGTGGGCATGCAACATTCTCAAGTAAAATGTGGAATTTATTAGAAAAAAACTAGTATCCATTTCCTTGGCTAACTTACTGCTAGCCATGTATGTAAGATATTTCAAACAAGTTTTGAATGTTAATAATGAATGGAAAGGAGAAGCGCTTTTGATCCACCTCTGGAATACACATTGAATAAAATGTAATTATTGACTCCACCATTGTGTTTGAAGGTTTATCATAGTTCTATAATTTATAAATTATTTATAGTAGGCATTATAAGGGACTAAATATGCGTTAGAACTCTTTTAAAAATACCTCCATGAGAAGTGATTAAATGGAATGCCATGATTTTAGAATATGCCCGAATGGGTATGCTAAATATTGATCCGAAAACACAAGTAATTAATTGGAATTTTTAATTATTTTCTATGATATTTTAAAATTAATCAATTTTCCAGATTAAATTACTCCAAAATTGATCAATAATATGATTTTAATCTGATTTGTGACTGATCCAAAAATGAATTTAATTCATCCGAAATTCACTGTTTGATCAAAGCCACAAAATTCAATTTTACCCAATTTAATTAATTTTCTTGAATTTTTCAAATTGATTAATTATTGCATCCAAACTGATATCTAAATTATAATTATGAAATTATCTGATAAGTGAATGCAAAAATCAAAATTTGAAAGGAAAATCAAACAACACAAAAGTTATTTATGGGGTTTTCAATTCCTACGTCCCCGGGTTCGTTTTAGAACCGATGCATTAATTTTGGATTTGTAATTTAAAATTAAAATATAAAAATAAAATAAATGAACCTTATAATTGTTCCAAAAGTTACCCAAGAACTCGTGAGCTCTGAAAAATAATCAGAAATACCACTCTTTGTGTTTGTTCTTGGATTCACAGTGAGATCTGTCCTATAGTTCTCTGACAAAATCTACACAATAATCTTCCCAAAATCAGTCTAAGAACTCCAAATTGGAAAAAACCTTATATCACCAAAATCATCTCAAAATTTTTCACAACTCTCCAGTTTACACCAAAATTTGGTTTGGCCTCTAAGTGCCTCAAAAACAAGGATTTGAAAACTACCGTTATGCACTAATACACCAAAACCCTGCAAATAATCTTGTATAAATAAATACCATCTCATCTTATATCAATTGAAAATGGTTGGCGGGTTAGTAAGGTAGCTTAGAATTTTTGTGGAGGTCCCGAGTTCCACTCCCCATAAAGCTCTTGACCACTATATTTCTCCTTTGACTTACCAAATAAAACCAAATATATGCCACAAATACTTTAGTATTGGTTTTTAATAAACCTTTGGTTTATACGGGTAAAAATCCCACATATCATGGGCATAGTTTGATATCCCATATTTTGGGAGAAACAATAAACTATTTAAAATCTTGATATCCCATATTTGGGAGAAATAATAAACTACTTTTAAAATCCCGTTTTCTAAGGGATTAAAAACCATAACATCCCATATATATATAAACCTTTTATTTAAGGAATCCCAAATATAATATCCACCACCGAACCAGCTTGCCAAGTGTCAAGGGAGAATAGGTCCAAGTTCTCAAATGGAGTAGTGTAACATGTTAGCATATGATTGGTTCATCTTTGTCACGTCACTTTTTTCCCGCAAGTTTGACTGACCATATATTTCACATACGGACTCAGATTTGGTCCATTTAAAATGCGTTGAAAAGATAATGACAATATATACACCATAGAATTGATTTTTTGAGATTCCAAGACCATAAATTTTATATTTTGACCACTCATTGACAAAACTTTGACCAACTTTAACTAACAACAAATTTTGCATACGAGCTATGTTTTTAACGTTCTTGATATCATCGAAATATCTCTAGGTGCTCTACCGCTCGGTCATGTTTTAGGAAGGTTTAGGGAAAATATGCACATCATAATATCGTTTGGATCACTCCTCCTAAATGGGACTGATTTTTGTCAACAAAATTATTTTCCACCAACAAATCTTGTCAACTCATCCCGCATTTCACAATCACATACATGAACCAGAAATAACATTATGGGTTAAATTAATGCAAATATTTGATTAGATAGTCACAAAAATTGATCAGATAATAACACCCATTCAAAAATAGAAATAAAGTGTCCAACTGATACTCTACGACCTTGTTAACTTCTACAAACAGTTGTGAACTGTCAAATCCCATTGTGATGCCATCACAAACAATTGATCAGATAATAACACCCATTCAACAATAAAGAAAGTGTTCAAATGATACTTTGTGATATAACCAATCACTGAAAATACAATTCCACCAAAATAGATAAGTATCCAAGACAACTAAAATTCCAAAAATAGATAGTGTTAGTTATGCATGTGAAATCGTAAATCATTGCAAATATCATGATCCAAAATATTTAGACCATCCATGCAAAAATAGCTATAGTCAAGACCGAATCAAGTGAATATGTAAATGTAATATCTATCCCCATAAATGAATTGTAAAAAGGATATAAAAAAATTGTATGTTTACCCACAATAGTGAATCACATTCTGCTGCAAATGATCACCGAGGCACACTTGCAAACCATTTTTTTAGTGCAATAAATGTACATACCAATTACTGACCACATAGGGTAGTTATAAATAAATTCCCGAAATATGGGTCTTCATGTATGTGCAAATATCCTATCTAGGCACAACAAGTTTTTATATTAATTACAAAACCAAAAAGGTGTCCATATTTGTACAATGAAATTTAACAACATATACATAAATGTAAATTTATGAAAATAGACATTATACACATGCCCTTTGAATTTGCATAAACTGCATTGCGAAAATAGAAATGGATTTTGTCATCCTTAACAACTATAATATGAGTATGATTAACTTGTCCCTCGAGATCTTCTTTACAGGTGACACCATTTTTCTAATTTCAAAGCAAAATAAAAATATGGTATTTTTCATTTCAACGTACATCGGAATACCACAACTTCTCTCGGAAATAAAGCATGTTATTCATCAATTACAACTATGCAAATGTAAATCTATCCAAGTCACATGAGTTGTTATTTTCTAGATCAAAATAAAATTGACTTATCTCTGGATTATCTGTGGATACATCTAAGGTTGATTCAATTTTAAGCTGGTGGATTAAGAATTTCTTTTACCTTGTATACCTATTTTTTCTTACCATACATCAGATGACTTGTTGGGTGAAGTTTCCAATAGTTTTAAACTGTACATCCACTCATATGAAAATGAGTGAAATAATTTGTCTTTTTCTCCTTCTTATCGAATGAGGAAATATATTTACCATTTCTCTCCTGAATGCTATGGGATTGGTTTTTAACATTGATAGAATTAGGGAAATTTTATCCAAAATAACTCCCTTTGTTATTTGGACAACTTACATTCTTATTATAAGCTCGAGGATCTATATTATAGGTTATGCTCACTTCAACCGATTCTTTTGGCATGTTTTCTTAACTCTTGTTCCTCACACACCCTTGCGCGCTCCTTTCCCATGCTTCCCATCTTTTCCTTCTCCTTTCTTCTATTCTGTTCCACTTTCCCTCATGCCTAATCTTTGCGTATTCACATTTTCCCCAGTAGTTCATGCATCCTACGCATGCACCTTGGCCCTACTTTCAAAAATTAGTCAAGTCCTTGACATTCTTGGGTGCCACCTTCCTTTATGATGTACATTATCTTGTAATGATTTTGCCTCTTTTATACAATCTGCTGACAGGTGTTCCTCCCATTCCTTCTACGTGCATTACCTTATGCACTTTTTTTTTCTATTTTCCTTGCATGAATTTTCCTCTATTTTGCTTTCACACCTTCCTATTTTGCATGCATCTTTGCACCTTCTTATGCACCCTTACTGTTCCATGTGGTATATGTATGAAATTTAATGGGCTACATGAAATGATTCAAAGTATGCCAACTGGGCTTTGAATCCTCGCAACAAACTAAAGTGTGAAATGTGGCATAAATGAAAAAGTGGATGCACAATTGGTCAATATTTTCAATCAATCAAAACGTGCCACATGTCATTGTGTGTTAGAGTGACTGTAGACTTCTAAAACCATGAGGTTTACTACAATAATCTAATACATGTGCGCTTGGTCTCATTTGAAATCTGTTGACGTGGGCTACACTCTAGATCATTCAAATTCAAATTTCAATGGGATTTGATAGGTGAGAAACAGGGAAACATCTTTATGGCCATTAATGAACATATCCGATTGATCCAACCACCTAGATTTGATCAAAATTTCCCTCCTTGCTTCTTCTACATGCCATACAGATATGGGGAAGCACATTTTGATAGATTTCTTTGGAAGATTTATAGAAATTCATTGTTTGTTGGTGGTCGAGGTTCAAATATGAGTTTCCCTCTCTTATTTATCTTCCTCCTCCTTCTTCTATAAATTTAAGACCCTTAATCATTATAAAGGGTTGGACATTTTGATCCTCTAGTATTTTCTAAGGATTCTATTTCTTTGTATTTTGAGTTGTAGGCCTCTAGATCTGGTCTTTGCATGTGGATATCAACCTCATACACCATTGTAATAGACTATGCATATCTGGAAGCATTGTTTTATGGATATTTCCTTCCTTAATGTGTTTGTATTTTTCTTTCTTGCCTCTCCCTTATATCTTGTTCTTTCTGTGTTATTTTAAGTCCCTCGTATCTCCATATTATTATTGTGTCTCATGGAATTGATCGTATGAATGTGTTCTAGCCTGTCTTTATGATGAGTGCATAAATTGGCTTATTACATCATCTATATGACTATTGATTTTCTCCTAATTATGTTAATTAATGCATTGGGGATGTTAAAGATAATTATATAATTAGTAAGATTGATGCATTTATCTTGTTCTTGTCTCATGTGAACTAATGACCATATAAGTTCCCACTAACTGATTTTGTGAGTAATGTGATGATGTGTGCAGGTAGGTAAAGATAAATCTTTACAAATTTTGGGAAGTAATAGTCAATAAGACCAAGTCTCTCGCCACCATGTCATTCTAGAGGATTTTCCTATAACAACCTACAAACGAGGGCCCTATTTTTAGCTATATTATAGGGTGTCATTGAGATTTAATTAGGTTTTTATTTAGTTGAATCCGTGGCCTATCATTGTGGCATGATCTGTAACTAATTGTGTCTATAAAGACACCTTCTTGAAACTATTTCATAATTAGTAGTTGATAGTCTTCAGTACAGTTCTATATACTAATTGGTAGTTATTTTACAGTTTGATGATGAAACATGTTCTGAAATTGTTCAAATCAATATAATCTATATGTTATTTTGAGTATTCATTGGTGTTGAAGTACCTCAATCCCGAAGGAGAGAAAGGGCCCACTCACCCGAGGAGATTGGAGGGTTGATATTTCATGCATGATCATTATTTCTGATAAGTTTCAGTTCCGAACTTTGATTTGAATGATTGTTTGAATGCAATATTCTATTTCCTTTCTTTAGTAACTTTCCTTTTTGTTATTTCAATTCAATTTGTGCATTTCAATTAATTAAATAGTTTCCTTTGAAAGAATTTTTGTTATAGCAACACTTTTTAAGAAATAGATGTATTTCCTGAATTCTATCTTTCATTTCAAAGTAGCGTAGAGTTGTATTTACTTATTGTAGCATAGAAGAAAAAAAAAGAGTAATAACAACTGAAACCCCCAAAAAGAGAATTACCACAACTATGTTGTATCTAACTTCATTGTATATGACCTAGGACATAAACCCGGTTTGAGAATGACACAAACAATTGAATCTATTGGTTAAATGATTGAAAATAACTATGACCCATCATTTTTGGCACCATTTTCAGGGATACCATAAACACAACACACCATTCTATTCATCTTATCTTTTATGGTTGTTAGTGAAGTTAAGATATGCAACTAGTAAGAATCCTAAGCCTTGTTTACACAAGAAATATTTATGCACAAGCCATGAGATGCTCAAGGGATATTTATACCTCGTAATATTCAAATAATATCTCCAAACAGAGCACAAGTAGGGAAAAATTAGAGTGAAAATGAATCTAATAAAACACCCAAGAGTGATAATAAACATTCCACATCATCTTATTTAGAACTTGAGCAACCTTCATAAATGGGAGACAATGGGAATGATGAGGATTGACCTTTGGGTAGAAACTTTACTTATCCCATTTTCCTAAATGAGGATGAGGATGCACCCATGAAAAATATCTCTCCATCCATTCTCCCTATCTTTTAGGGAATTTCCACAGAAGATCCAGACCAATTCTTGTTTGAATTCAAAGTCCTCTGCCAAACTTATGACTACAAAACAAACAACTAAAAACTCAAAATTTTTCCTTCCACCCTCAAAGACTCTGCCATGAGGTGGTTTATGGGATTAACTTCTAACTCCATTCATTCATGGGAACAAATGGAGACTTTATTTTTGGAAACATACCAGGACTACTGTAAGGGAAGAGATAAGAGGGAATATTTTTTTCAGATAAAGAAAAAAGAAGATGAAAATATGGAAGATTATCTAGACAAATTTAATTTTCTCCATAGGAGTAGTTATGACTTGAATGCAAAATCATTAAGAAAATTTTCCTTAAAGGACTTGATGATGAAACCGAAGAATCCCTCCATCTCATGGGATGAGATGATATACATAAAATCACCATGACATGATTGTTTAGTTATGTAGGAGTTAATCTAGAAAAAGAGGAGGTATAAGACAAAAGAAAACATATAAAAATCCCTAGGTACCTCAAAAATTATAGAGGAAATGGCTAACATGAAAACATACATCTTGTCATAGTTAACCTCAACCATAGATGGGTTTGAAAGCCAAGAATAATCAGTAAAGGGACCTTTACATATATAGTGTCCTAGATGTAGGAAAAGGCATCCTCTCGAAGGAATGTCCTTTGAATATCATAGACATAAGCCTGATTTGTGATGTTCTGATCATGATACCAATCATTGTACCCTCCCACCTCAGCTAAACGAGAGATTAAATTCCATAACTCAAACAAATACAGAGGTAAACTTCATGTAAATATCAAATAACTAGTCGATTTATGCCCTTAGGCCTTCTAAGAACCCTTGGATGATACCATGGCCCAATTAGGATCCTCCACCAACTTGGGGACAACCTGAATAGACACCACCAAACTAGATGGTTTACCCACATCCACCACCATGGGTGCCTCCATACAATCAAGCAAGTCTGGGCACCACCAACCAATACACCACCATGGAAAAATCAACAATGGGCACCTTCGCAGAATTATAATTAGCCAAGGAGGTTTGCACAATAACAAAAATATTTAATGCCTCAACCACAACAAAATTATCAGCAAGGGAAAGTAACACAAACTCAACTCCCATCCCAACATGTCTCAAACCCCAAAAATCAACAAACAACTTCAATTAATGAAGTAGGACAAGGTGAGACAATGTAGTTGAATTTTGGAAGAATAGTAAAAATCCTCCCATAGTTATCATAGAAATACCTAAGGAAAATGAGAGGGTACTCGGAGGAAAATGAGAGGTTACCTGAGGAAAATGAGGAAACTGGACATGTTCCACAAACATGAGCCACTAGGAACAATCAGGAGAAAGATAAGAATATGCATGTTTCTCCTTTCCCAAAAAGATTAAAAGAAACATAGAATGAGGAAGAGACAACACTAGTTGAGGAGTTGAAAAAGATGAACATTGAGGTCCCACTTCTAAGAGTAATAAGGGACATTCTCGAGTTAAACCATACCATTAGAAACCATTGCATAAAAACACCAATAAAGAAAATGAAATATCTGAAAAATGTCAAAGTAGAAGGCAATCTGGCTGACCTTGTAGCTAGAAAATTTCTTTCACAAAATTATGGGGATCTTGGGAGTCCATTTATTACTATTTGTGTTAATGGTCATTCAATATATAACATTCTGGTGGATCTTGGTGCTTACGTTAATGCCATAACAATAGATATGTTCAATTTGTTGTCCTTGATAGGATTGAAGCCAACCAATATTGTCCTCTAATTAGTAGATCAATCTATTGTTTTACTAGATGGTGTAATTGAGGATGTTTTGGTCATTGTTGAATCTTAGGAGTATCCTGTATATTTCATGGTCTTACAACCTAAAGCTCAAAATTTAGGATACCCAATCATCTTAGGAAGACCCTAGTTAGCTACTATTTTTGCATACATTGATTGTAGGTCAGGAAAAATGACCATTTCAAATGGTAAAAAATAAAGAATATTTCCCTTTATCCTCTTGCCTAGCCTCATGTGGATGTTTGTGAACATGTGTGGGTAGATTTTTCAGATACTAATAACATGAGTTCTTCTTATCTGGCCACCATTCCAGTGAAAAATCATCTGGAAGAAATTTTGGATCCATACTCAATGTCTGATGGAGACGATATTGTGGCTACTTTACGGAAACCGGAACTATGGCTACATGAATCCAAACTATATGGAAATGACTATTTTGAACTCAATGGATAACATTAACCCTGGTAAGTGACATTTCCATTGAAAATTATGAAGAGACTTATGATTACCATGAAGAACATACAACCATTGATTTCCATTACCCTCTAGCTAAGGTTATATCCCTTGAAAACATGACTATTCGTCACATGTCACAACCTCATGCTTATCCCTTGAACTCTTTGAATGATAACATAGAACTTGCTATTCTGAGAGATACTAAACAAGTAACTATTGAGATAGGAAATTAAATCACCATTGGAAACAATTTAGAGGAAAACCAAGAGGCTAGGGTCATAGATATCTTGAGGAATCATTCTAGAGATTTTTCTTGGGATTACACTAACATGAAAGGGATTCATCCAAGCATTTGCACTCACCATATTTACACTAAGGATGTTAAACTAGTCAAAAAACCAAAATGAAGAATTAACCCATCACTTAGAGACATTGTAGAGAATGAAATAGAAAAAATGTTGAGAGTATGATTCATCTATCTAATATATGATAGTCAGTGGGTATCACCGCTAGTTACAATTCCCAAGAAAAATGGTAAATGGAGAATTTGTATCGATTACATGGAGCTTAATAAATCCAATAAGAAAGATTAATTTCCCCCACCCTTTATTGATCTTGTTTTGGACAATCTAACATGAAAGAAATAATTCTCTTTCTTGGATGGTTTTAACAGATATAACCAAATCACTATAACACCTAATGATCAAGATAAGACCACCTTCACTTGTCCTTGGGATAAATTTTCATATAGAGTTCTACCATTTGGAATTTTAATGCACCTACAACCTTTCAGAGAGCAGTTTTGGCTATTTTTGCAGATCTCACCAATGAATGTGTCAAATTTTATATGGATGATTTTACTGTCCATGGGTCTACTTTTGAAGAATCTTTGGATAATCTTGAAAAAGTGTTAACCAGATGTGAGAAACAATAACTTTCCTTGAGTCAAGAATTTTTTTTTATAATGGTTGATCAAGTAACTGTCTTGGGTCATCATATTTCTACTAAGGATATCCAAGTTGATCCCAAGAAGATGAAATTCAATACTAAATTTCCTACACCAACAAATCAGACTGATATCAAGAGTTTCCTTGGACATGCAGGCTATTACAGATGATTTATCTAAGATTTTAGTAAAATAGCTACACCAATGTTTTCATTTCTTTCCAAGGAGAATGTTTTTAATGGAATCCTCAATGTCAAAGGGATTTTGAAATTATTAAGAAGAAATTGACCACTACCCCGGTTTTGAGAGGACCCAATTGGGGACAACCTTTTCATATTCACACTGATGCTTCTAACATAGTAATGGGAGTTGTTATTGGAAAAAGGATCAGGAATACTAGATGTATGCCATCTATTTTATCAAAAAAACCTGACCCCAACAAATAAGAACTACACCACTATGGAAAAGTAATTTCTAGTTGTTGTTTACTCTCTGAATAAATTCGAGACACTACATTACTAGATATAAAATATTTGTGTATACTGATCATTCGGCCATAAGATATTTGATGAATAAAATAGTATTTGGGGTTAGGATTATTAGGTGGTTACTTATTTTGCAAGAATTTAACATGAATATTACTGATAAGCTTAGAAAGGCCAATGTTGTTGTTGAATTTCTTTCCAAATTCAATGTTTCAGGAGAAGAGGAGGAAGTCCAAGACAAATTTCCAGAAAAACACTTGTTTGCAGTATCAGCACATCCTCCATGGTTTTTTGATCTTACTAACTACCTCACTACAGGGAAATTTTTAGCTTAATTTATCAATAATGAATGTAGATGATTAGTCAAAAACAATGCTTCTTACAAGTGGTGTGATGGAATTATATTTAATGATGTCCTGACATGGTTTTTCATAGGTGTGTTCGAGAGGATGAGATGTATGATATACTATGGGCTTGTTATGATGAGATAGGTGGATAAAATTTCTCAGTCAAGAGGACAATTCATAAGGTCCTTGGAGTTGGATACTACTAGCCCTCTCTCCACAAATATGTTAAGAAGTATGTATGGCAATGTGATGCATGTCAGTGCATGGGGAAGCCTACGTTGTCTACAAAAATTCCCCTCAATCCTCAGTTGGTCTTAGGGCCATTTGAGAAGTGGGGAATTGATTTTGTTAGACCTTTTGACACCCCATCTTACAGTAAAAGAGTACTTGCTGGTGTGCACCGACTATGTTATAAATTTGGTGAGGTTCAAGCATTGGCATCTACCAACGAGTATGTGTAGCTAAATTCTTGTACGAATGAATCATGCTTAGGTTTGAGGCTCCCAGAGCCATTGTATCTGATCAAGGCCCTCAATTCGTGTCTAACATGAATGAGGCATTTCTGAAGATCTACAAAATCAAGCATATAAAATCATCACCATACCACCCCAATCCAACAGGAAGGTGGAAGTCAAAAACAAAGATCTGGAGAAAAATTTCACTAAAGTTATCAATACAGGTAGGAAGAATTAGGTGCCAAGGCTTCCTAAGGTAGTTTCGGCATACAACACCACTTGAAAACCACTACTGGTTTTTCCCCATATGAATTGGTATATAGGAAGAAGGCACTGCTTCTTGTGGAATTTGAGTTACAAACCTAGAGAACAACAAAAAATAATGGAATTGAGCTGGATGAAGCTCAATGTGAGAGAGTGATGAAAATGAATGAAGTTGATGAGATGGGGATGGAGGCACAACAAAAAACATAAATTATTCAACATCGAGAAACGTTGGGCATGACACTCATATCAAAAGTAGGAAGTTCAATGAAGGAGAATGGGTCTTACTATTTGACTCAAAGTATCAGCATTGAAAGGAAAGTTGAGGACAAGATGGTTGGGATCCTATAAAATTGAAAAAGTTTATGATAATGGATTTGTGAGACTGTTACCTATCGATGGTGACAGAAGAACCTTTCTAGTGAATGGTCATCAACTGAGAATGTATCAACCACCCTAGGATAAGGATACTTTCACTAAAGACATACTGTTGTGTGGAGAAACTGATTCAATGGAAAAATGCATCTCTTCCCACTATGAATAGTTTGTTTTGAATTCAAATAAAGGAATAAGATCATAGTTTTGATCCTCTTCCCCTAGATCATAGTTTGTCTTATTTTATTTCATGCTTTCAATAAAGGTTAAGGATGTAAATTATTAAAATGTGCATTAATCACAATTATTCTTTGAATGTAGGACATGAAGCGCTAATGGTCGAGGAGAGTTGAGATGGAAAGGTGACATGTGTACGCATCACTTTCTATGAATATTGAATCTTTAGAACCCCCATTGCATTTATTTAAAAATGAAAAAATCATAGTCCCATTTCCAATGCATTCATTTTGGATGTCAAATCAAATCTCATGATGTGAAGTGGGAGATAATGAGTATTAGTGGGAAATTAAATGACATGTGTCACATTATTCTAAGAAGGATAGGTGGCATACACATTCATGATGATCGGATGAGATCCATGTAAATAATTGAACCCTTCCATCCCAATTAAGTATTGTCACACTTTTTCACCACTATTTTTGCATCGACTCAATGTTATTTGGAGCTCAAAATATAGTTCAAACTTCCACTACCAATGTTTCATGAAATTTCTCTGTTTTCTTCACATAAACCTTCTTTTTTTGTTATAATTCCATCAAGAATTGTTTAAGCTAAGGGGCAAAAAAACAAGTCGAATTAGAATCCCAAAGCCTCTCTTGTGAAATGATGTCATCTCACAAGTATTCCACGACTCAGGTTGGTTAGAATTTATTTGAAAATTTGAGGGTTTTGATGAAGATTTAGTTGATGAATTCCTAAATTTTTTTAGGCCACCTACTCTCGAGATAGGAGGTAAGATAATTGAGATAAATAGCCACATTATTGCTACCATATCCGACCTCCTAGATTTTGGGCTCAAAGTTGTAACTAATGCCCCACTTAAGGATTTAATACCATTATTTCATGATGAAGGGGAAGATCTTCCAGAAATAATCCTTACTTCCTATGGTACTCAAAAAGGTATTAAGTGGGAGAGTTTTTCAGGCCACTGGAAGGAAATTTCCACATGGGTTATGTTGGTACTCAATTTGATCTCGCCCCATTTTTCCTTGAAATTCTTCATTTACTGCTCTGTCATGTTTTCTATCTCCCTGTATTGATGCATGAAAGCTTTTTCCTTCATTTGGTTACCATGATCAGTCTCTTCCTTTGGTCGAGGATCACTTAAAGTCTAGAATTTTTTTCTCTGCTCTCTCGTCCATGTGAAGGATTTTGTAACTTAGGTGTAAATTCGGTTTTTTCCTTCCTTCCATTTTTGCACGAGTCACGTTTTGTTTTCCCTATCAATTTTTGTCCCAATACTTGTGGAAAAGTGGTCCTTTCTAATTAGATGTGGCTCAATGGATCACATTTGGGACTTATATCATTTCCAAATTCTCTATCCTTAAAGAAAGATTCATTTCGGGTGCAAATGGTGATTTCCTACATTTACTGATTTAACGGGTGTGTTTTCCAATTCAAATTTATATCTCAAAGATCTCGTGGAAACCCGGCCCTTTCGATTGGGTGCGGCTCAGTGGGGCACTTTGAAACTCTAAGGCCCACTTTAACTCAAAGCTTGTCCATGTGGAGGGCTGAATCTCATCCGAAAAATTCACCTTTTGGTTTGACCTTGGAGGTACTTCGGGGAGACACGTGGAGGTTTCGATGCCATTTCCCAGAGACTTAGACATTTTTTCATGTGGCCAGTGCAGCTTTTTTCGGACCATGGACACATGGAGGGCCGACACTCATTTGAGGATCCACCTCTGGGTCCTACCTTAGCAGTTACACCAAGGAGACATGTGGTGATCCCGTGCTTATTTGGGGTCTTCGCTTTTGGGCACCATCTCAAAGTTGCACCAGGGAGACATGTGGAGGCTTCCGTTAGCTCCTCTATATACTTAAACTTTTCAAGTAACTTTCTAAAGGCATGGGACACGTGGAGGGCCCACGTTTGTTTGGGGACTTGCCCCTATACTTTACTTTTGAAGAAGTGCCAAAGGGACACTTGGAAGTTTCCACTCACTTTTACTTTACTTGGAATTTTCAATGGCTGATGAAACTTTCTTGGACCCTAGACACATGGTGCCTTTCACTGGTCCTTCAACTATTTCAAAAAAATCTATCAGGACCGAGACACGTGGTGAGCACATGCTTGTTTGGGGTCTCTTTTTTTAGCACCATACCAAAGGTGCACCAAGGAGACACATGGAGGCTTTCCTGGCTCCTTTTATACTAAGGCTTTTCAAAAGCCAAAAGGAATTTTTCTTGGGCCCAAGGCACGTGGAAGGCTGCGCTTGTTTGGAAAATATCCTTTTTACCTCACCTTTGTAGTTGTGCCAAGGAAACATGTGGATGGCTCTAATCTAAAGTTGAGAAGGGGCCGAATCAATGATTGCTATGAATTACATCTGTTTTTCTACCATTTTTACTCCGAGACTCCTGGAGATGCGAATACACACTGTTTTTTTATCATTTTTGATGAAATTCCTTGTCGTTTTTGTCTACAAAGTGCCATTAAATGGATTTAGAACTTAATTTTTGAGTCCAAGGATTGTTAAGGTTTATATTTTGAAGTTGGAATTGCTCAAGCACTTACAAAAATGTGAACTACGAGAGAGAAGCTAGATGCGGGGCAAAGTTATAGAGGAAGGAATGAGAAAAGGATGAAATGATGGAGGTTGCAGTGCAAAGGATGAAAAAGGGGTTACCTCGAGGGTGAAAAGGGTTACATGTCAGATCCAATCGCATGATCACCGAGAAAATGATTAAACGGGATTTCTTGCATGGCAGAATAAAAATAATGATTAAAAGGGCTATCAAAAATTTGTGACATGGCATCCTAGTCATTAGTCGAGGGTCTGAGAAATGTGATCAGTCCATGATTTGTCCACCGAAGCCTTCGGAGATGAATTTGTTAAACATCACTTTTTGAGGAAAATTGGTAACAAGCAAAGGTTCCTCAAATATTCTTCTTTTTGGGGAAATTTTGGGATGAGTGAGCAAGTGAAATGTATAAATACAATGAGAATACTCTTGCAAATGGTCGGGGGTTGAATTCATAAGAGAAAATTTGAGAGAGCCCATCTTTCGTGATACCAATCGAGAAACCTACTAATTTCACGTGGTTTATATTTCAATCACGTCAAGTTGGTTGCAAGTGTACAACCATTGACAAGATCTGAGACTGTTCAAAGAAACTTTCCCCTGATGAATCTAATCAATTTCAAATTAATTTGTGTCAATATTGGACCAATTTGTGTCTGCTTTATTTTAGAATGTCTGCAAGTAGTTTTTCTTATTCCTATTACAATCTTGTGTTAAAGTCCCTCCGAATCACATAGGATATCATCCCTGTGATAGTTTAGTAGCATCATTTCAAGAAGAGCCTTCATCCTACAATGAGATAAATAATTTAAAATCACTTTATTGTCAATTGTTGATATAGATTGTCTGTAAGCCTTTGAGTGTATCTTAGGCATGAGGAACCATGGGTCTTAATGTTTAATTGAGTCTTTAGCTTGATCCTTCATGTTAAATTCTTGGAGATTGTGTGAAACTATGCAAATCTGGGCCTCCATTGATGCACACCTTCTGGTTGAAGGAATATTTTAGCTATTCTGAAGCTTTCTGTCATTTAGTATTCCAATTATTGTGAAGGTTCTCAAAGATATGGCATAATCATTTTATCCTGCTTAATCTCCCACAAAAATTATTTAAAAACAATGAAGGGTAAGTGTAGCAAGTTGGGGGAAAATTAAGTGGACATCAAATTCTGAATTTTACATCAAAAACAACAAAACATCAAATTTAGTCTTCTACGGACTTGAACCATAACGAAAAGTCAAAAATATGTCATAAAAATGGTACCATCGCTTAGGGGAGACTGTTAGATTTGTATAAATATTGATTTTAAAGTGAATAGAATAGAATAAATATAATTTTATATTTTTTTACTAATAGTAGGTCTTTAAGACACTTTTTCCTGTGAATGTTTATGTCTACGTTTAAGACTACAAATTTTGTTTCACTTGTTAGAATGTGATAAAACTTATACCATCCCAACCATGGTGAAATTATATACATGTTCAAAAAAAAATTTGATTTCAATATTTTTGATGAAGTTATGGCAGGAAAACAGAAAGTGCTCTATTTTCTTTATGTTTTTAGACCACTTTCATGGAAAAAAATCATAAAAAATAAAATATTGTTCAAAAAAATACAATAGTGGCATATAACTTCTCACCAAAGGAAAAAATATATATCAATTTTTGGTAATCCAAATCATGGGCAAACAAACTACAATCTTATAGGTGTTTTAAAAAAAAAAAAAACCAAGTCATTGAATTTTGAGTGTTTAATATAACTAAACTTGTCCATTTAAAAAAAAAAAAAGTAGTTTAGAAACTAGATTTTGGATTCTATAATTAATATTCATATAATTTTTTCTAATTTTGAGTGTATGCATTGCTAATAATCCCTACAAGTTGATATTATGTTGTTATTTGCAATATGACATCCAGTTATGACCCCTTTTTTGTCCCCCAACTTGCTGCACTTACCCCGAATTCATCTTGAACTACCCCTGTTTGCCCTGTGTGTCCAAAAATGTATAAATTCTACTACTAAAATATGTAGAAGAAATCAGGATTCCATAATGTCTCTAGTAACCTTTAACCTTGTTTAGGAAATATCACCATTCTTTAGAAGTGACAACTCGTGAGAGTTAAATTGTGGTGCATTGATCATATTTTCTCAGGGTCCCCTTTCAAATTTGTGTAAAGAAGGATATCTTCATTCTCCTTCACTAAAAGAGGTTACAAAATGGGTCCTCTCACCCTGGTTGAAAGGCACAACCTAAAGTAGTGAGGATAGATCAAATCCTTAATGAAGGTGCTATCCATTTCTCCGATGCCCGAGTGAAAAGAGTCAAACAAATCCCCCCCCCGACTACAAAACAACTCATAATATGATTGTTATCCAAAATTCACCCTCAAGGTAATTTTGATAACATGCATCAAATTGTTCAGTCTCGAGTAAGTAGATTGATTCAAGGCCCAAAATCATGTTTTTGGGGTCCCCTCGGCTTTTTTCTAACTCCCCATCCAAGAAGAAATCCCAACGAGTTAGAAAAAATGGAAAAAATGCAAAAATAAGGTTGCAGGAGTGTTTTGAAGCATTTCGGGTCTGAAGGGTTCGGGTCATACTGAGGTTCGTTGTACCAAGCTTGGGGCCGAAAAAGTAAGAAAATCAGCTAAGTCTTTTGTCAGGCAGTCCATGGGACAGTTGGGACGTCGGGACGCGAGGAACGTGAAAAGCTGAAATGGCTCGAAAACAAGAAGAAAAATCATCTAAGTCTTCATTTCACGCGGTTTGGGACAGTTGGGAAAAAGTATGTGGAGGACATGAACCGGCCGATTCGGATGAAACAGGACTTTCGTCTGGGATAGTTGGGACAAAGGTACGCGGAGGACGCGAACCGGCCGATTCACAAACAGGAACAGTCCATTTCAGACGGTTCGGAGATATTTGTCCCAGACAGTTTGGGACATCTAGGCCAAAAGTACACGTGGGACATGAAAAGCCAAAATATCCACCAACGAATGGAATCTCGCCACGTGTCTTCACCTCAAACAGGAACAAGGAAGTCCGAATCGGCCGAAGCAGGAGATTTTCGTCTGCAGGACATCTGGGCCAAAAGTACGCGAGGGACGCGTGGGACGCAAAAGGGCGAGAGGATGTAAACAGAAACAAGGAGGCCCGTGGATGAATCAGAGCGTGCCACATGTCAGAAGAGGAAAATTTGGAAATTTGGCCAAGTGTTTCACCAAAAATCCAAAAGGAGTGTTTTGGCCCACTGCCCCGGCCAATGAATCAGGTCATGCCACGTGTCCAAGTGGCAAGAAATTTTCAAAGGATGAGCATGTCGATGAACCAGAGCCTGACACGTGTCATCCAAGTGGTGAAGCGTGGAAAAAATTCAAAATTTTCCAAAATGCGAAAAAGAGGTAAAATTCAAAATTTTTTCCCGTCGATCCGTTTTGGGCCTGTTTTTGCCCTAAATCTTCAAATGGCCATAACTTTCGATCCAGAGCTCAGATTTTCACATTCTTTATATCAATGGAAATCTGGTAAAATTCTCTACATTATTCCAGGGTAATTTTTGCATTTTGATGGAGTTTTGAGAGATAAAATTGGGAAATGCCTCTGGCACGTGGTAATGGCCAGAAATGACGTTTCAACAACCAGCTTTAATGCAAAATGTAGTTCGCCGCTTTTGCTAGGGTTCTCACCCACCGCCATAATGAGATGAATTAAATACAACGTAGAAGTGGTTGGGGTAGATTTGGATTTCCTCTCTCTTCCCTCTCTCATTCTTCCTATAAATTTTAAGGAGGGGCTTCTCTCTAAGTGTCGATCATTCTTGTTTTGCCCCTCCTTTCTTCTCTTTGGCAGGAGAATTTGTGGAGTTCGAACCTCCCATTTAAAGCTGTAATCCAAATTTTCCTCTTGGAATTTTTTATTTTATTGTAATAATCTTTGGAGTAAGTAATGCATGTCTGTGGATGATTCTCAACCCTCTCTGTGTTCATTTGCATCCTCCTGATCTTTCACTACAAATTTTGTTATTTGTGCATGATCTTGCATCACATTTTAATGGCTTGTGTTTATTGGCAAGATAGGTGTTCTTCATTCCTCGGTGCATCACCTTCGTTAGTTTAGGTTTATTTTTATGCATCTTCTTACCCTGTCTCCTTGGCAAGTTAGATTAGATTTTGAGTAAACCCTCTGCATTTTTCATGTGCATCTGAATAGAGGAATAGGAACTAGCCTTCTCTAGAGATTCCTTTCTCATTTTTGCAAGTCCCACACTTAGAGAAAGGATTCAATGTTGTGCAATCACACTGGATGCTAGTATGATCAACCTAGAAATCTGATCAACATCCATGGGGGGCTTTGTGAATTCGCACTAACAATGATATGTCTATCTCTCGGTGTCCTACTAAATCTTTGATGCTGCTTGGTTTCCAAGGAGAATAAATTTGGATACCAATAGGTTAACAAATATTTTATCCGTGATGGCTAGCCATCAATTCTTAGGGGTGACACATTGAAAATTATTACTCATTTGAAGAATGATCGTGTTGTTGATCAAATTAATCTCACCCTTGTTTGGTTAAGCTTTTCCTTTGTTGTCTATTATAATTTTCTTTTTTCTTAGGGGTGTGAGTTGGGATTTTGGTTTGAAATTGGAAGGATCGCCCATTGTAAAATGTTCCTTGGCGATGTTTTTATTTGCACTTTTTCTTCCATCACTGTTGGTACATGGAAGTTCCCAATTGATTGCGGTATGGCGGGTCTAATTTGTAAACTTGTAACTTTCTATCGCATTCACAAAATGCAAAATTAGCCCTGTGACCCGATGAATATTATTTGAATATTTACAATCATAAATCGGTGCATGAAATTTCTCAATTCACATCCAAGGGTGTACATTTGTCACAAATTAAGTGGATGCAAGGAATAGGTGCATATTTGTATTTTTTCGCACTAAGGAGAAAAGTGTAAAAGTGTAAAAAGGTTCCTAAGACCCGCAAATGACACATGGTTCCTTTCATGCAAAAAGTAGGGATGTAGGTCATTGGAGAAGTTTGACACTTTTGGTTTTGAATTGGAAAAGAAATAAAATTGTATAAAGGCCCACAGCTCCGCTTATCACCCAAATGCGACCACGTGTTGAGCCCGTGTTGAAAGTCAAGAACGGATGGGCAGGTCAAAATAGCCAAAATTGTGTAAGTTTTAAAACATTGCAAAAATACAAAAATTTCCCCCAAGCCCACGTTAGCGAAATTATTTTCCATGTGGATGGATCACTTTCAAAATTGAGATTGCGAATGAACGGTTATGATACAATGCATTTATTTATGGAGCCATCAATGCTGCTATGAAAATCTTTTATTATCAATTTGTTGGATTTTTGTTGCTACTTTTTGTGATTTTCATTGAGAATTATCACGAGTTTAACTATGGAGCTTGAATTGGGAACCAGAGGATTGAAGGGATGTTGATTTGGATTTAAATTACTCAGGCACTCACTAGGTTGATTGGTAAGAACTTAGAAACTCCTATGTTTCTCTTTCATTGGTAGGTTAGTTTTAAGTAAAGTTAGGGTTTTAAAGATGAAGACCATGCCATCTTCATTCTTGATTGCGTCAGGGGTCATGAGTGATTTAGATAAAATTATAAACACATAATCAAAAATTGCTGATCTAAATGATTTTCTTCAGAGTCTGAATACCCCCATAAGAGTGAGTCCCTAAAGGAAATTCAAGATAGCCACATTTCTCTAGCTAGTGTTATCCCACCATCGGTTCATTGCCTAGAATTGGTGTGGCATTGTGCTATGAATTATGATCCCAAAAAGAGGGAAGTATTAGATGGGAGTGGGGATGAAGTATTAGAATAATGTTAAAATTTCTGTAATCACCAACCCAATCACCATTGGTATAAAATTAGCCTTATGGGATTATGAAGCGAAGAAAAGGATTATGCCAAGATCATAAATACAAAATGGCTCCTCACAAAAAAGGAAACAACTAGAATCCCTAAAAGGCTAGTTAGGGCACAATTTGTTGAAGAGGTTGAAGATATCATTGTGTTATTGAGTTGAATGGCGGGGTTGGAAACCAAAAATGAATTCAAGGAGTGGATGATTACTTACATGTGGATCATTTTGGAAAGAAAGGGGAGCATTTGTTGGGCTAATTTCATTGTAGAAGCACTCCATGGCCACATGGTCACCTTAGCAGCAAAAATTGAGATGGGTGACACTTTAAAGCTGGAATTATACATGATGACCTACTTAATTTATAATGTTACAGGGCATAGATGTTTCTGGGTTTGTTACCACTGCGGATTTTAAGAAGTGCCAAATGCATGAGATATTCCCTCAACTGCAACTAGTCAATTGGAGTGGGAATGTGAGGTTGGTTAATGATGCTTTCTTTTCCCCAATCATTTGTCTTTTCAAACCAAAGTGGGGACAATATATAATTTCTAAACAAGTCAGACAAGTGATTTTGGAGTATGGATGTTACTTCATTCAATATAAAAATTTCACATACATAAGGGTTAGTGGTTTTGAGGAAAACCTTGTAAATTGCCTAGGTATTTAGATGATAAATTGGCTTTATGTGAATTGGAAAGGTAGCTAACACCTGTGCACAAATTGATTTCTAGAAGACATAAGACAAATATCAAATTCCCCATTAGAATTGGAAGGTATTCATGCCCTTCCATCATAAAAGCCAAGTTGATTGAAGATGAAATGTAGAATTTTGACATGGAAAAGTTGAGGCAAGGGCCAATTATGACATCAGATGGGTATTCAATAACATTGCAAATAATTTTGAGCATGAGCCTCATTTTGAATATTATTGGATGAATTGTAGGGATGAAGAAGAGGTCAGATTAAGGGATTTCTCCTAGAATGACCCTTTCACAAATAATAGACTTCAAAATTGTAGTTATCCCAGAAGGAATTATGGATGATCCACATACAATAAGAAAATATTATGTTGATCAGAAGGTGGAAGGAAAACCTATAATCCCTTGATTGGAATGAGACATAATCTAATGATTCTTATATAAAGATAGCTGATGTAGAGAGGAGGAATGTGAATTGGTTAACCAAAAAGGACATTGACTTGTAGATTCAGAATATTAGAATCTTAAAAAACTTTAGGATTTTAGGAAATCAGAGTGATGATATTCCACCCCTAAGGGAAGGAGCAAGATAGAATGGATCCTTTAGGAGGAAAGGTCCCTTATTTTCCCTAAAAAAGGACCACTTCTAAACTCGTAGATGAGTGGACTTCAACAACTAGTGGGACTCATACCTCTATGTCAGTTCTGTTAGTGCCCATTTTGATCCTCTGTATTTTTCCATGTTTCCCATTTTCTCTTTGTGCTCCAAAACATTTTTTCCTCATGAAATCGATGATGTGAAGTTGTAGCTCCATTCTTGTGCATTAGATTGTTTTCAAACTCATTACCTTGCCCTAATTTCTTTGTGAGAAGTGTGTTTTTCCCTAATTTTTTCTGTTCAAACACCTCTGCCATTTTCCCATGTTTTCCTAGCCTTTGGAGCTCAAACTTTTTCATTTTATACTTATTTTCCCTCAAAAATCCCTTTCCATGGTCGTAAATTGCCTAAAAATACTTTCCGTTTGTCTTTTGATAAAAAAATTATCCACCTATGAGGAAAAATTGATTTTGGGAATCCCTAGCATTTTTTGTGTTTTGATGGTTAGATGGGTGTCATTTGCCCATCAATTTCATCTTCAACATTCTAGGGCATTGTTGGCAATTTCTACGTTGTTTGATGGTCATACAGTGTCCTTTTCCCATCAAATTTTAGCTCAAACATCTTCTCATATGTGGCCATTTGTGGTTGGACATGATTCGGTGGGTCTGCTCAAAAAACTTAACATTTTTTGTGTTTTGGAAAAAATTGCAAGTTGCCCCCACAACTTTGTAGGTCCTAGAGGAGGTACACGTGTCGCAGGTAGAGTGAAGGCAGATGGGCGAGGTCTTTTTTTGCCTTAAGGAATTTTGGAAAAAGAGTTAAAGTACAAAGAAAATAACTAGGGTCTGCAAAAAATCAGGAGAGAACACATGGTAGGATTAGGGGTAGAAGGGAGTGCGGGCCACAAGAGGAAAAAAGGAAATGTTGCATTTTTGGAAAAATGAGTTAAAGTGGTAATTTGAAGCATGGCTCTGCAACGAGTCAAAGGGAGACACGTGGCAGGGACAGAATCAGAGGTGTGGGAGTGTGGAGGAAAATTGAAAAATTTTCTTTTTCTCAAAAGAGGCAAAATGTGTAAAACTGAGCCACGACCTCGGATCCAATCATATTGTGCCACGTGTTAGTGCCAAATCTCAAGGGCGGAAGCAGTGGAGACAATTTGGAAAAATTTAATTTTTTCCAAAAAAGGTGGAAATGTGTAGAATCATGATGTGATTCTGCTAGGACCCACATTAGGACACGTGTCAAGCTCATTTTCAAAGGGTGGAGGGGCGGAGAAAATGTCAAATTTTGAATTTTTCCAAAAGTGTTTAAATATCAAAAAGTGATCCCAAACCAATTTTCAATTGCATTGTGACACGTGGAGGGCTTAGATTGAAGGGAGAATGGCAGATCAATGGTAACTATGCCATTTTTCAGTTTGGCCACCATTTTTTCTATAGGAAGTGTGGAAATGCATTTTTTGCATCGATTTTGATCAAATTTTTGGCAAATTCATGTCGTTTTTTCCTTCAAGGATCGATGGAATCAATTTGAAAATTTAATTTGCAGATCTGAGGTACTTTTGAAATAAAATTTTGTTCAGGCTCAAGCACAAACATGAAATACCAGATCCAAAAGTTGCAGAGGCAAGTTTGGAAGGTATAAAGGTGAAATTATGGAAGAGGAAGATGGTACGGGTGCCAAAGGAAGAATACATGCTCCCATGACAAGGAATGATGAAGATTTGTAATAATTTGCTTTTTTGTATGCCTGACATCTCCTCCTCCCAAAATTAGTTAAGTGTAACTTTTAGAAAGTCATGAGTGAGTTTGTAACAAACTAAGATGCCATAGGATATTCTTTTCTTAAGAAAGAAGGATTCAATGTAAAAAAATGTTATATAATTCATGTTTTGAGACATGCAAAGGATCAGGAAATGGAAAATCATGAGAAAATTTTGAGAGAATCTCATCTTCTGAGAAACCCTCCAAAAAACCTGGTTAATGTCTTATGTGTTAGATCTTCATTCATGTTGAGTTGGTTACAAGTGTATAACCATCATAAAGCTCTTAGATTGTTCCTGAAACTCTCCCTTGCTGATGAATCTAACAAGCTTTTGAATTAATCTGTGTTATTTTGGTCAATATGATGTTTGTTATCATGTTTAAATGTCTAAAAAATAGTTTTCCTTGTTCTTGTTGCAATCTTGCATTGAAATCTTTAGGAATCACATAGATCTCATCCTTATTTATAGTTTAGTGGCATTTACAATTTCATATGTCGGAAGAGCTTTCATGTGACATTGAAAATAAACAATTTAAAATCACTTCACCTTCATTTGTTGATAGATATTTCTTAAAAGCCTTTAGGGGTACCTTAGGCGTGATTTGATAAGAGATTTTGATGTTTAATTGAGTCCTTTAATTCAAGGTTTTGTGTTGAGGTCTCAAATATTGTGTGAAGAGTGCAAACTTGGGCCTCCATTTTTGTATCTCTTGGTTGAAAGAAAATCTGATTGTTTTGAAGCATTTGATAGTTGTTTAAATGTTGTAGAGGTTGTGAAATATCTCGGCATAGTCAAGTTTGTCTTGACAATATCTCAAAAAAATCATTCTAAAGAACTGATCCTACCCCATACTACCCCTATTTTGACCTATATACCCACGAGAAGATCAAAATCCATTTACTAAAGTATTTAGAACAAATCGGGATTTCAAAATGTCTTCAAGTAACCCTTGCCTTGTATTGAAAGTATCTCCATGATCGGGAGTGACAACTTGTGAAAGTCAGATTTGGAGTGTTGATCATATTTTCCCAAGGCCCCTTCATACTATTTTCACAAATTGAGGGATATATTCATCTCCTTCACCATTTTAGGGTTACAAAATATGTCCTCTTACATTTGTTGAAAGGCACAACCTAAAATAGTTAGGACAAGATCATTTCCTATTTGATTGCTATCCATCTCTCCACAAATTTGAGTGTTAGTTAGATCACATCCCCAGTTACAAAATTACATACATCATGATCTATCTAACTTCAATCTTCATGCCATATCTCTGATGCTACTCATACTCAAAAGGAGAACAAATTTGGGTACCAACACTAGTGGCGCCATTGTCGGGGACTTGTTGAAAATATTTGAGATATTTGGATACATGTAAAACCCTAGTAATGTTTCTTACACATGTTGCATGCAAGTACATTGTTGAAGGATCATTTTATAATCATATTTGTAAGGATTAAGTTAAGATATAAGTTCTTCCTATAATTTTATCAGTTTCTAGTAGTAGTTACACTTCATTTGCATTTGTGGTTGATAGATTCAAGAAAAGGAAGGTCTAATCTATAAAGTTTGGCAAGATTTTTAGTGTTGATAGGTATTTGACAAAGTATTTTAGTGCATTTGCACAACTAGGGTGAAATTCCTTAGTGGTGACTCCATGTTGTTTTGATCTTGATAAATACTAGTGTCTTAGCTTTCTGTCATTTATTTTTGTGTTGCTAATCTCTACAAAACTAGAAGGAAGAAGATCTCTCTTCAAAAGGGACCCAAGTAGAAAGTTATTTCAAGATTTGGGAAAGACAATTTTAGAGGAAAGAAAATTTTGGATGGTTGTTGAAGGTCAGACATCAAGCAAAGGAATATCCATTGGTGAGAGAGATCAACCTTTGGTAGAGGATTATCACTCTTCTTCTAGTGATTCTGATTCAATAAATTCTCTCATAAACTTGTTTACTTCAACTAGTGAAGGTCCTTCTGTTGTACCTGGTGAGTTCCTTCTTCAATCTACATCTGCGTGTTTCAATTCTAGTAAAACTTTCCAAGAAAATCAGCACTAAGAGAGTACCAATTTTGTGAATCACATTCTTGTGCCCCAAAGACCTCTCACTCCTCATCATTCTATTTCTCCCCAAGATCACCTCCACCAAACAATATGGCTCAACCTAAACCTCCATTTTTGTTAACACCTTTGGTCCTATAAACTTTAGAGGAATGGCTGGCTATCCTAATGTTGTGCCTCAGGTTGTTAGAAGTAGATTTCCAAAGTTCCAAGGGAATAATTCCATAACTTGATAATGTTAACATGATGGAGGACTTTGAGATTGATCATGAAGATGTGTATATTAAATTGTTCATTCATACACTAGAAGAGGATGTAAGGGATTGGTACAAGGCTCTACACGATAATTCTATTGATTCATGTACTAAAATGAACAATGCGTTTAGATTACAATATGGTGATAGAATTGATCCTAGGTTTCTATTGTCTAAGTCTGAAAATATCAAGAAAAACCCCGGTGAATCGGTTCATGACTTCAACACAAGGTTTAATAAAAATTTGAGAAGGTCGACCGCTAATTTGAGGCCATGTGGTCAGTCATGTTTGATCAAATATGTAGATGCATTTGATAAGAAGACAACCTATTACCTAAGAGACAAGAACCCTACCAATTTAAGGCGGGCCTTTACCATGGCACCGCAGATTGAAAATAACATTAAGGCCATTGGGAAATCTCTCAAGAGGGATGGTGTAAAGTTATAAACCCTGAAAATCCTCAAGAAAGAAAGGGTGTTGACTTAGAAGAAGTGGTGAAAATTTTGGCGAGGGTCATCAAGGAGATTTCCTACAAGTTGACAAGAGCTAAGAAGGGAATTTGGTAGACTTCACAAGGTCAGCAAAAGCACAAAACCATGATAGATTTGCTAATCATCCTAGAGGTGATAAAAGGGTAGATGATAGATGGAAATGACCCATGGGGTCTATAAATAGACATCCTCAAGCACGTGAAGGAAGATTGTTACTTAATCCCCTAACCGCTTTAGGGTTGCTTTATTGAGGAAGTTACTAATATTGATTGGTGTGATAGGTGTTTTCTACCCCATCCTCCATGTGAAGTGGACTAGAAAGATGGTGAGGCTAATAATGATGATGGTACTAATGATGATATCTACATGGTGGGTTTTTCTTCAAGCTTATAAGAAGGAGCAACATCAACTGAGGTGATAAGTGCAAGGACAATTGTAACCTTTTGGGATTACATAAAATGAGTACAAATAATTCTTCCCTCTCATGCTCTTGAAGTTGATGTAGTGTAAGATTTTGAGATTTCTAAAAATTACTTTGAATACTTAAGAGCTTTGATGATTAAGAAGTATGATGGTGGTATCCCTTCGGAGGAAGATAGATAATTGTTAATGAATGTTGTTGTAGCTCAAGAGAAAGAGTATAACACTAGGAGAAAAGTTGTTAAGGGAGTTGGGCCTCAAGCCAAACCTAAAACACCCTTGCTTACAAGTATTCCCAAAGAAGCTCCTAGAAGAGAAACACCTGCCAAAAGCTCTACTATCCCAAGAAAAAATTACAGTCCTCCTCATGACCAAACTACCAAGAATCCCTTGCCATCTAATGAATCTGCTTGTCTCCATTCCAATGTTGCCTTGCCAAAGAGTGTTCCATATGACATAGCCCAAGTATTGAGCCAAATCAAAGTGAGTGTTCTAATCATTGAGTTGCTTAGGATTCCTAAGCACAAGAAGAGAGCATTTGAGTACTTGGGATTGAAAGAGGAGAAGAGTACCCCAAGTAGAAATGTAAACATTGTTGAAACTCCTCAAATCATTGTAGACCTTGAAACACCACCAGAATTAGAGGATCTTGGAGAAACACCTGATTTATACTTGGGGATATCCTTGGTTGATTCCCAATTGAATTTTAATCCATTCTTTACAACTTTGATCATAAAGGATAGACTACTTCACAATTGTATGTTTGATTCTGGTGCATCATGTAATGTCATGCCTCTAGAAGTCATGAATGAGTTGGATATCAAAGTGACAGCAACCTATGGAAAGTGTGCTACCATGGAATTAAGAGAAGTGTCGGTAGTTGGTTGTGTGAAGGGTTTGGTGGTGTAGCTTGAATCTTATCTTGGGAGGAATTTAAATATGGATATTATGATTGTTGATTGCCCTACCAAATGGGGTATTCTTTTGTCAAGAAAGTGGTCTACAAGTGTTGGAGGGAGTGTCCAAATGGATATGTATTTTTCCATCATTTCCATTAAAGGCAGCCTTGTCAAGCTCTATGGGGAGAAGAATATGTTGCATCTAATTAATGATCCAAACAATGCTTCCTATGAGGTGTTATTTGCTGATGTTAATGATGATAAATTTGTGGGATTTTCTAATGGAAAAGAGCACAAGATGGATCGATCAAAGTGCCTTGAATAGGCAGGTTCTCCTTGAACCTTGCAATTTGATGGATCTTGCTCCAAATTTTGAAATGGTCTTTGGTGTAATTCTGATTTCTCCTAGCTTGGAAGAGTTTGTTTTTCCTTCAAGCTTAATTTTTAATGTACTAACAACAATGCTGAGTATGAAGCCTTGTTGTTGGGTTTGAGAATTTCATGGAAGTATGGTGTTAAGGAAATAATTGTGAAAGGAATTTCAGATCTAGTTGTCAAAAAAATAAGAAAACTATATGCTACAAACAATCAGTGGATGAAACAAGACAAACATGTAGTTTGGGATCTAATTGAGATGTTTGATTCCTTCAAAATTGTGCATCATGACAAAAGTTTCAATGCTACTACCGACAAGTTAGCAGTGTTGGGTTCAAGATTTGGAAATTGCACCATTTCACCTTATTATGAGTACAATATTGAATTGTTAACTAGGCCAAGCTTGTCACTGACAACATCAAGCATTGGCAAGTGTTTAATGATTATGCTCAAGTGCAAAGGTTCTTACAAAATCAAGGTGAGATTGTAGATCAGAATAATGATTGGGAACCAATGGTATGTGTGACTGAAGGAAGAGAGAATTTTTTTGGAAAGAATATTATCCAATTGAAAACTAACACCATTCCTAGAGGTCTTGTTGCACTTGAGTCAAATTTTAACAATGCTGATTGCATCATCAATAGAAACATATCTACCTCAAGAGATGTGGAAGAGCATAACTTGGGCACTAATGATAAACCAAGAAAATTTTGGTTGGGCAGTAATCTAAACAAAGAAGAAAAACAATCCTATGTCTAACTATTGAAGAAGTATCAAGACTGTCTTGCTTGGTCTTATTCAGAGCTGAAAGCATAGAGAGAAGACTTGTTTCAGCATGAGATTCCTCTTGAAAAAAATTCCAAACCATTTAGACAAAAGAAGATGCCAATTAATCCACTCCTTTCCATGAAGATGCAAGATGAATTGAAGAAATTGAAGGAGGGAGGGATCATTCAACCCACGAGGTATTCATCTTGGGTTGCCAACCTTGTGCCGATTAGAAAGAAAAATGGAGACATCAGAATTTTTGTAGACTTTATAAATCTGAATAGAGCTTCATTGAGCGACAATTATCCTTTTCAAACATGGAAAACATGCTGCGATTAGTGACTGGATCTGAATTTTTGTCCACCTTGGATGGTTTCTTTGGCTACAATCAAGTTGTTGTTAAGGAGTCAGAAAGATTTAAAACTTCCTTTACCACTCCTTGGGGAACATATGTTTATGTAAGAATGCCTTTTGGACTTATGAATGCTGGAGATAATTTCCAAAGGGAAATGGATGTTTCTTTTACTAGTTACATAAATGACTTTAGTGCAGTTTATCAAGATGATGTGATTGTGTTTTCAAGGAGTAGAAAATATCACTTGTAGCACTTGGAAAGAATGTTGATCAGATGTAGAGAATATGGCATTTCTCTCAATCCAAATAAGTTTCATTTTGGGGTGCAAAAGGCCAAGTTGCTTGGTCATATTGTTTCAAAGGCTAGTGTCATGATTGACCCTGAGAGGGTAGAAGCAATCAACAAGGTTCCAATTCCAAGAACAAAGAAGGGCATCCAATCCTTCTTTGGGTAGATCAATTTCATTAGAATGTTTGTGTCTAATTTTGATAAATTGACTCTTCCTATTACATGCATGTTAAGTAAAGACCAAGTTATCAAATGGGAGGAGGCTGCTATTCAGGATTTTGAAGGAATCAAAGAAGCACTTAAACATGCACCTGTCTTGGCAGCTCCAATTACAAGAAGCCTTTACAAGTCTTCTCCTTTGCTTCTGAAAATACCATGGCATCTTTTTTTCTGCAAAAGGATGACGATGAAATGAGAGGCCTATTTCCTTCTTTAGAAAGGCTTTACAAGCTTCACGAGTTAAAGTACACAATCATGGAGAAACAAGCATTTTCCTTGGTGAAAGAAACAAAGGTTTTTAGGCCTTATATCTTAAGTTCAAAATTTGTTTCTTATGTTCCCCACACCATGGTAAAAGACATCTTATCAGAGATGGAGATCTCAAGAAAAATATGTAGATGGGTGAACAAACTGTAGGAATATGACATGGAAATCAAAACCACAAAGTTAGTAAGAGGTTTGGGTCTTGCTAAGCTCATGGTTGAGAGAAACTTGCAGACTGTGGAAGTGAATGAAGTAGAGGAAGAAAGGGCAGATGTTCTTGAGAATTTGGTAAGTTCTGAGTGGTACAAGGATGTAATATTTTACCTTAGACACCTATGCTGCCCTGATCATTTGAATAAAAATCAGAAAAGAGCCCTCAAATTGGCTTCTCAAAAATACATCATCAATGACTTTAGGCTGGCTTGGAAGAACCTTGAAGGTGTCCTCTTGAAATGTGTAACTAAAGATGAAGCTCCCAAAATAGTTCCTAATTTCCATGGGGGAGTTTGTGGAGGACACTTTGTTGAAAGGATTACAACACCCAAAATTTTGAGAGATAGTTATTGGTGGCATACTATTTTCAAAGATGCAACTTTTCTCGTTAGAAGATGTGAAAGATGTCAACATTTCTATGGAAGAATGAAAGCTTCAGGCTCCCTTCCTTTGTAACCTGTATCAATTGAAGATCCTTTCAAACAATGGGGGATGGAATTCATTGGTGAGATTTAAGACCCTTCTTGTGTTGTACATAAGTGGATCCTTGTAGCCACAGATTACTTCACTAGGTGGGTAGAAGAAATCCCCACCAAGAAAGCAACACATCAAGTTGTTATGGACTTCTTGTTGAAGAACATCATATGCAGATTTGGTGTGCCAATAAAGATTGTTTTTGGTAATGCCATGTGTTTCAGAGCTAAACCATTGATGGCAATGTGCAAGGAGTATGGAACCAATCTAACTTATGCTTCAAACTATAACCCTCAAGGAAATGGACAAGATGAGTCCAATAATAAGAACTTGTTGAAGATCATTAGGAGAACCTTGGATTTGAACAAGAGAAAATGGGGTGAACAACTGAAATTTGTAGTTTGGGATGATAGAATCACTACCAAAAGAGCTACTGGTAAGAGCCCATTTGAGTTGGTGTATGGAAATCAAGCTCTACTTCCCTTACATCTATAATTATCTTCATTTCAGTTTGTTCAACAACTTGAAGATCAAGAGGTCAGTCCATATGAAGCAAGGATTAATTAGATTGTTGAGTTGGATGAAGAAAGAAGAGCATCCCACCAAAGGCATGTCAGATTTAGAGAGAAGTTGAAGAGGTTGTTTGACAAGAAGGTCACTCATAGGGCCTTTAATGTTGGAGATTTGGTTTTGTTATGGGATAGCAGAAATGAAGATAAGGGAAAACATGGTAAATTTGATGCATTGTGGATGGGCCCTTACTCCATTGATATCAGAATTGGTGAAAATACCTTTTTTCTCAAGGACTTAGATGGGGAATTTCTTGAACTTCCTATTAATGGCAGACATCTAAAGCATTTCTTGGATTAATCCCCAAATTTGAGGTATGCACCAACTTGTACAATGTATAGTCTTTGTTCTTTTGCTCTGTTTTTGGTGTTTTGTTAGTTCGTGGTTTGCCTTGGTGTGTGGCAGCCATTTTTGTCAGTTTCTCAATTGGTTTTTGGTGGCTTTGGCTCATGACTCCATTTTCCCAATGGATTATTTTGGCACTTGGTCTACTTTTGTTCTTGTGGCACTCACTGGGAGTGCCCATCCTCAGTAGGAGCCGATGTTGGTGCCCATTTTGATCCTCTATTGTTTTGCCATGTTTCCCCTTTGCTCTTTGTGCTCTGAAATGTTTTTTCCTCATGAAATCGATGATGTGAAGTTGTAGCTCCATTCTTGTGCATTGGATTGTTTACAAACTCATTACCTTGCCCTAATTTGCTAAGGAGAAGTGTGTTTTTCCCTAATTTTTCCCATTCAAATACCTCTACCATTTTTCCCATGTTTTCCCAACCTTTGGAGCTCAAAATTGTTCATTTTATACTTATTTTCCTCAAAATCCTTGCCATGGTTGTAAATTTCCTAAAAACACTTTCCATTTGTATTTTGATCGAAAAATTATTCACCCACATGGTAAAAAATGATTTTGGGCATCCTTGGCATTTTTTGTTTTACGGTCGACAAGCGTCATTTGCTGTAAATTTCATCTTCAACACTCTAGGGCATTGCTTTGGTAATTTATGTGTTGTTTGATGGTCATACAGAATCCTTTTCTGTTAAATTTTAGCTCAAACATCTTCTCATATGTGGCCATTTTTGGTTGGACATGATTTGGCGGGTTTTCTCAAAAAAACTTAGCATTTTTGTGTTTTGGAAAAGTGCAAGTTTCCGCCCATGACTCCACAGTCTTAGAGGAGGTACACATATAGCAGGTAGAGTGAAGGGAGATGGCAAAGGGTATGTTTATGCCTTAAGGCATTTTGGAAAAAAGAGTTAAAGTATAAATAAAATGCGTAGGGCATGCCATAAATCGGGAGAGATCACATGGCAGGATTAGGGGTAGAAGGGAGTGTGGGCCATTGGAGGAAAAAAGGAAATGTTGCCTTTTTGGAAAAATGAGTTAAAGTGGTAATTTGAAGTGTGGCTCCTTAATGAGTCAAAAGGAGACACATGGTAGGGATAGAATCATAGGTGCGGGAGTACTGAGAGGAAAATTGAAAAAATTTCCTTTTTCTGAAAAGAGGCAAAATGTGTAAAAGTGAGCCATGACCCCGGATCCAATCATATTTTGCCATGTGTCGGTTCCAAATCTCAAGGGTGGAGCAATGGAGATAATTTGGAAAAATCTCATTTTTTCCAAGAAAGGTGGAAATGTGTAGAATCAAGCCACGATTCTGCTAGGACCCACATTGGGACACGTGTCAAGCTCATTTTCAAAGGGCGGAGGGGCGGAGAAAAATTTCAAATTTTTAGATTATTCCAAAAGTGTTAAAATATCAAAAAGTGATCCCAAACCCATTTTAAATTACATTTTGACACGTGCAAGGATCATATTGAAGGGAGAAAGGAAGATCAACGGTAACTTTACATTTTTTCAAGTTTGGTGCCATTTTTGCTCAGAAGTGTGGAAATGCATTTTTTGCATCGATTTTGATCAAATTTTTTGGAAAATTCATGTCATTTTTCCTTCAAGGATCGATGGAATCAATTTGAAAATTCAATTTGCAGATATGAGGTACTTTTGAAATAAAATTTTGTTCAGGCTTGAGCAGAAACATGAAATACCAGATCCAAAAGTTGCAGAGGCAAATTTGGAAGGTATAAAGGTGAAATGATGGAAGTGAAAGATGGTGCGGGTGCCAAAGGAAGAATACATGCTCCCATGACAAGGAATGATGAAGATTTGTAATAATTTGCTTTTTTGCATGTCTGGCATCTCCTCCTCGCAAAATTGGTTAAGTGTAACTTTCAGAAAGTCATGAGTGAATTTGTAACAAACTAAGATTCCATAGGATATTATTTTATTGGGAAAGAAGGCTTATATGTAAAAAAATGTTATATAATGAATTTTTTGAGACATGTAAAGGGTCGGGAAATTGAAAATCATGAGAAAAATTTGAGAGAAGTTCATCTTCTCGAGAAACCCTCCAAAAAACACAGTTAATGTCTTCTGTGTTAGATCTTCATTCATGTTGAGTTGGTTACAAGTGTATAGCCATCACACACTACGAGATTGTTCTGAAATTCTTCCTATTTGATGAATCTAACAATATTTTGAATTAATATTTGTTATTTTGGGCAATATGATGTATGTTATCATGTTTAAATGTTTGCAAATAGTTTTCCTTGTTCTTGTTGCAATCTTGCATTGAAATATTTAGGAATCACATATATCTCATCCTTATTGATAGTTTAGTGGCATTTGAAATTTCATTTATCAGAAGAGCTTTCGGCATTGAAAATAAACAGTTTAAAATCACTTCACCTTCATTTATTGATATAGATTGCTTGTAAGCCTTTGGGGGTACCTTAGGTGTGATTTGATCAGAGATTTTGATGTTTAATTGAGTTCGTTAATTCAAGATTTTGTGTTGAGGTCTCAAAGATTGTGTGAAGAGTGCAAACCTGGGCCTCCATTTGTGTATCACTTCTGGTTGAAAGAACATTCTGATTGTTTTGAAGCATTTTATCGATAGTTGTTAAAATGTTGTAAAGGTTGTCAAAGATCCTGGCATAGTCAAGTTTTTCTTATCAATATCCCACCGAAATTCATTCTAAACAACTAATCCTACCCCATAGTACCCCTTTTTTGACCTCTACACCCACAAAGATCAAAATACATTTGCTAAAGTATGTAGAATAGATCAAGATTTCAAAATGTCTTGAGAACCCTTGCCTTGCATTGAAAGTATCTCCATAATATGGGAGTGACAACTTGTGAAAGTCATATTTGGAGTGTTGATCATATTTTCCCAAGGCCCCTTCATACTATTTTCACAAATTGATGGATATATTCATCTCCTTCACCATTTGAGGGTTACAAAATAGGTCCTCTTACCCTCAAATGGTGAAGGAGATGAAGATATCCTATTGTAATAATTTGCTTTTTTGCATGCCCGACATCTCCTCCTCAAAAAATTGGTGAAGGAGAGGAAGAATACATGCTCTCATGACAAGGAATGATAAATATTTGTCAATATCCCACAAAAACCATTCTAAACAATTGATCCTACCCCATACTACCCCCTGTTTTGACTTTGATACCCACAGAAGATCAAAATCCATTTGCTAAAGTATGCGAGAATAGATCGGGATTCCAAAATGTCTTCAATAACCCTTGTGTTGCATTTAAAGTATCTCCATAATCTAGGAGTGACAACTTTTGAAAGTCATATTTGGAGTGTTGATCATATTTTCCTAAGGCCCCGTCATCTTATTTGCACAAATTGAGGGATATCTTCATCTTCTTCACCATTTGAGGGTTACAAAATAGGTCCTCTTGCCATGGTTGAAAGGAGATGACTTAAGGGTAAGAGGACCTATTTTTTAACCTCAAATGGTGAAGGAGATGAAGATATCCCTCAATTTGTGCAAATAGTATGAAGGGGCCTTAGGAAAATATGATCAACACTCCAAATATGACTTTCAAAAGTTGTCACTCCTAGATTATGGAGATACTTTCAATGCAAGGCAAGGGTTACTGAAGAAATTTTGAAATCCTAATCTATTCTGTATACTTTAACAAATGAATTTTGATCTTCTATGGGTATACATGTCAAAATAGGGGTAGTATGGGGTAGGATCAGTTGTTTAGAATGATTTTTGGTGGGATATTCACAAGACAAACTTTACTATGCTAGATCTTTGACAACATTTACAACATTTGAAAAACTATCAGATCAAATGCTTCAAAATAGTTAGGATGTTCTTTCAACTAGAAGAGATACAAAAATGGAGGCCCAGGTTTGTAATCTTCACACAATATTTGAGACCTCAACACAAAATATTGAATTAAAGGACTCAATTAAACATCAAAATCTCTGATCAAATCATGCCTAAGGTACCCCCAAATGCTTACAAGAAATCTCTGTCAACAAATGAAGGTGAAGTGAATTTAAACTATTTATTTTCAATGCCGGATGAAAGCTTTTCTAATGAGATGAAATTGTAAATGCCACTAAACTATCAATAAGGATGAGATCTATGTGATTCCTAAAGATTTCAATGCAAGATTGCAACAAGAACAAGGAAAACTATTTGCAGACATTTAAACATGATAATAGACATCATATTGCCCAAAATAACACAGATTAATTCAAAAGCTTGTTAGATTCATCAGCAGGGGAGAGTTTTAGGAACAATCTCAGAGCTGTGTGATGGCTATACACTTGTAACCAACTCAACATGAATGAAGATCTAACACAGAAGACATTAACCAGGTTTTTTGGAGGGTTTCTCAGAAGATGAGCATCTATCAAAATTTTATCATGATTTTTGATTTCCCGACCCTTTGCATGTCTCAAAACATAAATTACATAATTTTTTTAACATCCAAGCCTTCTTTCATAAGAAAATAATATCCTATGGAATCTTAGTTTGTTACAAATTCACTCATGACTTTCTGAAAGTGACACTTAACCAATTTTGTGAGGAGGAGATGTTAGGCATGCAAAAAATAAAATTATTACAAATCTTCATCATTCCTTGTCATGGGAGCATGTTTTCTTCCTTTTTCCCCTATATCATCTTCCTCTTCCATCATTTCACCTTTATACCTTCCAAATTTGCCTCTGCAACTTTTGGATCTAGTATTTCACGTTTCGCCGAGCACTGAACAAAATATTATTTCAAAAGTACCTCAGATCTGTAAATTGAATTTTCAAGTTGATTCCATCAATCATTGAAGGTAAAAATGACATGAATTTTCCAAAAATTTGATCAAAATCGATGCAAAAATGCATTTCCACACTTCCTGGAGTAAAAATGGTGGCCTAACTGAAAAATGCACAGTTACCATTGATCTTCCTTTCTCCCTTCAATCTGATCCCTCCATGTGTCACAATGTGATTGGAAATGGGTTTGGGATCACTTGTTGATATTTTAACACTTTTGAAAAAAATTCAAAAATTTGACATTTTTCTCCACCCCTCCACCCTTTGAAAATGAGCTTGACATGTGTCCCAATGTGGGTCCCAGTGGAATTGTGGTTTGATTGTACACATTTCCACCTTTTTTGGAATTTTTTTTTTCAAATTATTTCCACCGCTCTGCCCTTAAGATTTAATGCCGACACATGGCACAATATGATTAGATCTGGGGTTGTGGCTCAGTTTTACACATTTTGCCTCTTTTCGAAAAAATGAAAAATGTTCAATTTTCCTCTGCGCTCCCACACCTACAATTTTGTCCCTTCCATGTGTCTCCTTTTGACTCGTTGCGAAGCCATACTTCAAATTACCACTTTAACTCATTTTTTCAAAAAGGCAACATTTCCTTTTTCCTTCGGTGGCCCGCACTCCTTTCGCCTTTGATCCTACCACATGTTCTCTCCTAATTTGTTGTAGGCCCTAGGCATTTTCTTTGTACTTTAACTCTTTTTTCCAAAATGCCTTAAGACACAAAGAGACCCGCCTGTCTCGCCTTCACTCGCTTGTGACATGTGTACCTCCTCCGGGACCCGCAAAGCTCCAGGCAAACTTGCACTTTTTCAAAAACACAAAAATGTTAATTTTTTGAGCGAACCCACCAAATCATGTCCAACCACAAACGGCCATGTATGAGAAGATGTTTGAACTAAAATTTGACGGTAAAAGGATGCCTGTCAGATGACCGTCAAACAACACAAAATTGCTAGTGATGCCCTAGAGTGTTGAAAATGAAATTGACGAGAAAATGACGCCTTTT
The DNA here is from genome assembly GCA_018340775.1 of Taxus wallichiana var. yunnanensis. Classification (NCBI taxonomy): domain Eukaryota; kingdom Viridiplantae; phylum Streptophyta; class Pinopsida; order Cupressales; family Taxaceae; genus Taxus; species Taxus wallichiana. The sequence continues at coordinate 86,335,552 of CM031239.1, forward strand.
GACCGTCAAAACACGAGAAAATGCCAGTGGATGCCCAAAATTAATTTTTTCCTCGTGGGTTAAGAATTTTTCGATCAAAATAAAAATAGAAAGTGTTTTTAGGAAATTTACAACCATGAAAAGGGATTTTTGAGGGAAAATAAGTATAAAATGAACAATTTTGAGCTCCAAAGGCTGGGAAAACACGGGAAAAATGATAGAGGCATTTGAACTTGAAAAATTAGGGAAAAAACACACTTCTCCTTAGACAATCAGGGCAAGGTAATGAGTTTGAAAATAATCCAATGCACAAGAATGGAGCTACAACTTCATATCATCGATTTCATGAGGAAAAAATGTTTCAGAGCATGAAGAGAAAAAGGGAAACATGGAAAAACATAGAAGATCAACATGCATTTGCTAAAGTATGTAGAACAAATCACAATTTCAAAATGTTTTCAGTAACCCTTACCTTGCATTCAAAATATCTCCATAATCTAGGAGCAAAAACTTGTGAAAGTCGATTTGGAGTGTTGATCATATTTTCCCAAGGCCCCTTCATACCATTTACACAAATTGAGGGATATCTTCATCTCCTTCACCATTTGAGGGTTAAAAAATAGCTCCTATTACCTTGGTTGAAAAGGCACAACCTAAAATATTTAGGAAAAGATCAAGTCCTATTTGAATGCTATCCATCGTCCATAAATATGAGTGCCGGTTATATCACATCCCCGGATACAAAATGACATACATCATGATCTATTTGTCTTCAAGCCTCATGCCATATCTTTGATGCTTCTTAGACTGAAAAGGAGAACAAATTTGGGTACCAAAAGTTCTTAGACAAAAGAATGAGGAAATGCTCTTAAAATATATGGACAATTCCCCATTTCTTTTACAATGCAAATCCAAGAAAAGGGAAAGGGTTTAGCATCCGATGTGGTTTTTTGAGGTGTTTCACCAAAACCTTATAGTACTAATAAAATAGTGAGTGGAGATATAACAAGTGGTCATACTCAATCTAAGCCACGTAAGGAGGAGAAAAGAGCTACACCTGATCTGAAAAAGTTTGAAAGGGCACAAAAGAAACACAAGGTTTCTCATTTACCAGTTTTGGGTAGAGTAGGTTCCTACACACCCATAAAACATAAGCATAGAGATGTGGTAATCGATCCTCCTAAATTTGAAAGGAATGATGTTTATCAGGCACAACATGTTCCATCATTTCCACAAGTGGAACAATTAGAGATTATATTCCCACCTCTATCTATGGAGGAAACAATAATGAAAGGAACTCAAGATCAATTAACCCAGAAAATGTTGCAGATAGTTTAGTAAGTAGCCAATTTTTAACTCTAGGTATGAAAACATTTGAGACCTTGCTTACTAGGGATATAAGTATGCCTTCATTTGGAACATTGTACAAATCTGTAAAGACCCAAGATGATGTGATTGATGTTGATACTAGTGAGGGATTTTCTATGTTAGATGCACTTAAATTATCTATGAGTGAACCATTGATGACACCAGTAGATGACCTCCAAACAAGGAAATGGAAATAAATACTCATCCATTAATTAGTAAAGAGAAAATCCAAGCAACAGAAGCTCCTTCTATAAGACAAGTGGTTTTAGAATCAGATAAACCAAAATTTCTTAGTGGAGAAGATGTTAATGCAGAGATGTTAGTAAAAGAGATTGTTTCTATTTCTATTAAAGTTACTAAAGCTGATGAAATTTCTCGAGAAGGAAAATATTTTTGAAGAGAAATTAGAAGCGGCACAAGCTACAAATGCTGGTGAGAAAGGCATTGCATATATGGAAATGTGAAATTGACTTTAGAAGAACTACCTACCATGTCATTACCAGGTGCATCATTAGAGCATGAGGATGGTAGGATGCCAACTCAATAGATTTTGAGGAAATAAGAGCTTGTAAGGTAGTCATTGGTACAAGAAAGTGTTAGAGGAGAAGTTGGGTCCAGTATGGCATCAATTGGAGAAATAAGGAAGGAATATCCCATGACTGATGACACAAATTAAGAAAATAATTATTAATCCCAGGTTCCAGACCAAGGAGAAGAAAATTTGAAATAATTATTAACACAGGGTGAGAGTAACAAGGTGGTTATCAAAATAAATGATGAAGAACAAGTAGAATCACTAGTTCAGGATGAACAAGGGGTATTCAAACAATTGATGGTTGTCCCTGAGGAAACCTAATAATAATCACAAGATGCAAAGGATGGAACAAGTTTGGAAAAAGGGGGATTGGTGAATTAATTTTAAATGAGGAAAAGGAGGTCCTCCTTATTCAAGCTATTGACCTTACTGCTCTGTCTTTTTCAAAGGAAGTAAGAACCTCAAAAGGGATAGAAATATCACTAAAACCCACATTGATTCATCAGGAGCCAAGAATTTGGAAGTAGCAATCCCTTTGAAGGAAAGACTAGAGAAGATATAACATCCAATGATTATAATGTTTAGATCATTCCCTTAGGAAATCCCTCAAGAGACCAACTAAAACAAGGGGTATCTGAAGTAGTGAATGAAATTTTACAAAAGGTGGATGAGGATAAAATGACAAAAAAACATTTATAAGAACAATTTTTTAGTGCTCACTTCCCTTTTGACATTTTTATATACTTGATCTTGATATTGTTCATCTTATTATGGACACTATTATGTTTTGATTTAGTATGATGGATAGATGTTAGATCATGGATTATTATTGATTTGGATTCAATTATTATGCATGATGATTATTAGAGACATTTTCATATGTGGATGATGGTATACTGTTTGACATGGACATATTATAGATGTTGATTTGGACATGTGATATTGGATATTGTGAATAGAACTAGCATGGGAATTAAGTGATGATGATATAGTTGATTAATTAAACTGAAAATGATAATGTTGAATTCTTGATGTTGTGATTCATACGTTTAGATGATCTTGAGATGTTGTTTATATCATTTTGGATGTTTTGATATGGCCACAAGGCCGAAGGAGGTATTTTCATTTTACAGGTTATAATATCACAACAATGTTAGGGGACTGGAGACTAACCATATTTGAATTCTAGGTGAATGCAACAAGGTCACCATGGCAACATGTTTTGTGTGTGTGTATTGTACTATGCTAGGGGTTCCCATAGGGGTATTACCTTTGAATGTGACCATGGGGCTTTATGTTTTGTTAATGTGGTTTCGTATTAATGTTTGCATGTGTTTATTTTTTTAAGGTGTTACCCTTTTCATTAGTTATATATGTTGTGTTAATGTTGTGGATAATCATGTGTTAAAATAAATAAATCAAAATGTCATAAGAATGTAATTAATGAAGTTGTTGACCTTAAATGTAATATTGTAAGAATGTGTAAGAAATATGTAAGATAGATTTTGGAGTGTGAAACACTTCATCCTCTTGGGAATTCGAATTTGTCCTTGGAGGCTATATTTGGAAGCTTGTGGGACAAGTTAAACTTGTCCCACACCTCTTAAAATTATTCACCAACCATACCTATGGTTTGGAGGTTAAATTTAGGCCTTTTTAATGCATTTTGAAATGACTAATTATAAGTTTTAATTGCACTTCTCTTACATGTTTTAAATTTAGTCCTTTTGGAGTATGGGTTATTTTGGAGTGTGTAAGTTAATTTGTCATTTTATTTATTATGTTTAGGTGAATGATGTTGATTTTTTTTTTGGGGTTGAGGAAGAGTGATGTGGCATCCCACATGGATCCACATCATCCCCTTCTCTTCCCTCTCCTTTAAAAATTTGAACTCTTTGCTTGTTTGGGGTTGTTGAAACTTTGCATACTTTCCTTGGGGTGAATTTCTTGTTGTTTTGGAGTCTTGCTTGTGGAAGGAGATTGGAGACCATTGCATGTTTTTGTGTTGCTGATTTGGGACTGTTATTGTGGTATTGAGAAGCTTGTTGATCTTGGGACAAACTCCATTATGGAGAGGTAGGAACTTAAACCTTTTGAAAATATTTCTTCTCTTTCTATGCATGTTTAAAATGGTGATTGTTGTTATGTGTGTGTTGGCTGGTTGGGTAGACTGCTTAGGATATGGTGTAGGAGAAGGCTATGGGGATTTCAAATGGGGGCATAAGGGAATTCCAATGGAATCAATTTTATGGTGGAGGGAGTTTGGGATTAGGATCCACCATATAAAATAAATAGCTTACATTTCTTACTCTTTGTGGGGGCATAAGGGAAAATTTGTGGGGGTATAAGGAGGGGCTGAGAGGCATAAGGTTTATGGGATATGATATGTTATATTGGTGGTATGATTATAGGTGGATGCCCAATTCCCAATTGGGAGGCATAAGTAGCTTCTCCCATAGATTCTTTCTCTTGTTGGCTTGCTTGATGAAGCCTCAATTTTGTTTGCACTTGTTTAATGTGGTTGTGAACTACATTCTTCTTGAAATGTGTTTTGAATGTGAAAATGCTACATGTTTGTTGTGGAATCCTTTGTTGCCATGTGATGTATTGCACCTCTTATTTCAATATGGTTGGGGCTCAGGGGCCAATGAGGAAGGATGGCTTCTCCCTTCTCATTAGATGTATTGGTTGGGTGGAGAGCGTTTCCTTTCCCCCTTCCTTGTTGTGATCAAGATGAAAAGATGAAGAAACTATCATGATGATGTTTTGGAGCAAGAGGAATATACAGTTTGACAGTCCTTTCTTTTTAACAAGTTATTATAATCCTTTCCACTTTGGAGTGGATGAATTGTATAGAAATTTGTAATGTGAAGATATTTGTATTAATAATGGAAGATTGAATTGTAATGTGAAATGTAGAGGAGTTATATTCTACTCTCTGTTTCGAAAGGAAATGTGAAAATATGTTATATGCATTACATTCTATATTTAGAAATCAAATGGAGAAGAGAAAATTCTAAATTTGTATTGGAAATGAATAAAGGATTGCATTAGTTCTCAAGATTTTATTTTGTATTGGATTTGATTCTTTGTTAAAGATTGAAATTTTGTTTGTAAAGGAAGATGCGTATGAGGAAAAAGGGACAATACTTTATTTGCCTTGAAATGTGTTTGAAATTAGAAATCAGAATTTGTATATGGACTATTATAGGTTTGTGTGAATTTGATGAAATTTAATAGACTTGCATGGAATTGAACTCCCACTCTTGGAGGATGGAAAAATGTTTAAGAACCTTTAATGTTTGATCTCTATTTTATTTTCTATGTCTGGCAATCAAAGTTTAACAAGAAATGAGTAGTTCAAACTTACACCAAGTAATAAGAAATGAAACATTAAAATTTAGATGTAGCAAGTCCTAAGGAACTCATTTTTACAATAAAATTTAAGAAAGATCCTTGAGAACCTTGTAAAAAAATTAAAATTGAACTTGCACAGTCAATCTGCTGCCCAATGATAAAAGAAATAAAAATAATATTATTTCAATTGCAACTCTTATAAACTAATTGGATCTTGGAACCCTTCTTAAATCCATCCAAGAATAAGTCTCCATGTCTGATTGACATGTTGAGAAAGTAAGAAATCAAATTTGAACAAAAAATTATAAGTTAGAAATTTGCCAGTTTGCTTTGCAAAACTTACAGATTGGTTTCTCAAAATTTACCTCTAAAACTTCATCAACTTTAAAAATTTATGACTCCTGTGTAAATAGGGCTTCGAAATATATTTGGAAAGTCCAAGTTTTCCCAAATATGAGCTTCCTATCAAAATTTATGGCCATTTGAAGTTTTACTTCAAATTGACATTCAAAAAAAAAAAATAAAATATAAATCTAATCGTTAACTTTAATTTCGACTTTGGAAAAATTTCCACAAAAATTCTCGCAGCCCCGCCATCGCTTAGCCAATTGGGACCTGCCATGTGGCATCTCAGAGACGTGGACCAAATTTTTAAACTTATCTTTTTAAAAATTTTACCTTGGGGAAAATTTTCCCATTTTTCCCCGCATCGCCACCAACCCGCAGCTAATCACATGCTGACACGTGGCTAGGAAGAAGTGTGGGAGGGTTTTTATCTTAGCATTCTTTTGTTCCCTTTGGAAAAAAATTCCATTATTCCTCCATGGACCCACTACCGCATGTTGCCTTTGAATTATTCCTTTCGCGGATGCGCGGCTGGGCCCGCGTGCCTTTTTTACTTTTATTCCTTTTTGGCATCATGCCTTAGGTTTTTCTCAATTGACCCATCTTACACATCAATTAACGTGTGACATGTGGCACCCTTTCTACCTTTGGCAGAGGTGCATGTGAAATTCCTCCCTTGAGATTTTAACCCTAAAATCCCAAATCTTCCGCTGCTCTTCCCGTCCGTTTTCCCCACGCCAATCCCTAAGCAACACGTGGTATTTCCAAGGTGTCGGCATGGGCATGGACAAATTTGGTCCTCATGTATTTTTGGCGAAAGAGAATTAAAGTCTCAACCCACTCCATCAGCCCACCGTTCCTTCCGACCAATCTAGGAGTGACACATGTCTCCCCACCGGGCTCGTAGGCATGCAAATACATTTTGCACTTTTTCACCCAAAAAGAAAAAACGTGCCAAGTTCCTCCCCGCTCCGCTAATCCATGCAAAGGGGAAAATTTCTCCCCTAAAGTCCACCGGCCCATAACTTGAAAAATATAGGGAGTTAGGAGGACTTCTTTATATCACCGGAAAGGTGAGAAAATTTCCTATCTAATGGAAATGATTTAGGGAAATTTTGGAAGCATTAAGTATGAGAAAAATCCTGTTGAAACTCTAAGGCTGTTAGAGAGCAGGCATGGGGGTAAATTACTCCCTAAATCTAACTAAAACATATAACCCTAAAATTTGAACCTTGTGAACTTGATATTAATTAATGAAGGGAACATATGTTATATTACATTGGTCTTGTTCCAAAACCTATTAGTGAACACTCGATGTCTTGTAACACAGTTGTAGACACTAAAAAAAAATTATCCCATAATTTTTCTAGCTAACCCTAGGTTGTTTCTTGGGTCTCAAGTGGTTGTTTAATCGGGCACTACAGTTTGGTATCAGAGTAGTGGTTCAAAGGTTTGGACCATTGGGCACACTAGAAAAAAATTGAGACATGAAAACTTAAACCTAGTAGGACCAGAAGTTCCTTTGGAGTCTTATTTTATGTTCTTTGGCACAAAGGACTTATGTTGAATCAACCAAGCTGTAGAAGACACAAAAAGACTACGCACCCAAGTTATGGATAACATAAGATATAAGAAAATAATATTAGAGTCAGTGTGTAGGTCACAATCCTAGCAATATAAGCATGTCTTCGTAAGAAGAAAGAATCAGAAAAGACCTCTTGTATAAAAAGTGTTCAAATCCCTATACAAGAGGTCCTACATAAATATCCTTCTCAAGCAAAGACGCACCCATCCTTTAGTAGGCTAGGCCTTTGCTCCGGCCTAAAATTTAGGCTTTCACGCCTTAACAGTCAAGAAGGGATGTTGTTCCTAAAATGCACAAGGTGGGGGGGCTTCCATTTAGCATTGTTGACCAGATGAAGAAAACAAACATAAATGTCACAATGTGGGATGCCTTGACCATTCCATCTCAGCGAGATCTATTACATGAAGCTTCTGGCGCAACTTCCGCACACTGACCTAGTTATGCAGAAGCCATGCGCTTCTATCAAAATCTACCAAGAAGAGGAGAAACAAGTAAGTAAAGTTGCTAAAACCCCACCCTTCTATATGTCCTTGATTATAGGCAAACACCTAGTACATAAATGTTTGATTGACTTAGGTGCTAGTACTTCTATTATGCCTAAGAAGATAGTTGATGTCTTAGGTCTTAAATATAACCCTTTGTCTAAAGGAGTCCTACAAATTTATGGCTCAATTGTAACCACCTTAAGAGTCATCAAGTATCTTGAGTTAACCCTCCATACATGTCCAACCATGATAATTACTCAAGATTTATCAATTATTGACCTACCTCCTTTGTTTGCCCTATGTCTATCAAGAGAATTTACTGCTAAAGTGGGAGGTTAATTGTCTTCTAATTGGTCTCATATGTTACTCAAGACAAGGTATAGTACCCAGTTTACCATACAATCTGATCCTATATTTTCTTATCATGTAGAGCCATATGTCCCATCCCCTCTCCAAGCCAATTGCATTATCCAGAAGAACAAGTTTCAGTTCCTGAAGAGCAGTCTCTTCCACCCTCTGTTCTAGACCTAGTTCTTGATGAATGGGTGGAAAGGCATCAAAAATTTGATCCTTGTGCTGAAGAACTAGAAGCCTATGAAACTAAGCTTAGTACTTATTGCATTCTAGAAGTATACGCTATGCTTCGCACGTGCTCATAGGAGACAAAGTTCAAAATCGGTATATGGAAGTTATACTTTGATGGATCCAGTAGATTTGGCACAAGAGTAGGAGTGGTTTTCATTTCCCCTAAGGATGAGAAATTCTTCTTCGCACATAGGCTACAATTTGCATGTTCTAACAATGTGGCAGAATATGAAGTGCTAGTGCATGACTTGCTTATTGCTAAAAAGAAGAAATTAAAGCATTGTAGATCTTTGGGGACACATAACTAGTTATCCACAGTCACCAAAAAAATTCCAAAAAAAGAATATACTTCTTAAATCTTATAAACATTGAGTTTGGGACCTACTTGAGAGCTTTGATGCCCTTAATTTGTAGGTAGTCCCACACAGAATGAATAAAGAAGCTGACCAAATGGCCACACTTGGTTCACATTTTTCTCCTACTAAGGACTTTGTCAAAGGAAACACTTAGCACATTAAGATGGTAATCAAACCATCCATTCCAGAAAATAACACTAGCTAGAAAGTGTTTGACAGTGATGCGTAGATCATCCAATTTATCCATAATGAAGATGAGTTTTCATCAAGTATGCAAGATAACTTGCATGACAACTATGGTGACCAAGTAATACAATTGAAGAAAATAAGTTACCTAAAGGGCTGGTCACCTTAGAGAAAATGTTCAGCCCTGATGATGAGTTCAAGGGTGAAGAAAGATACATGTGTGTACTTGTGCAAGAGGATTGCTCCTCCATTATTATTGCATGTGGAAAAGAGCTGTTTCTCAACAAGACTTGTGCACATGAAGAAAAATAGGCCTTCATCTCTCTCTATCAAAAATAGAGTGATATTTTCTAACGGGAGTATTAACACCGAAAGGTATTGATCTAAGTGTTTCCCAACACTCCATAAATCTTGATCCTAGTATAAAGCCCGTTAGATAGAAGTAGCATCTAGTCAATCCAAAAATAGAGCCCCTCATGAGAAAGGAGTTATCCAAACTCATTGAGGCAAAAATTATCTTTCCCATCAAATATTCCACCTGGGTAATGAATCTGGTTCCAGTGAAAAAGAAAAATGGTGAAATTAGAATTTGTGTTGATTTTAGATATTTGAATAAGGCATCTCTAAAGGATCATTATCCTTTTCCTTAAATGGAGAAGATTCTGTAGACCGTAGCTAGCGCATATAAATTCTCCATGCTAGATGGGTATTCAAGTTTTAACTAGATCCTTGTCAAGGAAGAGGATCAATTCAAAACAACATTTACAACCAAGTGGGGATCATATGAATATCGAGAAAATGCCCTTTGGTCTCACAAATGTGGGAACAATGTTTCAACACGCCATGTATATTTCTTTCAAAGGTTACATCAATGAGTTCATCTTGGTTTACCTAGATGATATAATTGTCTTCTCAAAGCAAGGCGCGGATCACATGGCACACTGGAAAAGGTATTTGAGAGATGTAGAGAATTTGGGGTATCTCTTAACCCCAAGAAGTGCAATTTTTCGGTGGGACGGGGCAAGCTCTTGGGCCATGTGGTTTCGAAGGATGACATCGTGATTAATCCACGAGTGCATTTTAGCCATCCTATCCCTTTCCCTTTTGGTCCGAAAAATTCCTTTGACCCTTGCTTGGCAATATTAAATTTGTTAGGTATTTTATCCCTAACTTTGCATGGGACTAGTTTGGCCCATCACCCTCATACTCAAAAGTGATATAGCCTTTAGATGGACAACAAAAGGAAGAGAAAGTTTCAACAAGATCAAGAAAGAGACCGTTTGTGCACCAACACTTATCAATGTAGATTAATCAAAGGATTTCATCCTTTATGCTTATGGTGCTGATGTAAGCATTGCTGCTATCCTAACATAGGAAAATGAACAAGTGCTAGAACAACTAAAGTGTCCTTCTTCAGCTAGAAACTGAAGGATTATGAATTGAAATATAGTCACACGGAGAAGCAAGTCTTCGCCATCATGCGTGTGCTCAAGAAATTCAAGAGCATGCTCACCATAAATCATATCAAGGTGTTAGTCTCCCACTCATCTATCAAAGAATTCATCATGGGAAAAGAAATAAATGAGAAGAGAGCATGATGGGTGACAAAAATCATGGAATATGATGTGACTATTAAGGCCACAAATTTAGTAAGAGGTAGTGTACTCTACAAGTAAATTGTTGAGGATGCGCAAAGTGAACCTGAGGCTTCATTATTTTTGGATGAATACCTCCCGTGTGTAGAACATGAATAGAATATAGACCCCGACGTGCATGACTGGATGAAGGGCATGATCACATTCCTTTCCAAGGGTGAATATCCTCCTAGTTTGAACAAAGCAAAGAGAAGGCATCTAAGGTTGCAATCTATCCCTTATGTTTTGATTGATGGAATTATCTTTAAAATAAATCTAGATAGTGTGCTGTTAGGATGTATCAATGACCTACAAACTGAAAAAGTGCTAGTAGAATTTCATGATGGATTCTCTGGTGGAAACTTCTCTACCAAAACTATAGCAATGAAAATCATAATGGTAGGTATCTTTTGGCCTACCCTATTTGTAGATGCACATAGGTGGGTCAAAAAATGTAAGGAATGCACTTTCTTTGCAAGAAAGAAAATATTAGCAGTGTTCCCCTCCAACTAATCCAAGTGGATCAACATTTTACGCAATCGGGTCTCAAATTCATAGGCATGATCAATCCACCTTCAAGTTTTGGACATAAATGGGTGCTAACAGCTACAAATTACTTCACCAGGTGGACAAAAACTATTTCACTTAAAGAATCACCAAGGCGAGTCATCCTTGACTTTCTCGAAGGTTTAGTCATAAGGTTTGGTGTTCCTCAAATAATTATCTCTAATAATGCAAAGGCCTTCCTTGCTAAAATCACCGATTAGGCTATAAGTCTAGGCATTTACTTGAAAAACCTCTTCCAACTATTACCCTCAGTGGAAATGGTCTAGCATAATCAAGAAACAAGAACCGGATCGAATCATGAAGCACACAATAAACATCACCAAATATAGTGGCATACAAAGGTCCTCCACACGCTCCGGGTAGATAGAATCACAATAAAAAGGCAATAGGAACTTTTCATTACAAGCTTGTATATGGCAAAGAGGATGCCCTTCGACACTAGAACTAAATTCATTGGAATTAGACCAACAAATTGAATTTGAGGTCGTAAATCGAGAGAAATTAGGATGGCGAGATATGGTTCATCTTGAAGAGCTTAGAAACTCTACAATGATCAAGCCATAAAAACATCAACAAGCAAAAAAATAAATGGTTTGACGTGAAAAGCTAGGCCTCAAGCTTTCAAATTTGGGGACTGGTTCTAAAATGGGATGCTTGTGAGAACTAAACCAGGTGCCATTCAAAGTTTGATGCACTTTAGAGTGGCCCATACATCATCAAGTCCTGTAAAGAAGCTAACTCTTTTGAGTTAACTCATTGGATGGAAGTGCGCTTGTAAATCCCAGTAAATGAGATCTATCTCAAACCCTTCCATTAGGTTTTTTGCATCATGTTGTATATATTAAAGTAGTTTCAATTCCTCCAAGTGTGCTCCGCACATGTTTTTTGTTTGTACATAGTTCTTTCCCCTTGCATGCTTCCTGCGCATGCTCTTTTGTTACTTCCAGAATGTAGAGCTTCTCTCAGTAGTTATGAGATTTAGAACAGAGTGCAGATATGATTTTCAAGTGATTACAGGGGAATTTTCATGATTGAACAAGCAGACTCCATGCCCAATGGATGCTTCAGGATACTGATCTCTTTCATCTAGTAGGAAGATGGCCCTAAAAGTGGCTAGAATTGTTATCCAAATATCTCTCCTAGCAATTTGGATAACTTGCATACACATCCTAATCCCCTTCACATTCTTCTATCTCCTTCCATTTTCCCTTACACGCCTTTCTCTTGCACACTCACTTTCTCTCCTATTCCATTGCACACTCCTTACGTGCACCTCTATAGACTTACCTTCTAAACAACTAAGTACCTAAGATTCCTCTTGCATTCTTACATAGACTCAGTTCCTTCACGCGCCCTCTTTTCTTCCTTCCTCCCACACACATGCCACCCCTCTATTTCCCTTTCATGTGCTTACTTCTCACTCCCACACATCACACACACTTTCATTCAACACTTTTCGATTCCCCACCACACCTCTTTCTTCCATGCATGCCCTTGCACCTTCTCCATTGGACCCACATTCTATGCATTCACCTTCTTTCCACATTTCAACCTGACACTCCTTCAAAGGTAAAATATTGAACGGGTTTTAAAATGAGCGCAGCCCTTCCACGTGTCCCAGAGTCTAAAAAGGGAAAAATTCGGGGTTGGATAGTCAAAGCAGAGGTAGGCCGGTGGAGATTGCCAAGTGTTAGCATGACACTAATTTAAGAGCAAGATTTGGGGCGGGTTTACAAACAAGTGCTAAGCCTCCATGTATCCAGGGTTAGACTATTGGCCTTGCAAGCAAAGAGACTTAGGAAAATACAAATAAGCCCAAGGATCTTACGGAAGTCACCATGTGTCATTCTAGTGCATTTTTAAAAGTGAAAGGAAGGGGCCAAATCTCCAAGGTTTGTGAGGCTACCACATGGACCCGGTGACGGTAAAATCTTTAAAAATATTACACACCCGTGATACAAATATTAAAATAGCCATATATTTTGACTGGAAACTCAGATTTGGGTGGGAGAAGACTTTTGGAAATGTCTCGATACCATCCACACCATGGAAACATAAAATATCATTCTTAATAGGATTTGGTGGGTGAAAAATGGGAAAATGTCTATCAGGCCATTAAAGTAGAATCAGATTTCTTCAACCACCAGATCTGATTTGATTCGATCCACCATTCTTCCTTCTTCAACACACCAAGAAGATAGGGAACTAGACATGACAGATTTGGTACTAGTTTGAGAGAGGCATTGATTGATAGTGGTTGAGATTTCAAAGAAGGATTCAATGCATCTCAAGGTGGTTGAAGAAGGATTCATAGTTTTCCCTGTTCTCTCTCTTATTATTCCTATATATTGTAATGAAGGGGAATATTCAAAGGGTTGGACACTCTGTATCCTTATGCATGTTGCTAAGGACTCCATATTTTCTATATTTTGAGTTGCAGACCTCTATGTTTAGCTCTTGCATGTGGATATTGGCCTCCTTATCATTGTAATAGTTTTGTGCATTTCTAGAAGTAATATAAGCATCATTTTGTGACTATTCTCTATCCTAACATGTTTTCATTCCTTATTCTTGCCTCTTCTCTTGAATTGTGTATTGTTGTGCTATTTCAAGTCCCATGCAGTTCTATACTTAGTTTTGTTCCATGAGAGTGATTTGGTGAATGCGTACTTCATTGTGCTACTCGTGCCTAGCCTCCTTTCACGCATTCCCTATCATTCTTGCTCAGAATAGATAATGTCCACCCCTATTTTATGGTGTTATCACCTTTTATTTTAGTTTACTTCATGTTATCCTTCTTTCCCTGGTCCCTTGGAATTCTTAGCTTAGTTTCCCCTTTCAGCACTAGGAGTAGCAGTAGTAGTAGAAATAGATAGAGGAACCAGCCTTCTTTGGAGATCCGTCCCAAGCTCAAAAAGTCCCATAACTTGGGGATGGTTCCATTATGATCTCATACACCTTGGCCTTTTTGATATCCAAGATGCGGGTGAATGTTTGAGCAACCAACACCTCCCTCTCATCCATTTCCACTCATCTTTCTTTCCACGTCTTCCATTTCTCTTCATCCTATGGAGTCATGTAATCATGAATTCATTACCACCAAGGGATCATTCCTTTCTCCATCTCTAAGCCACCCACTCCACCCTTCCCCTTTATTTGAGCAGCTATATTCCTCACACCAGTAAGCAATTCCACTAAATCAAAAACAAGAGGAGCATATGGTGAGAAGTGAAACAAACCCAGGAGGTTCATATCATGCGATGAGTGATAAAGAAACTACAGATGTTGCCTCTATTTTTCCTCCCCACAAAGAATATCCCCTAAAAAGGTTTTGGTCAATTGGATTGATATTGCAAGATGAAGCCACACATGATGGAGAATTTGTAGACTCAAAAACCATCATACAAAAGTGTAAAGCTTTGACAAAGGAGGAAGAAGATAAGCTTGAGTGCTTATCAGATTTGTGGGGATGCCTCGATGAAGAAGGTCTTGTGGAAATAACCACCTTCGCCACTTCATCAACCCCAAAATGAAGGAAACCTTCGCTCACAGAAAATCCCTTGGGACTTGTCCAAGGGATCTAGAGAAAAGTATTGTTAAGAGCTTTTTTATTTCAATCAAAGAGCCTGGATTTGCTGACAAAGCTACTAAAAACAAGGAGGGAAATGATATGGATGACACCCTTTAGATAATCCTACAAGAAATCACCATTCCAAAAGATGTAATCCAAAACAACGGGCATAAACAGAGAGTTAGACTAACTCCCACCAAAGAATGGTCCTCCTCAAGACCAAGGAAAGCTTCAATACAAGTCATAAAAGGAATGATAACTAGATCTTAACAAGTCAAGGACATAGATGCCAATCAAACACCATGATTAATAAGATGAAAGTAATTTTTGATAATAAATTTACATAAACCTTTGCAAACAAATGAGCAAAGTAATATCATATATTATTATGGAACTCAATGAAATATAATGAGAATAGGCCTTGCTTATATAGGAAAGGAATACCAATCTAAGAACCGAGTCAAGGTTGTAGATCAAGCCATAAATCAAGGAAAGAATTATACCTAACAACTAGATAACACCCCACTAATATTTAAATAAATAAAATAAATATCCACACACATAAGTGGGTGAAGATAAATACAATAAAGGTAAATAAATTACCTAGGTGAACATGAGCTAAGGTAAATACCTACTCTAATAATTCATGCTCATTTCAGGGCATGCAGATAATTTTCAAGACCCCAAGGGTTAGCTACAAAACCTCCACTCGAGAAGATAAAAATATTAATGAGGTATGCATTACATTCATCGATAACACGGGTGGAAGAGTGAAAGGTAATTTTTCACTCTTATTACAAGCCATATCTATAGCTAAATTAATTGTATGGCCACGCTTTATAACAAAGGGAAGTTATTTTTCCTTCTTGTTTTGGGTTTTTTTATCTTTTACCAAACCAATTAGATTAGGAGTAGGAGTAGATTGCTTTCAGCAAAATAAGTGCTTGTGCACACTCTGCATGACTCATTTGAGGCATGTATGTTTTGTATTTTGTATAGGCCCATACTTATATTACTCCATTAAGAGGCACTAGATTCCATAAGAATACTCCGCTTTCGCTAGGGAATTTGTAGGTTCCCGAGTTGGTTACAAAATTCACTTAGAACAAATGCAGAGCAACTAAAATCAGTCAAGGGATTCTATTGGCTAGTTTTTTTAATTTTCTACTCTCATAAAAATAAATTACAGAGTTTTTATTATGAGATTAGGAAGGCATAAGGATCAGCCAACAACTACAGAGGCTCCGCAACATCCAAAAGTTCTATGAACCTAGGTTTGGAGTGGCTTTAAGGAATAGTTCTAGACCAAATTGATAGTGGGAGATTGTGGGTTCTTTCCATTTAGCAGGATAATGGTCACAATGAGTTGCCAGACTATTATCTAAATTCTGCAATCAGGAGGATTCCTGTATTTTTGAAACCCATTTGGAGTCGAATCTTCACCAATAGAAAAAACTTAGCCAAATCACAAAGAAAGCAAGAGGCTCACGGATGATGCCAAGTGTCCAACTGACACAACTTCAAGAGTCAAAGGAGGGAGTAAAGTCTTGGAATCCCATAAGGTTTCCACATGGAGCTAACTATAAAGGTCCCACCTAAAAAGGGGTTTTGACATTATATGTAGCGGGGTCCTTTACTTTCCCAAAGGAACAAAATGACATGCTTGTAGAAAATACCAAGTATCAAGCACTACGCATTCCCAAAACCATGAAGAGAAGTAAAAATCTTAATGGTGTGTGTGCCTCCCAAGTGGATCTTGTAACAAATGGACTCTAGGTTTGAAACAGTCACAAAAGGTGGCAAGTCATGTCTTATGAGTGATTACGAGACTTATCTGCAAGATTTAAATGCTCAAGAATTTTTCAAAATATTGGAGGTAAAGGGTCATTTGGCTTGTCACTTTAGTAGTAAAGTTAATGTGTAGTCCCGTGTGAAGAGTGCCAACCTGTGAATACTCAAGTTATTCACCTACATTCAAAGGGTCATTCCAGTAGAATGACAAAATATACGCCACTTGAATCATGATCCCGGGAACCAATACACAAGAGATTGGAAGATCTGGTTATGTAATAAAAGGAAAAAGGTATGTTCCTCAAAATGCGATTCCATCTCAAAGGATTCAGTTGCATGATAGTTAAAGATGCATTAAATAGGCATGGATATCACTCTTTTTAAAGGGTAAATAATGGGAAAGTGTGTAAAAGATCTCAAAAATATGTTCCTATCACTTTGCTCTATTTATCATAATCAAAAGAAGTTGAAAAGGAGTAAAGGATGCCTTCTAATCTCCTCCTCCTCCTCCTCCTATATATATTGTAATCAAGATATATAGAAAAAATCTTAGAGTCGAGTTAGTTTTCTTCTTTGTCTAAAGCCCCTCTTCTGTAAAAGATAGGGGCCTGGAGCTCTAGCCTTATTCCTCGGTTTTGTAACAACAATATTGCCTTTTTCTAATGTAATACATGCACAATTATTAAAGTAATATATATTCATTGTGGTGCATTTTGTTCATCTTTTTCATATTTTTTTATCTCCGATCACCTTTATTTTCATGTAGAAACTGTGCATCTATATAATGTTGTTACTATCTTTGAAGCCGTTGAGTAGTTTGAGGTAGTATTCTATGTGATCTTCTTTGGCACGTGGTGCAATTTCATCCACCCTTTTCATTCATTCATCATTTCCATTTTTATACAATTGCGTTTCTCGATTGATCTCTTAGAAGGCTCATTTGGCACATCGCCTGTTAAATTTTATGTTTTGTTTTGCTTTTCTAACCCTCATCTCGCACTATAGAGAAGAACCAACTTTTTAAAATCTAGAGGTGTATTTAGGGTGCATGTCCTACTAACCTAAGGTTTCCCATGACTCGAAGGCCCAATCTCGCCAAGGATGATCATCAACAATTACCATCAATCACCACTAGTTGATTTTTAACCAATGAAAACAATTGTTCTCTATTTTCAAAATTATGATATCTATCATTAATTTATTTTATCAGAGATTTCACTCTGATCTCCCACATATTCATCTCCTTAAGGTTAGGAATAACACTTTCCATGACAAGGGCTATAGCATTTTCTAACACAAGGATGTCAAGTGAAAATATGGTCTTTGCATCATCATCCATTTTTTCTGTGACTATTTAGTTGGGGAAAGAGGATCTATAGAGCCTCTTTGGATATATAATTTTCTTACAAACATATTGCATTAGATCCTATACATTCCTCCCCAACTCATGTGTCCCTTAATAGATATCTAATCCAAGATACTCCTCATCCAAATCTATATTATTTAGAATAGAAGTGCCTCTGGCACTTGACACGCCCTCAACATTAAAACTGGGGAAATCAGATGTGAAATTTTGAGTTCCCTTGCTCATACTCATTGCAACATTAGGGAGCATAAGCCTTTTCCCCTACCATAAGCAGATGATGGAGGAAGAAGGGGAGGTTGGGTAGGAACTGATGAACTCCATTTTTGCTGAGATGGAGTAGGAAAATAGTTGGTGGTAGTGGGAGTGGACACAGGATGAATTTTAGATTTCAAAATATCTGTAAGAAAATATACTAACAATATAATATTTAAATACCAGTATCAATAATCAATATGTTAAAAATTTGAAATTAAAAGACAAATAAGAAAACAATAAGAATTTCTTACGCTCTAAATTTTTCCTATAGTAAAAAAATCTTGGTGTCTATGTGGCAATGGGGGAAAGGTGGTGGTGACACGAGTCCTGTTATGAAAAATATTGAATTTAACGAAAACCAATTAAAAAGAATGATAAATTTGTAAAAGAAATTCAAAACACTAATATAAATAAATTTTAAGTCACTATTTTTTAGTTGTTTTGTACAGAACTTGAAACACACGGGTCGGCTTACTACAACAGACTTAATCTCTTTGTGCTCATCCTAGTTTCTAGGTATTTATGTGGTGTCTGCTACAATATGAGAAGACTCTCTTTGAGGTGATGCATATATGCTAGAAAAGGCTGCACATTAGGATAATGAAATTAGAAATATGACATTGTAGAGAATTAGAGATTCAGATTATCAATATCATTACTCTATAAAATAATTAAATAAAATTGAAATGATTGATCATTATGTAGTATGTAAAACTTAAAACCTTGATTTTTCTATTGGATATAAGAAAAGTGTGTTTTACTTCCCTACTTACTATGGTACCGGGCCGAGCACAAAAAATCCAAATAACCATGCATTTGTTTGTCTACTCTTGACTCTTGAGCCACAAAGTCTTTAGACTCAGAGACATCAATTGCATTATTGTCACTAGACCCCTCATGCCCAATAGAGTTATGTGAGTAAACTACCTTTTGACGATGTTCTAGTGTTTGATTTCTTTGACCTGTTCATTGGTTCAAAAAAGAATTATAGATTACATATTTACAATACAAGAATTAATTTAACAATGATTTTTTTGAAAGGAATCAAGATTAAATTATTTTAAAACAAAATACTCACCAACTGTTGGTCAATAGGCATTGCATGTTTTTCCATCTTATTGTGAAGAGAATTTGGAATAGCTGTGGATTTGAGTCCATAAAAACCCTCATAATATAAAGCAAGAACATAACAAGAAGAAAAAATAATTGTAGTAGGATTGATTTTGGCCTTGTCAAGATCAAAGCAAATCTTTGATGCTAGATATGTGCACCAATCAAATCTAACGCCGGAAATGGTTTGAAGAAGGTAGTGCATTTCCCACTGAGGATTTCGGTTGTATCTTCCTTGTAACATGATACGAGACTGGAAAAATTCCACCATGGCCAAGAGATAGGGGTCTTTGATAGATTGAGAGTTAATGCCTCTTTTGGCAGATTATTTACCTCAGCCTCAACAGAGAGATTGTAATGAGACTCTAATTTTTTTCTCATCAAGAAGAATGAATTTGGAGGTTACAGGCAATACGTTTTGATGGGGCATGCCTGTTATATGATGAATTTATTTAGGTGTTATTTTGATGATAAATTCATGGGAGGGTAATTAAACTATGAATGTGTCATCAGAATGATTATAAATTTACATTAAATTATTTAGTAATGTGTGCTTTGTCTGATACTAGGGCATGTAAATAAGACCATGGAACCCTGAGCTACCAATCCAACTAGATTGGCTAAATATTTGAGGGTCTTGGAGTAGTTGTAGCAACTGGGGATATAAAATGTTTTGGTAAACATAGGAAGTTGGTTTAATGGTATTTTTCCTTGGGGCCATTATTCTTGAACATTGATTTCTTGATAAAAGAAGAGGTTTGAAAATTACAGATTAAGATACCTGTATATGATGACAGATGTTCCTTCACCTTGAATCTTGATGATCGACCCTAATAGTGGAAGACTGGAAGTGGACGAGAAGGATGGAACTCTTTGAAAAACTCTATCTTGGAGAAACCTGCAAGTGAAAATGGGACAAAATGAATGGGGATGGCTATATATATATGAGAGGAAAGTGCATTAAATGAGGAAGGCATGTGTCATATTAAATTACGAGACGTACTTCAGTGTTTCTTGTCTAGGGATACCAAACACACATTGTCGCCAACATTTTTCGTCATCGTTATCGGCCGTCGAACACGACTTGTGTTACCGGCTGGTAATGCCAATCACACGTTACCGATTGGAAGCACCACATAATGTTACCGACCGAGAAAAATGAAAAGTTTTATTGAACAAAAACATTAACTAGTGTTACCACCCAATAACAACGAAAAGTGTTTATGGCCGGTATGTTGAAATGTGTTGTCATAATCCGGTAAGATTGAAAAATTGTTACCGACTGGTAGCACCAAAAGTGTTATCAGTCGACAACACTAAAAAGGTTTGTGGTCGTAACACTTTGGAAATTTTTACCATCTAGTAACACAAATATTTTTTTCTATTTTCATTCAAAATTTTAGAATAAAAAAATTACAAGACACGCTTTTTTTTGGAAAACGAATTCCTTTCACCACCATCACGAAACCCATTTTTACAATTTCACCTACAATGCGGATGGATTTTTCATCACATTTTCCACCCATTCTATAATATTTTTTTTGGAGGTGAGTCTTAAATTGAACCCTACTTTTTTTGGTTTAAATAACCATGACATTTGAATGGATTCAAATTTTGAACCCTAATTCTTTATATTTTTCACAAGTTATTCTCTTTTAGGTTCTTGGTGGGCTTCCATCCTGAATGATTTTATTCTCTTCCAACAACAGATTTTTTAATGTTAGAGGAGGGATGGGATGGTTTTCAATATGATTTTTCAATAATTGTAATGAGGGGAAAGTGTGAAATTTTCTTGTGGAGGAGAGGATATGGAAGGAGAAACCTTGAGGAAGTCGGGAACTTTAACATTGGGATGAGTTTCAAGATGATAAGGAATGGGCATCATAAACTGATATGGAAGGTATGTGGTAACATCCCATTGAAATGGTTCCTTAACCTCATGTTCATTAGCTTTGTAATGTCCGTAATGATGTAATAAAATCAACCATTTGAGTGAAAGATTCACTCATTACCTCAAGTCTCTGTTGTGGACTAAACCAACTAGGCATAAGACCTCCCCATGCAAAGGGATTCTTAAAACCATGTTTTTAGCATGCACAATTTGTATCCTCTCCTTGAAATCTTATAAGAGCTCCTTCAACTTATGAATTTTTCCTTCAAAATCATCTTCACATTTGGAATAGCCTCCAAAGTCTACATACTCATAAGAACATGCATACACAATCAAATTTTGATCATAAAACTGATATGGAGGTGTGTTGAAACATTTTTTGGTTGTATTTTGGAAACATGGAGGTGGATTTGAATGATATTTGTGTCAAAGAGAGGGTTCTAGTGAGGAAATGAAGTCATTATTGAAAAAATTCATGGAAAGAGAAATGGAATGATGGAAAGGAAGGAAATGGTATGTTCAATGAGATAATGGGTTCTTTGAAAAGTGGAGTCACCAGATGTATTAAGAAGATGAATTTAAAGGCTAGATCTCACCAAGAACACATCAAAATTGGTGAAATGAAGTTGTAAAGTCCTTAAAACATGTCCCAATGAGTGTGCCATGTTGGAAATTGGGACACCGAGAGGAGGGGTGAATCAATGTTAATTCAAAAAACCTACTTGACTCTTCTACAAGTTGTAACCTACATGAATGCCTACTTTTAGACCTTATTGAGCTTCAACTTAGACTTCACTTCAAATTTTTATCACTCACTTGATGAGGTTGTTAAGATAATAGATAGTGATCCTAGATAAGCTCATACATATTCATACACACCTTCTGATTTCACTTGTTTTAATACATCATCATATCTCTTCTCCTTATGCTCTAGACTCTTACATACATCAACAACATCTTCATGCTCAAAATGATATTTTATAAAAAAATACTTACCAACATGACCTTTGAACTTCAATTACAAATACTCTTCAAATGACTCACTTGTCCATATGTACAAGGAGATGAAATAGGCTTCATGGAAAACTACTATTATGTAATGATTATTTATAAACTATGATTGCAAGTATAGTTTATATATTTTCATATCCTTGTTCATATTCTTTGAGGAAAATACTAACAAAATATAACTCTTAAACATCCCAACATTTTTAATTCTATGACATCTACCCCTAAATTTTTTTGTAACTTCTAATATAGTGATTTCTCTCAATCTATGGCTAGTGGGAAGGTCTAAGACAAAGAAAATATATGTGTTAGGTGTCAATATAATGCAAAAATGTTACTAGAGCTCTAATCTTGTTTATAAACTCCTTTACACCTTATTCTTTTCAAATTTGGATTTCAAGTTTCATTGAGATCATGAGTGAAATAGTAGCTAGAATGTTATTATAGACTTGAACAATCGAGTGATGGAACTTATGAACTCACTTCAAGCATTCATTCAGGTGAGTCAAGTATGTATGAGGGAATATATCAACATCCAAGGCTTGGACACAATAAAAACAAAGTAAGGAACACTTTTCACACCTCTTCTTCATCGTCAAGATCTCACAAACTTAAATACTTTCAACACAATCAGGGATAAGCTTGTCAAGGCATAAAGGGAATGTATTTAAATATTTTAAAATCTTGAAGTGGATAATTTATGAGCTTTAGATAAACTGAAACCATCAAGAAAGTAGGAAAGTATAACTCTTCTTTATGAAACAACATTAATACAAAGTGTTCATTGGTTTTCTAGCATAGCCTTAGAACACTAAGGATTTGCTTTCCACCACATACATCCTCAATCAAACATGACTATAATGACATATTTCAAGAAGACTACAAGAATTTTCATAGTTCCCTAGGTTAAAAAATTATTTGATATCATGCCCACTAGATAATGTTAACTTGATCTCCAAGCTTTGCCTAGTTATGGTTTTAGGATTCAAACCCTAGTCCACTATTTGAAGGCTTACAACATCTTAATATTCAATTTTATGCTAATATAATGGAATGATTTATTAATTAGAGGTTATTAATACAAGTTCCATGCCTTTTTTGCATTAGATAATAGAAGAACTTCATGATTTGAGTCCAAGGTCACAGTCCATCTTGTTTGTCATAAAAATTCAGACCTATTTTTCAAGAGTGAGTAGATATAATTATGTGAAAATTGTATAATGATTGTAAAACAACATTCTAAGAAGATCATTTCTTCAACCATCTTATCACACCGAATGCAATCACCTCTTGAAGTAAACTTGTCATTAAAATTAGCCATTTTTAGGACTGTGTGCACTATTTATCGAGGCACCAATGAGAAGTATTGGTTTTGAGTCTTCTTACTAACATATATTCACTCTCATGATGATCCATATAAGGATAAATTCAAAAAGAACCTATAAACCACCTCCAATAAGTTGAATGCAGAGTTTGTAAAGAGAAATTTAAAAGCACCACTCGAATTCAATCTTCTTAACAAGAGCTATATAGGAAAATTGACAAGAAATGAAAACTAGGCTTACATATCACTTCACCAAATAAATTGTGGATTTCAAATGTTATCTTGGACCTGTACTAGATATCCATATTCATTTCTTACCTCAAGCATCATGCCTATACACAAACACATTCTTTAAACACTATGATTGATGGCTTGTTTGACCTTTTGCGATAGGAGTATAAGGTTTATTGAGTTCACACCAAAATAACACAAAACTACCAATAAAAATTCATGATCCCTAAGAACACATCACATACCTTGTTCCGAATTATGAGATTCATCTCGGAGTCTTCAAATAAGCATTGTATAGCTAAAAACTTACAAAAAGGGTAAATTCCATATAGAGAAATCATTTTTGGAAAAAAAAATGTCACAAAACTATACTAAGAGGAACTTTATACAGACATGAGTGGTTTTCATGACATTCCCAAGTGATTTGGAGACCAAAAATTCATTTCTTGTGTATTGCATCAAGGATAAGGTTTGGGGAGGGTTTGAACACTGATAGAAAAATGAAGAGAATTTTTGTTCCTTAACCATTTTACCTTAGGTAAAATTTCACTCTTGGAATTATCTTCAAAAAATAATCTTATGATTTATTTAAATAAGGCTTTTCAAAAAAATTGATTGTTAAGAAGGTAGGTCACTATTTTAGCCCTTCTCTCTTTACCCGGTTTTAGTAAAACTTGAATATATTCAAAAAAATTCTTCAAAATTTCATGAAACTTGATCAGAGAACTAAAAACCTCCCTCTACATGTTCCATGGATTTATTTATCATAAATGATCTTGTAAAATAAATACAAATCTCATTTGTCTATGCCTCCACTATTAGTTCTCAAAGGTAGTTTTAGTGAAAACTTTAAATTTTCCTCCAAGAGATAAAGTATTCCCTATAACTACTCATAAATTCTCTAGGAAGTGTTCCTAGGCTCCTACCATGCTTACATAGGATTTTCATGGCATGATTTGAGCTTATACACCTCATTAGGCTCTAGAACTAGGCCTAAATGGGCTAGTTTCAACTGTGACTTGTAACACATGACCTTATGATCACCCTATAATATATTTCACATCCTTGAAACACCATTTCAAAACCCTATGGGATACTTGAGAAAATCACACCAATAATCTCCATACCTCTAGTGGGCACCAACCTCATTGACCAAGCCTATAACACCCTAAAACCATCCTGAATGTTCAAGAAACCACCATGAGACCACTTTGTGAACACCAAACACCATTGAGACGAAACTGAACAATATGAAATTTCAATCAACCTTTTCCATCAATTCCATGTGTAATTAATGACAAACCCAACCAATACAACAAGGTTCAAAAATCTATCGCTTTGTCATTAATGGAAACAAACTCAGAAACCTTGATGGAAAACCAACACCCTAACATCTTCAAAGCATTCAATCCTTGTTTCTGATAGCAATTTCTCCCCTTTGACATCTATGAAAAAGGTTCACACATCCAAAAACATGAGTAACATGAAATAAAATAATGAAAAAGTATGACCTTACCTCAAGAAACTTTGAATTAGATTTCTCCTTTGTCATATAGGACTTAAAAGATACATGAATTTCTTCATCAATTAGATTCAATGATCCCCCTGAACCTATTCTCTTGAAATTATATCTTTTCATCCTTTGCATATGCCTTTCTTTGGTCTTCTTGACTTGTTCCTTGAACTAGTGAACTAGCTCCCCTATCTAGACACATCTTTAGCCTTCTTGGAGAAAATATGGAACTTGAGTTGCTCCTCCTGATAATATGAGATCTTTAGTGATTTCTAGGGGAAGGGATTACCCCCAATTTGTATCTTAACTACTCAAAAACTGATTTTGGTAGAGGTTTGGTCATTATATCAGCTACTTCTTCCTTTGTTGACACATGTTCAAGCTTAATTATTTTCTCATTCACTTGCTCCCTCAAGAAATGGTACTTGATTGGTATGTGTTTTGTCTTAGAGTGCAACACTGGATTCTTAGACACACTTATAGCACTTGTGCTATCACAAGTATAGAGGTATAAGACCTTCATTTTCAATTTTATAGTCTTCAAGTGTTTTCTTCATCCACATCACTTGAGTACAACATATGGTTATTACTACATACTCAACTTCACAAGTGGAAAGTGCTATAAGAGACTGTTTCTTACTCAACCAAGAAACAAGACACTTACCTAAAAATAAATCTCCACCAGTTGTGCTCTTCCTATCATCAATGTTACCTTTCCAATTTGCATCAGTAAAGGAATTGAATTGAAACTCATTGCATCTTAGATACCAAAGTCCATATTCTATGGTCCCCATAAGATAGATACCGGAGATTCTTTTGATATCTTAAAGATGGCTTTCCATGGGATCTTCTGAAATATTCCAACCAAACCAACTTCATGCATGATATCAGGTCTAGATACAATTGAATAAAAAAGGATTCCTATCATAGATCTATATGTTCTGTGATTTACCTTTGGTGAGTTGTCTTCCTTGCTGATTTTTCATCCTACAATCATTGGAGTGCTTACTGGCTTGTAATTTTCCATTTGAAATCTTTTGAGCATCTCCTTGATGTACTTTTTTGTGAGATGAAGATACCTTCTTTGGATTGACTGATTTACAACCCTAGGAAGAATGAGATTTCACCAAGCATTGACATTTCAAACTCCTTTTTCATGACCTCTAAAAATCCATGTGACATAGTCTCACTATCACTTCCAAATATTATATCATCAACATAGACAACAAAAGCAATAAATGGCCTTCTTCCTTTTTTATATATAGATTACTATTAGCTACTCCTTTTATCAATCCTTGATCAACTAAATACTTTTCCAACCTGCTATACCAAGCCCTAGGGGATTTCTTGAGACCATATAATTCCTTCTTCATCCTACAAACATAATACTTTTCCTCGGTGAGATAAAAAACATCAGGTTGTTCAATGTAGACCTCCTCATTTAAGTACATATTAAGAAATGTTGAATTTTATCCATTTGATACACTTTGAAAACATATGAGTTTCAAATTCCAAGAATATCCTAATGGCCTCCATCTTAGCCACAAGAGAAAATGTATCATCAAAATCTACTCTTCAACCTGAGCATATCCTTTGCAAACTAGCCTTTCCTTGTTTCTTGTAACTTCACCTTTTTCATTCAACTTGTTTCTAAACACCCACTTGGTTCCAATGATGTCCTTTTTGTAAACCTAGGAACAACATCCCAAGTTTCATTTTTCTCTATTTGGTCCATCTCTTCATTCATTACATTGATCCATTTTTTTCCTTGCTAGCATCCATGATATTCTTTGGTTCTATCTTGGACAAGAGAGCAAGGTTTTCTTGATTTTGGATAATTTTCAACCTTCTTCTTGTTTATATGTCTGCTTCCTTGTTTCCTATGATCTGATTTGGTGGATGATCCCTCTTAACCTATCTTGAAGGAGATTTTGTATCAGGTATTTCTTCATCTTCATCTTCATCTTCTTGATCAACTTTTGCAATTTCATCATCATCCTAATTTTCAGTGCTTTGTGGAGTCTCCTTGGGCTGAGATTTAGTATTCTTTGGATATGATTCATCAATTGTGACATTGGTTATGTATACTATATTTTTTTGTCTCTTATTATAGAACCTATATGCTGAACTAATAGTTGAGTAGCCTAAGAAAATACCTTGATCACACCTTGAATCAAACTTTCCAAGATTGTCATCATATTTATTTTATAAAACATTTGCTTCTAAACACTCTTAGATTCATTACACTTGTAGTTCTTCCTCTCCAAATCTCATAAGGTGTATTCTTTCTATTGATTCTGATTTTATCTCTATTTATGGATGTATACTATTGTGCTAACCGCCTCTCTCTAATATCCATATGGTAATTTTATTCATTCAACATTGTTTAATCCATTTCTGTACGGTTCCGTTATTTCTATCCACTACCCAATTTTATTGAGGTTTTCTTGTAGTTGAGAATGTATTCTTATTCATCTCACAAAACTCATCAAAATCATTTGACCAAAATTCTCCTCCTCTGTCAAATCTCAAGCTCTTGATTTTTGCATTCTTCTCATTCTCCATTAATGCTTTGAATGTATTGAACCTTTCAAGTTATTCTTATTTCTTTAAGGAAGGCAAACCAATTCATCCTTGTTAAATAAAAAATCGGTAACATGAAGTGGATCTCTCTTTGAATGTTTTCAATTCTAATTAGTCCTACAAGATCAGTATGAATCAGCTCTATAGGTCTTGTAGTAGAGTAATCTTTTGATTTAAAACTTCTCCTAGTTTGTTTTCCATGAAGGCATGCTTTACAAAGTTTATCAATTGGTTTGGTGATATTAGGCATGTTTCTTACACTTCACATGTAGCTGATTTTGACCAGGTTGTCAAAATTGAGATGTCCTAGTCTCATGTGCCAAAGCCAAATCTCATCTACCTTGCTAGTGAATCACTTTTCTTTGTTGATATCCTTTAGGAAATACATATTTTTCTTGGTTATTTTATCCTTGACAACCACCTTACCTAATTTTTTATTCCTTATGTCACATCCTTTGTCATGAGACACATCATTATATCCTTGCTTTCACATCTAAATCAAACTTGGGAGATTATGCTTTAGACCTTCTACGTACAAAAAAATATGAGTGACTTCATTCCATTGTCAAGGCTTAGTGTACCCTTTCCTACAATGCTAGATAATGTATTATCACCAAATCTCACTGTTCTGAAGCATTTTATTCTAGAGAGATAATTTTTCTCTTATTTCTTGTCATATAACTTTTTCATCCATTGTCTAAATACCACTCCATGTATTCACTTTGAGAGTGAAAAGTAGTTTGGGATAACAAACCTTGTTCCTTCTTCCTTGTAGGATATTATTTTACTATGTACACCCTCTTGTCTTGTTTTAGATGTTTTGGTAGATATTTTTTCTATGTGACCATACTTCTGACAGTTGTAGCAGATATTATCATTATTATTTCTCAAATGATATGAATTGAGATGTATTCCATGATATGTTGCATTTATTCTACACTTTAAATATTTTTGACCAAACATATTATATGAAAAAAAAAATCCATAGAAGGAATTAGCATACCTTATTGCTTGATTTGTATCTCTTCTTGACATTCTTAACATAAACATTCCTTTCTTTAGGTGCATATTGATTTGTTTTAATCTCCTTATTACATGTTTGTTCATCATCCTTGTGCTCTTCCTTAAATCCTAGACCATATTTTTCATTGAAATCTCTTTGTTTTCTTAGAATTTCATCTAGATCATTTGATCTTTTCTCAAATTTGTGATAGGCCTTCAATTTGTTTGAAGTATGATCCAATTTATTTTATATAATATCTAAGTATAATTTTAGTTTTAAGATCTCCTCTTGGCTTTTAAATATGATTCAATCATGTCTATTTTTGCTTCAAGTTCCTTGATCATTTCTTCATGTTCTTGATCCTTTTTTCTCAGCCTTCTCTCATGAATGTTGATCTGCTCTTCATAGTCTCTCAATAGTGATTTCATATTTTGATTCTTCTTCCTTTGGAGTTTTAGTTCTTCAAGAGCACTTATTAATTCAACTTCAAGGTTTACTCCTACATCTTCCTCATCTGAGCTATCATATTCAAATTGAGTTTTACCTTTTGAGTCACTTGTAAAAGTCACTTCCACAACCATGAATAGAGTCTCAACTTGAGTACCTTCATATTCACTTTTAGAGTTGTTGGAGTCATTAGATTTATATGAACTTGATCCTTCTTGAGTATATAAATTCTTCTTGTTCTTGAAGTACTTCTTCTTACCTCCATGTTTCTTGAATTTCTTATTTTTCTTATGAGAAGTTTCTTCATCATGTTCATCTTGATATCCCTTGTTTTTGTTAGGACACTTGGATGCAAAATGACCAACTTGGCCATAGTTGAAACACTTGAATGGTATCTTACCCTTGTACTTTCTTGACCCTCTTTTTAACCTCCTAAAAACATGGCTTCAATTTTCTCATCATCCTCCTCCATGTCATATTCAACCTTGTTATTCTTAGCTTGGGATTCCTTATTTTCCTTGAATGTTGCTTCTTTCTTGGCTGATTTTGATTCAGTGGTTCTCATTTCATAAGAAATTAGAATACCATGAATTTCATCCATTTTAAGCTTTCTCAGGTCTTTGGCCTCTTCCATATTTGACACCTTAGAATCATACTTAGAAGATAAGGATCTATATACCTTTTGGAAAACAACAACCTTATCTATCTTTTATCCTAAAAATTTGATCATATTTATCACTTCATCCACCCTTTGTAGGTAGGATGCAATGCTTTCACCTTCCTTAATTTTAAGGATCTCAAATTGGCTCATGTAGGTCTGTAGCTTGGATAATTTTTCCTGATTATCTCCTTCATATATGGTCTGAAATTTTCCCCAAATCTCTTTAGATGCGGTAGAGTGCATGAATTTTATGGATTCAACCTTTTCCATTCCATATAGAATTGAATTCATACCTTTAGAAATTTTTTCACTTTATTTATTTCTTGAAACATCAATTAGATGTGTCACTAGAATGGAATAGCCATTGAATATTGACAACCATATGTCAAATACTAGATACATGAGACATGTCTTCATTCTAACACTTGAAAGCATAGTTTGTGATGCGAGAGCATCAGGAATGAAGAGCATCCAAGTAATGAATATAATTCTTATCATGATCCTATATTATTGGATTTCTTATAAAGTCTTAGGAGCCAATTTGAGTCATGTCAAGGTGTTGAGAATGTTCAAAATTTGAATTTTCCTTATTATTATACTTTCCCTCCAAAATGGGATTTGAAATTGTAAAAACATAAAAGTGAGGAAATATGAGTGTCATAGAGGTTTAAATGTTAAAAAGGGAATGTAAGATGTCTAGGCATGTGGTATTATGTCTAAGGATGATTAGAATTCAAAAAATTCTTGCAAATTATTAAATGCCCCATCAAGTGAGGGTTAGTATATGAAGGGTCATAGGATGAATCATTAAGGCTAGAGTTAGTTATGAATTCAAGAAGGAGTTACACATAAATGGGAGAATTTGAGTAAATAAGTGGGTAATACTCCTAAGAGGAAGAGGAGAGGATGCCTTAAAGAGAGACAGAGGCTTGAGAAATGAAAATGAAAAATAGAAGAAATGATTTTTAAAAAATACAGTATATGAATATAGAAATGCTCTTTTTGTTGTATAAATTATTTCTTCGATCATGGTTATTGTTATCGCCAAATCACTGAACCCCAAATGACTTGAAGGTGAAGACTAAATTCAGTGTGATTGGGTAACATGGATAACCTCTCAAGTTTTAGGACTTGGGCTCGAGGTGAACCTCCAGAGAAGGCTGAATTCCCATTCCTAAACTAAGCGCTACACTACTCCTAATGCAATAAAATGCCTAACTAGACTGTGATAACATTTCATGGGTTTTAGGGAAAGAGATTTGCAAGAAATGAAATTATACTTAGGATAGTGATGTAACAAATAAAGGGTGTTTCTAAACTCAGAACTGTTAATTTGAAGAGGGTGTGTGCATGACAAGTCAACTTCACCTACTACAACTTAGAGAGGGTACACAATACCACATACTAGGAAGCATGTGTTCCCTTTGTTAAACTTGATCAGAAAAAAAAATTATACGTCTTCCAATGAAGAAAGATGAACTTGAGAAGGGTGAACAAGCACCACAACTCAACTGCATGTAATACTCCACCATTTGATAAGAAAAAACTCCAAGAGCTCGTAATGGAAACTTGAATTCGCATAAATGTGCACTGTAAGCATGAGAAAAGGCACAAAAAATTATAGAAGGATGAAAGGACCAAGATTAGTTACAAAAAAAACACTTTTATTACTTCAACAAAGTGCAAAGTGCATCATACATTCAGAAGAGGTAATGGTTACCATTACAGTCTTGAAAAGAAAGGCTTGAGAGCCTACAAATTCACAACATCTCATCTTTTAAAGAGAGGGGAAGCTTGAAAAGTGTTTAACTCCTTTAGAATAAGCACCCCTTTTACATTTATAGAAAAAATTTTGGGTGGTGAGAGAAATAAGGAGAAACCCTAAAATCTAGGCTGAATATGGGAAACAATTAATCACTATTGTTGGCCATGTTTGCTTCATTAATTGTACCTCCACCTTTTGAGGCACCACTCAAGGAACAAATAAAAACTAAAAAAATTAGAATAAAAACCTCCAAAAATTCATATTATGATTATACCATCACATATCTCTCATTCTCTTGATTCCAACGACTATAATTTTGTGAAAAACAGGCAACTGGGGAGAAAGTTGTGGCTTCTTGAGTAAAACTTGCCTATTTGGGTATCCTAGGTATCAATTCTCGAAAATGACTCATAAATTCAAAAATTGAATTTTCCTCCATTATTTAATTAAATTAATATTTTGATAACCCCGAGAGACCCACATATTTCATTTTTGCATTAGAAATGTGTTTTAATAAAGTGGCTCGATTAATGCTCGTTGCTTGACACCACTGAAATGACTAGCAAGCTACATTACTTGTATTGCTTACTAAACTCTTCAAAAGAGATATCCACATAAAAACCACAAAATATTCTACGAGCCCACATGGATCACTCATCCATCATGTTTTATGTCGAATAAAGGTTGACCCTCCTTTGCACTATTATTATTCACGAATTTGCATTGAATGGCCGAGCCCATTAGTCATGTTGAGATAAACCACATTTTGAGAAACACTTTACATTTTACACAATGAACACTTCGCATTGGTTGAATCCCAAACTCTTACCACATACCTCCACCGATCTCCACTTTTATAGCTTGGTGGTTGATTTGGAATATCTGCAGCTCATTTAAACTCCCATCCACTTAATGAATTGTACCAACGTTCGACGTGGTGGATAGGCCAAGTAGCTCGGATTTGAGCTTCATGCATTGATCAAGCAACTTGAATATTCCCACTGATAGCATTGTATTTTACTCTATAACCACCTTGATGATGTGTTGGTTGAGTTCCTTAGGAATCCTATTGCCACATACAATTGGTCACATCTAACAACTTAATTTGGAATCCTATCAAAACTATACGTTCTTACTCGAAATTTGACTCACTCATCAATGTCAACATCCACCATGTATACATTGATTCCACTTCATACCCAAAATGAGCTCACCTTTTCAAGATTCGAAACCAAAATTCCCACTCTCCGAGCTCCAATGTTGAGACACCTCCGAACCCCAAAATCTAAAACTCCAAATTTTTGATTTTTAGGCTTTGAGCTTCAGAACTTCCAACTCATTTTTAACAACTCATGGAATGAGTTTTGAATCGTCAACCCCGAAAGAATCATTGAGATACCTCTAAAACTAACTCCTTCTTAGGTTTTGAAAATAAATTGGCCTCGCCACTCCGAGTATGATCCTCGAGCTCACCTTTGTCTTGAATGAGTGCACGTACTCAGCCTTTATCAACCTTCCTACTGTAGTGTCACCTCGATTTAATCCACTAAATCCCATGACATTCCTTTGGTATTTAAATTGACCCATCTTAGTAAGCCTGAGTTCTCTCTATTATTATCTATAAATTGGTTATTGATGCCACACACCTCCATGTCACAATTGGTTGCTCATAACTCATTTTCCAGTTCAACCTTCAATGCTCCCAACACCACCAAATTCAACCTTAGCCACCTGTATGTATCTAATGTTGTTGAGTTATTTCATAGACATTTAACTTGTGTCCTATACATCTCCTTTGATCTCTTCTTCATTATCTCGGATCACACCATCTCCTCCTAAGGATTCTTTCAACTCATCGTTAGTCTTTGTATTTTCTCTGAGCTAACCTAAATTTTCTATGTGAGCTCTAAGCTTGATGCAATTTACTGTGTTCCCATGACCAAGTTGTTTACCCTCGCATCAACATGCCGAGCATCAATAAAACTTGTGGGATTCTCCATTTTTATGATTTCTACATGATGAGTCCTAACCTAGCTTGTTTATATCATTTCTCTTTTCCACGATCCTTTTTCTTAGGATGACTCTTACTCGCTCATGAGTTGTAATGAGTTGTATCGTGAGTTATGTGGCTCAGTAAATTCAACCTTAATGACCTATCACTACTTTGAATTGGTCAATGTTGTTCGACTCCGTTTTCCTTTAAAATCACCCATGCCTTAGTGTCAATATCCTATAACTCTGAGTCATCATGGGTCCCTTCCATGACACCATGACGAGTCCCACCCTTGCTAAGCCAGAATACTACATGAGGTCGACTAAGCTTGAGTTGTTCCTTCCAACTAGCTACATGTCAAGCTATGAATATAAACTTGGATTCACCAAGATTTTTCCCATGATTAGCTAACATCTCGACTTGGCTCCATTCTCTCCAAACTAAAACGAGCTCCACCAGAGAAACTATGCATCCATCTGATGAGCCCAAGTCACCATGATGTTGATCGAGCTCATTTGTAAATATGTTCATTCACCGACTAGAGGAACTCACCGAGCTCCACTTTTCATGGTTCCCATATGTAGATTTAACAACCAAAATGAGCTCGGTGTAGAGCTTGCTCTATGTAACTCACACTAACACATGCCTACCATCTCACAAGAACTTAGTGAGCTGATTTTAGCCATGGGCTCTCACTTGTGTTGACAAATTTTTAAGTCTTAGTGACCCTGCTTAAAATTTTGAACCTTTTTGTGAAAAAGTGGATCATGGAAGTTTGATAAGACACTTTAACATTCGTATGTCACTTTTAACCATGTTTTTCTTGAGTTGGGTAAGTGTGGGCCCTCCACAGGTAATTTCTTTGTTCCGAGTGAAACTCAAGCTTACAGGACCAGGGAAAGATAAGAATAGTCCAAGATGATCATAAACACCTGTTAAAGCTTGAAATTACCTTGATAACCTCTGAATATTTATGGAAGAATTTTTCAGTCTTCGGGTATTATCCTATTTTCCATTTTTGCTCTGGGGATAAAATGGATAATAGTTATATCTAATTTTTATGGTTTAGGACTGAATGTTTATTCCTATATGGAATTTAGATAGTTTGTATGAAACATTTATAGGATATATGATGGAAGAGTGAGATATATTCTTCATTTCTAGCATGATAGTAGATGCATGGATTATAATGAGACTATGTTGGCTATAGTTTTTAATGTGTTTTCATTGTAAATTGATGATAAGGATTTATAAATGACAAAACATGTGATAGGATTAATGAATGAACTTTGAATTAAATATAATTAACTCCTCTTGTGATGTTATATAGTAAATTGATAAACTAGTCAAAATTTGCACAAGCATTACTTTGCATGACTAAAATTTGTAGTGTGATTGTGTAATTTTAGTAAAGTGTATATTGATTATTTATGGTTGATTTTATAAATAAGAAGATAGATTAAATCATTTATATTTCCTGTAGAAAATTTTTGTTTGAGGTGTTAGCGATAGGTATGTTTGGTAACTTCAATGTTTTGTGCATCTACAAAGTTAGAGAGAAGGAAAAATAAGTGAAGTAACATGTTTGGGATATCATGAGACATTTTGTTAATGCATTCATGACGAAAACATTAAAAAACCCCTTATCAAAATTTTGAGTCTTGAATCAAATTTTTGAGGAAGTTATAATAAAAATAAGGCTATTGGGTTTCTAGGAAATCTCTTTTAGGTCATAGCTAGGGCTTGATATTCGAAGGCCTAAATCAATGAATCTTGGACTGAAATTTGATAAGAACGATTTTGATAAGGTCCCTTAAGAAATTTAAAACTAATTTTTTAATTTAATTGGGTTAATTTAAATATATTCTTATCAGTCCTCTAAAATGAAAGTGTGCACAGTGAAAGGCCTAATAAAGAAGGGTGCATTTATAAAGGAACTAGGGTTTATCTTTTGAGTTCATTCCTAAAACTTTCCATGTTTGTTAAAGGATTAAATATTTACTCAAAATTTAAACCACCATGAAACCACTTTGTGAAAACCAAACACCATTAAGAAGGAAACAAAATACATGAAATTTCAATCCTCCTTTGTCATTAATTCTATATGAAATCAATGAAAAATCCAAAAATGAAACAAGGTTCAACATGCTAAAAATGTTGTGCAATGAAGGCACTAAGGTGGTTATAATGTTGTAATGGAATACCTAAAATATAAATCTTTCAATACCTATCCCACTCGCCATGTCATAAACTATTGTCACTTAAAATTTCACCCTTGGATTTGATCATGATAGATCAAGATATTATAGACAATGTTGTATTGTCTCCAAGTTGTGGGACTTGTAAATTAAAATAACCCTCTAGAGAAGGTTGTTTCCTCTACCTATCATAATTCTAAAACTACTCTTATACTAAGCCTACTCTAACAAATCCAAGTAACTAGGAGAGAGTGAAGAGGAAAATGGATGAATTAAGTAAAATCCTAAGTTAAAATTGGTGAAATCACCAAGAAAGGGTTGACCACTCTCTTTAATTTTCCGAGAAGGAAGGAGATCAATTATAAGGTAGAAGGGGATGATTCTTTCCAATTTCTATCCCTACAACCAAATCATCTAACCACCATGTTTGATTATAAATGGTTGACATAATATTTATTAAAACATTGTGCATACAAAACCAAACTTAAAGAAAAAAGGAAAGAATACATAGGAGACACAAGGGGTCGATTAAGGACACAATTTATATCACATTACTATTTTGTATGCATACACTTTGCTAAAATCAAGCTTAGAGGTAAAAATTTAATCAAATACACATGCCCATGCCCGAAACTCCTTAATTTTATCACAATTTTGACATTATGACATTGCTAATACAGAGAGGGATCATTTATAATGACGAGACTTACAATATTTATATAATGAAGGAGAGGAGAGGGGATTAGAAATATGCTAAAGAATAAATTACCTACTAAACCATGCAATATTTATCCAAAATTTATTCTAATAGGTTATTTCATTCCTTATGATGGCTCATTATTCTACGCTTCCTTAACATGCAAGGAAACTAAAATATCTCATTCATGGTCGAAAACTTCTCTCAAATCAATGGAAACCTATAAAATCTAGATTTGGATTCAATAAAACATTTCCAAATTCCTTATTTTGCTTACATAGGTTGTTATTTCTCATCATTGCAGTTAGGAATGGAGGAATATGCCAATTTAGAGGTATTTAGAGCTCAAAAAAGCATCATTTAATTGACTTTTTCATTTTCTTCCCTTCGACATTGACATGAAATGGACCCTAAATTATTTTTCCTATTTTCC
The DNA here is from genome assembly GCA_018340775.1 of Taxus wallichiana var. yunnanensis. Taxonomy (NCBI): domain Eukaryota; kingdom Viridiplantae; phylum Streptophyta; class Pinopsida; order Cupressales; family Taxaceae; genus Taxus; species Taxus wallichiana. The sequence continues at coordinate 86,372,374 of CM031239.1, forward strand.
ATGTTAAACTCATCAATATCTAGATCTAATATTTCAAAAATGAATATATCCTTGAGACCTTTCCATTGAGACCATTTTTTTCTAAATTTGGAGTTGTAGAAGGAAAGTTATGGACCTTTAATGTTTTAGGGATCATTATTCAATTCCTTAACATGTAACAACCTCTAATTGGGTGCAGTGATTAACTACGTCTTTTCCCTTTTGTATTTCCTTCTCCACCACCTATTTTCCTTTTGTCTTATGTGTTTTATTACCTATCTATGTGTTTATTACCTTCTTATATACCTAAATCCATTTCAAACCTAAACACCATTTAAATAAACCTCATTCCATGGACTTCACGTATTCTAGGGGCATCACATTTAAAATAGCAGAATGGTGACACATTTACCCTCTTTACATCTATGATCTACGCCATGTGTACTTCCTTTACTTTTTCATGTGTCTACATTAACTTGTGTTGACTATTTCCTCCCAATATGGACCTAAAATATTTATGTTCCCCTACTAATTTTATGGACATCACATCCACTTGAGCCCATCTATATGACCTCAGCTAAAATGTTTCTTTTATATGCTTGAGATTTTTTCATGCGTTTAATTTGTTCCTACCCCATTTTGACTTATCTTGACCCTTCTCGAACCCAAAAGTTTATTAAAATTGGTTAATTCAAAGCATACTTGAAGTTTGCGGGACATTTTCTTGGGAGACTTACATAATCATGCCATGTGTTCCATTTAAATATTTATCGGTTAAAATTAGTGGTCATTTAAATGTCCGTAGCATTTTAATTAAAAGCCACCAATTCTTTCTCCTTAGTATCCCCAGGTTTTTCAAATTATTTGAAATTTTAAACGTTGAAAATTTAAAAATTTTAAGTCCACCTTAAATTGTGTAGTTATCAAAATAGTTAGGGGTTATTTGAGATAAAAAATTCTACCAATTTTCATGTTTTCATTCCTCTCATGGATCTCCAAAGATATCACTCATTCTCTCATTTCATTTTGAGTCACCTTCATTTACATTAGTGGGATGATATACCCAAAACATTCCTAAAAGTGTACCTCCTTTCAATAGAAATTGATTTCAATCTCCGATTGATGACAATTGAGAAATAACAAACCATCAAAGTTATTCACAACATCAAAGAAGAAAAAATTTACCTAGAAGTTTGTGTTTCATGATTAAGAGGTAAAAATATATTGGTATAACAATTTGGCTCCATAATCCATTTCCATGTGGGATCATCTAGGAGAACAAATAAACATCGGTTCAAGGATAATGTAGATGTTACCTCTCTCATAGAATACCTTAAAAAAATTCAATTTTCAATGGATTTCATCTCATATTTCAACATCATATTCTTAAGGACATGCCTCATAGCCCTCAATATTGCATGCCCTAACAAGGTATGCCATTCTTGTATTTTTATTAGATAAGGTAAAAATAGGGATCAACTCCCAGGGGCCTTACAAAAGGAGGAACAAGAACCAACGAGAAAGAAAGAAACAAAAAATTCCTCAAAAGGAGTTAAACATGCTTAACTCAGACAATGAAGATCAGGACTTTAACCAAAAAAGGACAAAGAGTAAAACAGAGAAAAGAAACCAGCCCTAAAACATCAAACTGCAGAAGTTCACCAAAAGTCTGCCAACAGTCTAGAAAACCCAGCTAATTTTTAGGAAAAACTTCACTACTTCCAACATGACTTTCTTTGATCACATAACCCTCAACACCCTTGTCATTCATGTCTTACTCCATCTCTTCCTTGGAACTATTGATGCACAAATTGAAATTCCTCCTTTTAGTGCCTTCCTCCATCCCTTCCAACCTATCACTCAGCTTTTTGACCTGAAAATCCAGCTCCAGAACCTTTTGTTTGGACTTCACCTGGGTTGAGACAATTTTCTTTGAAACATTAATGACATCCAACATGGTTTCCCTTTGACCAACATTGGTTTCCTCCATCGCCTGAAGCACCCCCTCTAAATACTGCACCTTTCTACTCCACTCCTCGAAGCCCTTAAAATTTCCATCACAACCCCTCTTTCTCAAGGTGCTCACTTCACCACGACCTTCCTCACTCTTCTCCTTTTCAGAATCCTCCCCCACATTTTTACATTTCCCAACCTTCATCTTAGTAAGGCATTCCATAAGAGTAAGATCATCCTCCTCCACCTTATCTTTTAGAGAAGAGTTCAAAATAGGTTTCCCATTTTCAAACAATAGGAGGATGAGCCCTTCATGTAAAGGCATCTTTGCCTTCTCCTGTTGGAACACCATCAAATAATTTTTCAAAGACATAAACAAAAAAGGAATGCTCACCATGACCTTATGGCGAAACATATTCAGAAGGGTCATATGATGAGTATAGATTTTTTGGTATTTTCCTTCTAGAGTGATATAATTCATGATTTGAAGGCACACTTCTCTCCATATTCCCGGGATACATGACCTGACAATACCATCAGTAAAGAAAGAGCACCTTTCCTTACCCATGAAGAATAACTCAATTTCATGCTCTCTGCGGGTTCTATCCTTAAATATTTTGAGCCCATCCATTTTCATCTTCATTGCAAGGGAAATGGTGGAATCTGAAACCTCAATTTCCATTCCTCTGACCTTGAACTTTCCCTCTTTCCAAGATCTGCCAAAGTCCTTTGACAGGGAAGGGTTGTGACCATGTAATTTAGCAATGAAATTACTAAAACCCCCAATCTTAAGCTTGTTCCACAAATGTTGATTAAAAACTTCAATGTTCTAGCTAGCTGGTTTAACCCTAATTCTATCACCACCCATCTTCACAAAACCAAACTTCCCTTATTCGCTAACACTTCTCAAATTCAGACCCCCTTTCATGCCAACAAAATCGAGGAATAAATATTTTATGTAAGTTGTCACAGTACCGGAGCTCACTTGTGCCAACATCATCAAACTTAGTGCCCTCTATCTCTAATAATGAATTCATTAATGTCTATGGGAAAATCATCTCCTTTACACCAGATCTTATAATCATGACTATGAACTCCGTAATTAGCCATCTTATCTGCACACTTATTTCCTTGACGAAAAGTATGATTATAAGAAACCTTTACAAAATATTTTGAAGTTTCCTTAACATCATTGATAATACTTCTTAAGGGCCGATTAATGTATCCCTTATTGTTAATATCATTAATAATGATGAGTGAATCACCCTCAATCTGGATGTCCTTGAAACATTTTTCTTTGGCCAATAAACCCCCAAAGGAGAGCTATAACTTCCGCCATATTGTTTGTTTTCCATCCTAACAGACCAACATAAACAAACAACCAATCACCTTCACTATTTCTTAAAATTCCACCTCCCAGACTTGACCCGGATTCCCTTTAGATGCCCCATCAAAATTTATCTTAACAAAATTTTCCTCAGGCCTGATCCAAATGGAGCTCTTTCTAGGTTTGTGTAATTCCACCGGTCCAAGGGTGAACTTATCAAGAACTTTCTGCTCCCCTTTTGGGTAGGGTTTCTTTGCCTTACCTTTAAAGAGTTTGATATTTTCCTTGATGGCTGCCAAAAATTTTCTTTTAACTTTCAAGAGAAGAGATTTCTAGTCCTAGAATATACAATCATTCCTAGCCTTCCATAAACCCCAAAAAAATGAGGGAGGGAAATATTCCAGGCCTAGACCAAGATGGGAAAGTAGAAGGGACTCTCCCATTGAAAACAACAATCCTCAATAGTCAAAGGAAAAATCCATTGGATATTGAACAGATCTAAAATGGAAGCAAAAACATCATGGGAGAAGGAGCAGTGAAGGAGAAGATGGTTGAAATTTTCCTCCTCTTTCCGAAAAGAGAGCATCTATTGGGAAGCTTCATTCCTCTTTTCCTGAGATTGTCCATAGTCAGAATTCTATTTTGGACAGCCAACCAAGTAAAATATATTAACCTTAGGGATAAGATCCTTCACCCAAATATTACCCCAATAATCTTTTTGTAGATCATCCTTGAAATTTAACATATCTGGCATATTTAACTAAGAAAATTCCCGAATCTTCCTCTTTCCATTTAATGGAATCCTCCTTAGTCTAAAAAATGGGGATATGGAAATCCCTTAATTTCTTGTTGAGAACCTGAAATGGTTGGATATATCCATAAAATTCTAGAGGAGTATCAATGGTTTCCCACCTAACACTATCCTCTTAAATCAAGAAGTCTCTTATCCAGAATTTACCTTTTTCCTCATAAAACTGAACAACCTTTTTCTAGATTTCTAGGTTAGCTAAGGGAAATCCTCAATCCAACTATCATACCAGAAACTGATTCTATTACCTTTTCCTATCTCCCACATAGTACCTTTGGTTAAGATTTCTTTAGAGGCCACAAAAGAGTTCCAAAAAGAAGACCCTCTAGGAAGATTGTCTTGATTAAAAAAGGACTCCATTCTGCCTATATTCCACAGATATTTCATCTTTATGATTTCCACCCAAAGACCTTCCTCTCTAGCAATCCTCCAACCAACTTTGGCAATCAAGGCCTCATTCATAAGTGAGATATTTTTTAACCCCAAACCCCCACAAAGCTTTGGTTTAGTAACTTTTTCCAAGCCACAAGAGGGAATTTAAACTTCTCCACAACACCCATCCAAAGGAATCTCTTCTAGATTTTCTCCAAGGACCCAATAATTTTAGCAGGGAGCTTGAAAAGTGACATCACATAAATGGGAATACCTTGAAGGGAGATTTGAAGCAATTGAATCTTACTAGCTTGAGAAATCAAGATACCTTTCCAAGATGAAAGTTTACTATGGCATTAATGTATTATTTAAGGTCCTTTAATGTTAATTTAGCTATATTGATCAAAACTTTAGGGAGTAGTACTCTTCCTCAATATTTTATGATTGCATTACAAGTTAAGAATATGATCATTTAGGATAGATAAAGGAAACCCATCCCTATTTTTTCCATTCTTCCCTCACCATCTCAAATTCTCCTTTCCCGCTTGCTAATCAAGAAAAATACATTGTTCCATTCCAAAAATAGGAATATACTTTACTTTATGGTTCCCATTTTAGTGCTCTACAAGTTTATAATACCTAAAACATACCTTATGATCTACAAAATTTATCCCCATCTTGACCCAAGGCATTACTCGACTCTCTAAGACTTTTTCATAGTGTTTTTAGAAGGCACGATGTTCTAAAATTTTCCCTAATGCTCTACGTATCCCACATTAAACCAATTTATCATACACGGTGGGTAGATCATGATGTTTACTATTTCCCTAGAGTGGAGGAACCTTGGAGATCAAGATATGTTTTGGAGGATCATTTGGATTCCCTAATTGATTAAATTAGAATTCTAGAGCCCAAACCATCTCTACTTGCATGTGATATTTAAATAGAAACCTCTCCCCAATTCTTCATCTCCAAATAATTATGCCTAAGATAAAAAAATCCACATCTATTAATGAAAGCTGTAAATTTGGTGGGAGGATGAAAAAGATGAAAATTTGCAAAGGGATGTAGCCAGTGAAAAAATAGAGTTGATGGATTTAATGCATGAAACTCAGAATGGGAAATAGGTTGAGGAGAATTTTTTTAACAATTGTGACATATATGAGAGTGGGGAAGAATATATTTTGAATGAGAAAGGTTAAATAACTGAGTGAAATGACCCATTTTTCTCCACATGCCTTCACCTTTGGTAGAAAATAAGACTAGGGTAGAGAATATAGAGGAAGGAAATGTACACTTCAAAGTGGAAATCAAGATTCATGCATTTTTAAGAACATGAAATACCAAGTTTAGATCAACTTGTAGACATCTCTAATGAAGAGGAATGCATCTCTATGAGCTCCATTTTTGAGATAAGTTTTGATTTAATCTAATTTGAATAAAATCTAATTGTAGAATCACTATTGAAATAAATGATGTATAAATTTTGAAATACAATAGTGACACAAACAAACTAAGATATAAAGTATAAAACCCTAAGAAAGAGAGAGAGGAAATATGACTTAGCTGATATCCACGTAATCTGAAACTGATATGGGTAGGGATAAGTGATGAACAAGATGAAAATGACATCTCAATTTATCTCTCGTAAAATATGGAATGTAGGAACAGAGTTAGACACGATCGCCCACAATAGGACAAAGGTGCCTAGGCATTGATGATTGCTCTTGGGAACTATTGATTGTACAGAGGCTTGGAATCTACTTTTTCTATGTCACTAGGGTTTCCCAATTAGTCTCTATTTATTACTTGATGTTCAATATTAGATTGTTGAAGGTACTCGCAACCTATAAAAGAGATGTTCACCTCCACAAGCCCACAAATCACATCAAACCTAAAAAGGAAAAATTTGAATGGGGATTCTAACTAACCCCAAAGGTCACCCTAAGACTGAAATTATGACCAAGTGTTACACTACATCTCAGAATCCATGTAGTTCTTATGAGTTTGTGTGTAGAAATTGTTCCCTAGATTCCCTTGTGCAAGTTGCATTTGGATATCGGGTTGTAGCTAAAATAAATAAAATGTAGTAGATTATGTGGATGGAATATAATGAACTTCCCCTTCCTATGCTGTGTATGCAAAGTATGTATCCCTTTTCCCTTGAATGGATTCTAGATGGATTCCTTGGAGTTTTAAGGTACTTTTGAATGCAAGCTTAGGTGATGATAGTAATGCATAGTGTTGGGTCCTTGATTTTGAACATGTAAGTATGTATTTATATGATTCCCTTGTTTTAATTTTGTAATTAAAAACTAGAAGGATGACCCATAAGTGAAAAATATTCCCAAAAGATAAAAGAGACCCAAAAGGAGTGAGTAAGGTAAGAAAGGGTCAGGGGTTCCCATAAGAGACAAGAGTGCCTAGGTGCTGATGTCTAAAGCCATAAAATATAGAAAAGTAAAGCTATGAATTAGTTATAGTGTGTATAAGACTAAAAATAAAACAAGAGACAAAGAAAAGAGGCCAACGATAGTTGTTAACCACTAGTTTTATTGCTTAGGAATCATATAAATTCTAGTATTAATTTTATACCTAGAAATGTACCCAAGTGCGTGATTTTGTGTCTACATTCCCCCTACTTTATGTTGTTGATTGAATAATCAATAACATAAATTATTTAAAATATGCATACCTTATGATCCTATAGAGTGTGCGGTGAAATGTGTGCCGAGTAGACAAGTGAAGCATAGAGTGATGTAATGTGAATCATGGAAACTAGGAAAGGAGAGTGACCCTAGGGGTGAAGCATATGTGTTGTGTTGCACCTGTTGTTTTACTTGTATTTGTTGTTTTACATTGCTTCTTGTTGCATATTAATTATGAACCTACAAAATATAAGTGAAATATTAGTCAAAGTCCTATATATGAAAAATTTGAGAAAAGTATAAAAAAGTATGTTAAAGTGTGTAAAATAAGTAATAAAGGAAAGTGTGCACCTGATGTAAAAAAGGGTAAAGGATATAAAAGTGTGCTGAAATTATGTGAAGAGAAATTTTTTCAGGTGATCTCACACTAATAGTGAGTTTTTTTGGGAAAACTCACACCAAGAGTGAGTTGTTTTGGTGATCTCACACTAAGGAGCAAGTATTGGGGGAGAGATCTAGTGTTACTCTCCAACCATGACTCTACTCAATAAGAAACACTTCAGATGATATGTCCCTTATTTGTTCCTAATATCTTGAATTATTTCTAATTGTATTGATTGTTTTGATTGAAATGGATTGTATGAGATTTCATGTATGCTATAACTCAAGGGTTGTGTCATGCAGTTGTATAACTACTCAAGGATTTCATGAACTGTGATTATTTGAGAAGATGATTTTGTGTTCCCTTAGGAAATTATCACCCATAGGAAGAAAAAATCATGCAGGTGCTACTATCTCGATGCTGGGAGTTGGTGTCTATGTTTTACTAAAGACCCAAGTTAGGTTCTAGGCCATTCGTGACTATATTTCGTGTTGTTTTTATATTGTTATGTGTTAGGTTGTAGCTCTGAGCTGTTGTAGGGGTGATTTTTTCACCCAATGTATACCCCATCATTTTTCATATGACGACTATAGGATTATGTGGCCCATAAGATAGGAATTGATGATGTACTGAAGTGGACACCTATAAGGGGTAGGGGATGTGCATGGTAGAAACCATGACACATGCGAACAAAGTGGCTAGTTACATGTGTTAGTAGAAAGAGATAGAATGAAAGAGAAAATAATGTAATAAACAATATTATAGATAAGATATACTATGAAAAGAGGGTTTCAAACATGGAACATCACTCATAATGTCACAAGACAATCAGGGCCGAAGCAACCAAAATCATACAAAAAATGATCAAACAAGACATAGGGCATAACCTATAAACAATGACATACAATTAAAAACAATGGAAATAAAAATGTATCAGATAACCATAGTGGAATATAGTATTGAAGATAAAATTATGCATGTGAAGCACCCGTTAACATGTTAGAAAGATAAAAGTTATGTCAAGGCATTATATATCAATGGAAATTAATGTGCTAGTAAGAATAGGAAGTGGTGCATAAGAAATCAATAACACTTGTAATGTGTGAGAGTTATATAGGTAGATGTCTGAGGAGCCTTAGTGGGACCTGTAAGGATAAAGTGTCGAGCATCATTGTAGTGTGTGAAAATATGTAAGATATTTGCATTCACTTAAAAAGACCAAGTGTAAATGCATGTGTGTTTATAGAAAGATAATGACATACTAAATATTTGACTAGCATAGTAAGCAAAGTGCATCATGTAAGTAGTATAAACAAGAAAAGTAAGTGCAACCAATATATTCAATATGTAGTGTATGAGTGTGATGGAATGTTATACAATGTGTGAGTGTGATAGGGGAAATGTTCCCCAAAGCGGAAGAGTATGAGATGAGGTTCATTTATTAAATACCCCTCAACAATCAATAATGAACCATATAAAAGGAGTGTGTCATCGAGAATTGGTTTGAGAATTTACACTAGAAATATGGATCATGAAGTATAGAGCATGAAATTTAAATGTGGTGAGGTTCATTTCAGATTTAGACCCTCAGAAGTTGAGTATGAACCATGGAACTAGAGTGCATCATAGGGTAAATATGATACACTATGTGTATTAAAATGTGTAAGAGTACTAAGAAAGATGAATCATGGAGCGTGATAGTAGATATTATAGACAATTGATGATGCTAGGGGGGAAGAATGGGTGATTTCATTCAAGTGTGATAAGGATAAAAGGCTATCTAATGATATTGAAGGGAAATGGCCCTCCACCTAATACCTGAAGAGAAAAAGGCATGTGAATATGCTCTAACATCATTGGAGTATAAGAGTAATGATGCAAATGTGAAGGAGACCTATGGGGTTAAGGTGTGGTGAAAAATTATGTGAAGGGGAAGTCCAAGTAGGGGACTTCGGATAACGAGATGTGCTAGTGAACTTATGTAGAGGACAACATCATGAAGTAGGATGTGTGTGAATAGGATAACTAGGTGTTGAGTATGCCTTATATTTGAGAGGGCCATGAGGAATAAATGTTAGTAGCTGGTGGAACAATATATTCAATACTAGGATTAGGAAATGGTGTACATGGTGGAATGCATTTAATAGTGATAAATTTCTTATTGTGAATGAACTTGAGACACAAATGATTCATGGAGGGAATGGATTGAGTAGTGTGGAGCTAAGGAAGACCTAGGATTATGTCACAACCTTTGATTGAAGATGCCACAATGAATTGAAGAAGCATAGTAAGAGGTCTAATCTGATCGAGAATTTTGATGTAGCCAAAAGAACTAGGAATGGGATATGTGATATGAGATAGTGGAAATTTGATAGCCATGAGAAGTGCAATGGAGCACACACGATAGGAGATGCTTTGGATAGATCATGGTATTATTGATAGTATATGAACCAATAGAAGCATTGATATGTAATGAATTAGAAGAAAATGTTGCATGATAATCATGATCTAAGAATGAAATGAATGGTGGTGATGCATCAAAAGAAATGATAAGGAAATTAAGGGTCCCCAATGAATGATGTGGCATAAATTGATATGTATCATTAGAAAAAGAATTAGTAGCTTGTGTGTCATGCTTAGGAAAAGGGTCATTTAATATAGATTTTTATTACCATTTACCATCTTAAAATCAGATGGCTTAGGGAGCTCGAGTGAATTATTATTAATAAGATCTAGAATGAGATGCCTGGGTTTGAAGCAACGATCAGTAGAATTCCTAATGCATTGGTGATAGTCACATTTAGAATTTTCATCATAATTACGGCCATGGGGGCAAGATGGATCAAGATTGAGATGTGGTGGAAGAGTGGTTATATTTATTTCGATGAGTTATGGAAATATAAACTAAGGTGCATAGGGTAATTTGGTGAAATTACGCTTTGGAGGTTTCCATTAAAGCTTTTCAAGTGTAGAGACAACATTGATTGTTTCCTTTGCTTCAGTGGGCTTAAGAGATGGATTGAATGTTGGTTTAGTTTGAAAATTATTAGAATATGATGGTGTATCTTGATATTTGAGTTTTCCCATAGATATAAGTTTCACTTCATGAATTTTGAGTGTATGGCATAATTGATCAAATGAAGGAGATGTATCAAAAATAACACTCTCCTAAAGTGGTGGTAAGATGCTTTGAAAAAAATGATTTTGTAATTCCGAATTAGAAAGTACATTGATCATCTTAGCTATATTTTTCTTGTAATGCAAAAATAGTCACTTATATTTTTTGTTTGATTTGATCAAGTTATGCATAAGATATCTTAATGTTGATATTGATTGAAAAGTGAGCAAGAAAAGAATCAACTAGATGCAAAGAAGTTACCAAATGAATAGGTAGATCATAAAAAAACACATTGCGTAATCTTGAAAACTCCAATGAAATATCTTAGCTAAAAATGTATGATCATCTACATAATCAAGACATGCCACATGTAAATATATGAGATTATCTTGAGGATCATCATGGCCATTGAAGGTCGGAAGCTTAGGGGTGAAATTTTTATAGGAAGTGGATAAGAAAAAAATGGTAGGTGTAAAAGGAGTGTGAAGAAGCAAAGAGGAATCAAGAGATGGAGAGGAACATGAAGTATCTTTCTACAACTGAAATATTTGAACTTGTAGGTCGTGATATAAGGAAACTAGGTCTTGATTGCCAGAAGAAGAGGCTTTTTGAGTGTGAGAATTAAGAGGCAGAGTGAAATGGTTGGTAGGACTAGGAATGGGCATGGGAATAGTAGAAGTGGGTGGAAGGATAGATGAGGGAGGTTGTGTTGGAATGGAAGTAGTATTAGAGGTGGGAGGGTTGAGCTTAGCTAAGTTAGTGGCCTCCTCATGAGTAGAAAATAAAATAATATCTATATATTGTGGATGTTCAACAATATAAGATTGGAGATCATGAAGGTATTCATCAGTAAAGGGTGGATAAGTTTCAACCATGTTAAAAAGATGATAAAATGCCTATAAGCAAGGTTGGGTTTGAGTGATGGGTTCACCAAATGATTTAATTTAATTTGAATTAAATCTAATTACATAGTCACTATTGAAATAAATGATGTATAAATGCTGAAATACAAAGTAATGAAACAAGAAAACTAAGATATAAAGTATTAAATCTAAACAAGAGAAAAAGAGAGAGGAAATATGACTTAGCTAATATCCGTACAATCTAAAACTGATATAGGTAAGGAGAAATGATGAAAAAATGAAAACAATGTCACAATTAATATCTATAAAATTTTGAATGTAGGAACAGAGCTAGACACAGGATACCATAGCAGTTGAAAAAGAGGCAACTAGGAACCGATGAATTCTCCGGGTTCTCATGACTACACAGAGGCTTGGAATCTATTTTCAACTATGTCTCTAGAGTTTCATAATTGGTCTATGTTGATCGCATGTTGTTCTCTCTTACATCACTAAAGGTAATGTAACATGAAAAAGAAATGTTCACTTGCACAAGCCCACAAACAACATCAAAACTAAAAAAATAAAATGCGGAGAATGGGAGTCGAATGACCCCAATGGTAACCTTGAGAGTGAACTTATTATTTATTGCTGCACTACATCTTAGAATCCATTAGTTCTTGTGAGTGTGTGTATAAATTGTGCCCTAGGATACCCGTGTACGCATCAAAAATTACATTTTCTACATTATCAAAAAAAAAGGTTACAAAAGTCCCCAATGATGATTAGGTCCTTTCAAGAACGTTTTTGATCTCCAAATCCCATTCAAAGTGTATATTTGTTGCCTAGATGTATTTACTTAACCTTCCCACACTTTTTCCAGCTTCCGCCTCTTTTTGTGCATGTTTTGGCCTTTAGTGCCGGGATCGCCGCATACTGCCTAGGTGGTGGTTCTAAAACCACCCCCAAAATAGGGTGGCGGTCCTAAAACCATTGCCCTACGTAGGGAGGTGGTCCGCCCACTTTTTACAAATTCTATCATGTGTGTTTTAACATGTGATGGTTCACTTAATTTTGCTTTTAGCATGCATCAGTGATCTAAATTGTCTAAAATTATCTTTGATTACTTGGTTCTCCTTCTTCATTCTATTTTAAATAGATTTAATTAGTTGTAACTACTTCTTCTTTCCTTAAGCATGAAGGCACCTCCCATCCTCAATTCCTATATATTACATGCTTGTATTCAAGAAAAAGGCTTGATAATTTTGGTGTATCTTGCATTGTATTGCTGCTACGATCTTGCCAGGAATTACATAGCCAAGCTACGATCTCTTGTGTTATCTCTCTTCTAATTGCATTACATCAGGACTACCATCAAGATGTCATTGCAAAAACACCATCCTCCTGTTGTTTTTATTGCATTCTCAATCCCTTGGACTCACATGAACACTTGGAGAAATAAAGGAACATGCGAGGTGATAGATACGATATACAACAGATTTTCTAAAGCTCTTTCTTGTCCAGGTTGGAATTGTGTGTTTTTTTATTTATTTTTAAAATTGTCAATTTCAAATCACTAGTTTCAATTACATATCAAATAGAGTAGAAAATCATTCATATCAAATAGAGTAGAAAATTATTCATTTCAATAGAGTATACAATCACAAGTAGATCAAGTCATTAGTAGGTTTTCCTCTTTAACATTACAAGGGAAGTTGTGGGGAGCGATAGCCCTTTTAGGTTCATGATTTTTTCTTCACCTATAAGGTAGGGTTTGAAGGGTTTTCATTGGATTAGGTTATTTGTTTTAGGTTAGATTCACACATTCATATAAGTAACCAGCTACATCTAGATGATTACTTGTCTTTAGTTTATTTATTATATTAGAATGCATTTCTCAAAAATTAGAAAAGATAAAAAAGATTTCATTTGATAGATTATTTTGTTTTTATTGCTTTGATCCGATATATTGTGAAAAATCCAAAAACATAGATTAGATTTCCTTTAGTAATTAGTTTTCTTATCAAAAATCAATTTATTTCATTTTGTATGACCATCAATACTCCACAATAGGAAAAGACATACATTTGTGATCCCTTGGTCCTATAACCCAATGAGTCGGAATTGATAAGCGACATTGATACTAGTTTACGTTTGTGCAGTCTTAGGCACACTTGCAACTTTTTTTGAGAAAATAGAACAACTGAATATGCTAAACATTGTTGTTAATCAAGCCTATGACTATTGGACTACTCCTGGTAATAAGGCTTTATTATGCGCATGACCATACAAGGGCCATAGCCTCTACAAGTATTTTGTTTTGATCCTCAGGTCCCACAACCCAATGTTCCTGCTAGTCAGTTAGACATTGACACTAGTTTGCATACATTAGTATTAAGATCTTCACCACTTCCACCAGACATTATTGCATAACTTTCCTTCATCGAACATAACATTTGATCAGGCTAAGAATTTTTGGACCAAACAAGAAAACTGCACATAAATCCCTGTGGCTCCACCATGCCTCTCGTTCTTACTTCTATGACCTTTTTGGAAATCCATACAAGGCTCCCTGTAGGTCATTTTCTGCATGTTCAAAAAACAAAAAAATCTCAATAGAGATTGACATTGATTGGAGTCTCCAAGAAGCTATTATCTCAGACCGAGCCATCACACCACTTCAATTTAGGAGAGCATTATATTCCTTAGACTCATAGATCTTGATATTTTATGTTGAAGATATAAGATTTCCCAATTAGCTTGATCCTCATCATTACACTCACATTCATATTCATTCTACACCATCTATCTCAACACAACCTTGAGAGGTTAGGTGTGTAGAAGGTCACATGTTGATTTTCTATCGTACAAATTGGTGAACTCGACATGAAGAGATAGTCTCTAAAAATTTCCACTTTATTCTTTCCATACTTTATTCTTGAGGTATTCTTATACCCCCAAATATGTCAGGATATAACGAGTACGGTCGGTCCCTCCCGAGTTTTGACATGTATAACTACTAATCAAGTATACCACAACAATAACCTTTTCTTTCAACGTGGGCGGAAAACCTCTTTGTTTCTCAAAACCCTCTACTTCAAGGAACCAATGTTGGTTCCTCTCTACATATTGAGGAACTTGACCAAGTCACGTAGACCTATCCTCACAAACAATCAAGTTCAAACAACATGAATTTCACTAGAAAATTAAGTTAATATCCTCAGTATTGTCTCAACATCTCATTAACATGTAATCGGACCAACTCCCACATCTAGATGAATAGTATTTATCATGATATGCTAGGAGTGAAAAACAATCCAAAACATGAACCAATATTTTGATAGGTTATAAGGACAAGGTTATGTCCTACTCCAAAAAAATAACGCTACCCCTCCACTAACCAAAAATACCGCCAATGAGGGGTGGAAACATAGTGAACAATTCATAGAAGGATACTATACTCCTTAAAAACATCGAGGGTTCAACAAAAGAACCTAAGCAAAGCACCTCCCCATCAACGGATGATGTCATCTCAGATTTGGTATATAAATTCAAGAAGCTACAACTTACCAAAAATACTCGAATTCATATACAGGGAAAGCACGAACTTCTCCCTACCCGTAGAATTACAGATAAATACCTACTGCACAGAATCCTTCAGTTTATATGAGTACTCAAAACCCTGGAGATATTCTTATGGGGACGGGCACCTTGGGTATGCCCCCTCATGTCACATATGGATATATATAATAGGCCTTTGGTTAGAAGTGCATTCTCAAATGCCATACTAGCTAGAAATGCAACATTCCCTAGCTTTGTGCCTTTGATTCCATATCAAGGTAATCAACCCCCTATGTACACATGTATTCTAAATCTCTGTAGGGGGACTTGTACACCTACCCAGGTCCATATGGACAACTACAGGGGATGCCATATGCCCCAAAAAATTTCAATGTTTTCCCATTTCAGCAAATCGATGCAACCTCCACATCCCCAACAAGGATCTTCAATGGTGGAAACATAAGAAATGGGGACTAATTCTAAATATCTCCGGGATTCCCTAGACTTCTCCATTCGGATAGTCATGCTCTTGAGACCCTTTCCGATCTTTCAAAATTCAAAGGGGAGGGAAATTCTAATGTCCACATTAAGGCTTATGCAATAGCCATTCAAGAGCTACTCCCATGGGATTCAGATCATTGAAATTTTTACCCTAAGATGCTAGAAGATATTTCTCTCGACTAGTACTATAGAATACCGAGAGGCTTCAATATACTCATTCAAACAAATTGTATCAGAATTTATTAAATATTTTGATATGAGCAAGATTTTGAGAACAAGAATCGGGGAATTCCTTCATATCAAGCAAGAGCAAAATGAGTTTGCAGCCCACTTCATTCAAAGGTGGCGAAAAATTTTCTACTCCTCTATAAGCATTCCAAATATGGATCAAATGGATATTTGTGATTTTTTCCTCCACTCTCTCAACATGGAGACAAAGGAAGAGGTCCAAAATTTCCCACTAAGGAGCTATGGAGAGGTGCTTTAGAGGGTTTTCTTCAAATTGACCAAGTAGCCATTGACAAAGTGGTTATAAGAATTATGGAGCTAATGGAAGCGTTAGTCACCCCTAATCAAAATAAATTTAGTTACTCCAAAGTAACATGAATAACAATCAAGGAAAAAAAAATCCTTAATAAGAATTATGGAGTTACAAAGTATGGAGTGACGGACCAACCTAAGAACCTATCGTTATTAATACTCCCAATACAAACAATAACATTAATAGTGACAACAATAAAATAAACAATAACTTCTCTCCCTTAGTCAATGTTGTAGATTTTAATCATCAAAAACAAAATAAATAACAACAAAAACCTCATCAAGAAAAGAAAACACAGACCCAAGGCCCTAACTAATAACCAATAGGGTATCTAAACTAATTTCAAAACCAAGGGAAAGGGTTCCTCAATTTTAACAATAATAATCAATAGATGAATAATAACCATAATTTCGGGCCACATCAAGGTACAAACCAAAGGCCTAGAGATTACGATCTTGATTTATATTATGGTTAACAAAGATTTCATGGGAATGACACAAGAACATGCCGTGATTGTAACAAGTTTTTACAATGTTTTCCAGAGGATCAAAGACAGTTATTTGTTGACATGTTTCTGGAAAACCCAACAACTCCCACTCAAAACACCGACATGGGACATTTATCTCCACATAACACACCACTTGGAATATTTAACGATCCTCTCCCCACATTTCTAAAGTATTGTAGAATAGATCCCAACCTGTTCGAACAAAGGGATAGTAATAGGGACCCATGATCCTTTGGATGGTCACAAAAAAATGAAAAATTATGGGGTTCGTGGAGTTGGACGCTGAGCTTCCAATTGCTGCGATAATAGAACTAAGGATTATTCTTCAAAACCTATCCCAATCTACGACTACATCAGATGACATTCATGATACCCTAAACAAGCCAGTAAGAACTTACAATTTGATCAATGACTTAACTAAGACATTCTAACATATTTCGTTCTTGGATCTATTAAAGAATTCCCCTACTCATAGGGTTGTTATACTAGAAGTGTTGGGTCTTGGTCATTTGTCTAACATCACCCCTCCTCCAGAAGCACAAATAAACCACATGGACTTTGATTTATATCATCTAGGAAGCCTAAAAGAGATGTTGGGTTTGTATTCGACATTAGCAAGATGCCCACATATGCTTAAATATTTCGTAGAGGTGATGCGGTTTTGTTTTTACAAGTATATATTTACAACAACTACGTAAAGCATGTAATGATTGATGACATGGTAGTAGTCAACATAGTACCCTTCTCTTTCCTTTAAAAACTAGGGTATGGAGAGACCAATTACTCTTCGACACGAAATACGTTAAGGGGCTACAATAGTCTCAAAGAAATGTCAATCAAAACTATATTGTTGTTGGTCACCCTTGGACCTAAGAAATTACTAACCAAGTTTTATATTATAGATTAGGAAACCAACTATAATATTATCCTTAGTCATCCTTGGATTCGTCACATGAAGGTGATTCCCTCCACTTTGTTATAGGAAGTTAGGTTCCTGCATTTAGGTAAGGTCTTTGTGGCGCAAGGTGATCCAAAAACCTTTGATATACACCTATCTAACTTGAAAAAGAGGAGAATCCACTCTAAGTTTGAGCTTCCTATAAATCATTTAAATAAACTTGTAAGCTTGGTACTAGAGGAAATGATAGTGACTACAACTGAATTACAAGTCGGAGGTTTGATCGAAGGCTTTCCACCAGTCAAAGATGAAACCATCATCGTATAAACAGTATCGTTAGGAACTACGAAAAATATTTTCAAGCTATTGGAAAAATATTTTCCCATTCTCCTTCCTTTCGATTCTATGGGCATAGGACATACCCTAGGCCTCGGTTCTCTTCCAGAAAATTAAGTTTTTATGGTTGAGGTAAGTGAAGTGAATGAGAAAGATTCAAAATTTGATCCAACGTCCATTTTTCCAAGTAACTGTTGACTCTCCATTTTGATGGAGCCAAATGTTGTTTTGGCGTTGGGGCAAGTGTTATTCTTACCTCTCCCGAGGAAGGATTCTACCTTTTCCTTCAAATTAAAATTTAAGTGCACAAATAATGGGGTTGAATATGAAGCCCTTCTACTTGGTCTCATGTGGCCAAAAGAATATGTGCTCTTAATATTAGGGTCTTTGGGTGATTCACAACTAGTTTTGAATCAAGTATCTGAGGTATATGAGACTAGATCTGAACATTTGTAACTTTACAAAACAACAATGTGCTGAATTTAACAAAGAGGTTTGACTTCATATCAATCGAAGTTATTCCACGAGACTAGAATATCCTGCGAGACTCAATCGCAACATCACGCTTCTCGCTTTACTCAAGCGGTGAGTTAGAGGATCCAAACTTCACAATCTCGGTTCATGTAGAACCTTTGGTTTGTAAGACACCAGTAACTCCAATGTTGACATACGTAGAGATTGAGAGTGATTCTTTCATTGTAGATTACGTTGACATTGACAAAGCAACTCTAGAATATCGAACGCTCTTGCAGAGAGTTACATCTTACGCATCACAAGGTTAATCTTTTCCAAATTCCACACTCCTATTCCTACTTTGGAAATCCCATGATATTGTCTTCCCACGGGAGGGAATTCAAAATTTGTGGCATAGGAGAATAGGGGATTTAGATTTACCTCGCCCCATATGAGTTTGAGGAAGGAAATGCCTCCTTAATCGATGGAGCAATCGATATAAGTATTGGGACCGAGGAAGAACCAAATTTTTGAAGCTAGGGTCCTCTTTAACTCTTGAGGAGGTTGAAATACATACCGAATTCTCAAGGATCATAAAAATCATTCACATTTAATTACAAAGAAATGACGAGGATTACCTCACACATTACGATGCATAATCTCATCACCAAACCAGATGCAAAGCTGATTAATAAAAAGTCAAGGCCCATGAAACCAAAGGTGGACCTCATGGTAAAGGAATAAGTGATGAAACTCCTCCATGTAGGATTCATCAAGCCAGTTGACTATTCGCAATGGGTATCTAACATAGTCCCTGTTCTCAAGAAAATGGAAAGATCCACATCTATATAGATTTTTGGGATATAAATAAGGCTTGTCCCAAGGATGATTTCCCATTTCCATCCATCGACATTATCATTGACATAACATCTGGTTTTGAGTTGTTGTCTCTTATGGATGGATTCTCTCTCGGTATAATCAAATCGAGAATATCTAAAGAGGATCGAGTTGCCACAACTACATTTATAACTCCTTGGGGGACCTACTATTATGTGGTCATACCATTTGGGCTTTAGAATGATGGTACGCACCAATGATCGATGACTTATATATTCCTTGATCTTATACATAAGATTGTGGAGTCATACATGGATGACCTATTGGCTAAGGCCAAAAAGTGTTGAGATCACCCAAACATGCTTCGTATCATCCTTTCTTTCTTAATTGAATACGACGTCACATTAAATCCATAAAAGTGTGTATTTGGTGTAATAGAAGGTAGTATTTTGGGGTACATCATATCTTCACAAGGAATTGATGTAGACCCAAGCCAAAAATCTAAGTGTATTGGAAATTATCCCACCAATGGATGATTTTGGTATCGGATATTTTCTTGGAAAACTCGGGGAAATCCAAAGATTTATCACGACTTGAACTTTTCTATCCACCTAATATACAATTGGTTAAAAAAGGATTCCTACATTGATTGGAGATGAATGCAATGAGTCATTTGAGTTGGTTAAATGATTCTTATCAGTCCCTCCCATGCTAATGCCACCTAAATCTGATTTCCCTTTGATCTTGTATTCAAAAGCTATAGATGTTTCACTAGCTTGCATGTTGGCTCAAGAGGATGACGATAAACGAGAGCGTGCGGTCTATTTTATTAGTCAAATGTTGCTTGATTATGAGACACGTTAGACCTAGGCAAAAAAATAATTCCTCACCATAGTATTTATGACAAAGCGCTTGAGACATTATATGCTAAATCAAGAAATGAGGGTTATTGTTAAGTTAGATCACTTGCAGATATTCCTCACACAAGGATCCTTATCTAAGAAGGTCGGGCACTTCATAACTCTGATGGGTGAATTTGAGCTAACATTTTTTAATCAGAAATCCATCAAAGGACAAATCATTGTGGATTTGTTAGCTGATAATCCGTTAGATGGAGGTGATCTGGTAGATCTAGACTTCCCCGATGAGTGTGTATACTTTTTTGAGACTAGACCCCCAATTTCTACATGTCCATGGTATACTGACATCATTAATTTTATAGTTGACCACACGTATCTAGAAGGGGAAAAATCACAACAAAGGAGGTGGGTGTGTGTCATTTCCACTAAATACGTTAATTGGGAGCAGGTACTCTATCGTAGAGCATTCGACAAAATGTTGTTAAGATGTTTTGACACTAAAAAATCTGAAAAGATTCTTTATGAATCACATAACGAGTATTTGGATGTCACTTCATGGCCACACCACTTCTTGAAAGATACATCATGCGGACTATTTTTGTCCCACCCTAGAGCATGACATAGTAGAGTTTGTGCATAGATGCCACAAGTGTCAAGAGTTCTCCCACGAGATCCACATACCGGCACAAGCTTTACAACCAATTACAACCCCATGGCCCTTTTCCATGTGGGGCCTAGATTTAATAGGTAAATTCTCTCCCTCATCAATAGATGGCCATAAATTCATAATCACAGCCACAAAGTACTTTACCAAGTGGGTAGAAGTCATGCCTCTTACCATTGTACTGGGTCTATGATCACTAAGTTCATCTTAAACCAGATCATTTGTAGGTACGGGGTCCCATAGGTCATTATCTTGGATAATGGCACATCCTTCAAAAATGATGAGGTGCATGAATTGTGTGTAAAGTTCAAGATAAGTCATCACACGGCTTCTCTTTATTATCCTCAAGCCAATGGACAAGATGAGGCTACGAATAAAAATTAAAGTTTGTCCTCCTTAAGACCGTTAAGGAGAACAAATGAGATTATCATTTAAATATTTTCCTAACCTTGTGGGCCTATCAGATGTAAGTTAGAACACCAACAGGGAAATTCCCGAGTAAGCAGCAAGTGAAGTTGGGGGACTTAAAAGGGGTAATAAGTGGATGTAATATTACAAATAACAACATAATATCAACTTGTAGGGATTATTAGCAATGCATACACTCAAAATTAGAAAAAGTATATCAATATGAATTGTAGCATCCAAAATCTAGTTTCTAAACTACTAATTTTTTTAAAAAATAGACAAGTTTAGCTATATTAAACAATCAAAATTCAATGACTTGGTATTTGTCTTTAAAAATGCCTATAAGATTATAGTCTGTTTGCCCGCTATTTTGATGACCAAAAATTGATATATACTTTTTTCCTTTGGTGAGAAGTTAGATATCACTATCTATCTTGGGATAGATTTTATTTTGTATTTTTTGAGCAATATTTTATTTTTATGATTTTTTTCCTGAAAGTGGTATGAAAACATAAAGAAAATAGAGCACTTTCCATTTTCCCGCCATAAATTCATCAAAAAATATTGAAATCGAATAATTTATTTTGAACATGTATATAATTTCACCATGGTTGGGATGGTATAATTTTTATCACATTTACGATAAGTGAAACCAAATTTTCAGTCTTAAATGTAGACATAACAATTCATGGGAAAAAGTGTCTTAAAGAACTACTATTAGTAAAAATTCTAAAATGATATTTATCCTATTCTATTCACTTTAAAATCAATATTTCTACAAAGCTAACATTATAGCCTTTGCGATGGTACCATTTTTATGACATATTTTTACTTTTAGGCATGGTTCAAGTCTGCGGAAGACTAAATCTGATGTTTTGTTGTTTTTGATGTAAAATTAAGGATTTGATGTCCACTTAATTGTCCCCCAAGTTGATGCACCCACCCTCCGTTTTCTTTGGTATTTGGTGCAAAAGCATTTTACCACTCGAGGATGAGATACTGAAGTCTTTGTATTTCAATACACGGAATCCTAGGAGAAGAAGGATATTGAGAGCGCGACTCTCTTAGTTAGAAAGTCTTGATGAGATTAGAATTAACATTAAACAACGGCACAACATTTACACCGACTAGATGGCTCGGCAATACAATAAGAAGGTTTATGAGTGTGAAATATATGAGGGAGATCTTGTCTTAAGACTTGACATCCGGATAGAAAAAATCTTGGTGAGGGAAGAAATTTTAGACCTACGTGGTTGGGTCTATATCGAGTAGTAGAAGACTACAAAAATGGGAAATTTCACCTATGTACACTAGAGGTTGGGGAGTTTAACAAATATGTGAACTCTATTAACCTAAAGAGGTATTACGCATGATTCATAAATATCTTCATATGTACATTATTGCATCTACATCACACTTTCATTTTCCAGTTCACTCTGTTAAATTTGTGATCGAGGGATTTATTCTTATAACAACTCCTAAAAACTTCTAAAAACATTGGAAAAAAATTCAAATCACGTCTCTTCAAATTTGTATGTTATCATCAATTTTTTTCAAATCATTTCATCAGTTTAAATAGGATAAGACAAAGTTTTGACCATGATCATACTAGGTCTGCATACTTAGTTCTTCTTATAGTCTCTTTCTAGATTAGATGTCTTAGCCTATAGCCTATTAAGAAGCTTCATGGTGTCACATCCATCCCATAAAAATATCTTTGGAAGTAAGAATATACTAAACATTTTTCCTAGATGAGTAAGTCAAATGTAAATCCACGAGAAAATTTTTACTCTACACATTTCTTTGCCTTACCAACCTTTGGTGTTGAGCATGCATGTATTATTGGTGATGTATGGTTGGGAAAGGAGATAAATTCTTACTCACCTATTCCTTGTCCATGGTGATGAGCACATGCTTCCTACTGGTAGAATGGGGCAAGGTATAATGGGCCTCTTTGATAAAATTGAAAGCTACAAATAATTCATTCAAATGTTGTGAAATCATAAGTCAAAAACAAAGTGAGTTAGATGTCCAAAATTCCAAAAGAGTTTAAAACCTCAAAACCATATTTTTTCTACCAAGTAGCCATCTATGGATCTAAGTATAGATAAAATGGAAAGTAAATCACATTCTAAGCTATGAGGTAACTTGAGTAGGGTGAGGTTGTAGTGTCTCAATTTGGTCCTGTCAAACCATTGTCTTTACCTCATCATTACCATTCAATAAGATTTCTTAACTTGTGCCCTTTCTAGCTCTTGGTGTTGAGCCCTCACATCCTACTGGTTGTGTGGAGTCGGGAGTGGGGAAATTACATTCACTTATCATATCATTGTATCAACACATTTTTCCAAAACAATATGAAGTATCAAAGAATTCTTAAAGAAAATAAATTTTAATATCACATTGTGTTTGCATTATCATATATCAACATTATAAAATACAAAAATAAATCATTCTATTATCATTTCACATCCATTGCATACATTCTGAAAAGCATTGAAAAATGGAAATTCTAAACATCTAGAGTACACATGAGAAATAAACCAAAAGAGAGTCAACTCAAATGTAATGGTTTCTGAACCAAAAATACAAGTATGTATATATCATAATGAGTCAAGTTTGTATACAATGCCATCACGTGCTAAGGCGTGGTCAAAACACTCGCAATGAGCCCAAAATAAAAAAATCATATAGTGCCCGACAAAATGGAAACAAAGAAATAAATGGCCCAATGGCCTGTCAATCCTTGTGGGATCCCTCGGATGGTGCATGGCCATGTCCAGGGCTCCTCCTATTATGGATGGGACGATGTTGAGAATGAACCAAATGGTGTGAATGATTATGGTTGTGGCCACTAGAAATGGTCTCACTTTGATAATGTCTTTGCCTCATTAGATGCTCGGTGGCCTCATATCTAGCCACCGTGGTATGAAGGAAGGTCACCACCTCTGCTATCCTCTAAAGAGGAGCAAACATGTCAGTGTGTCTACTAGAAGCTAGTGGCTGACTTGAATGATCAGTAAACTTTGCTTGGGTATTCCCTGAAGGGATCAATAGGGTTTCCATGCACACCCATCGAATGAGCTCTCTCCACTCTTACATAGTCAATACAAGTAGCAAAAAGAGAATAAATAGATAAGTTAAAAAATCGCAAAATGCAAATCAAAAGAAAATATCAAAACTAAGGTTTCAAATTAACAAATATGAGGGAAGAGTGTCAAATATACTCGGATATCCGGGCATCAGGAAGGGTCATTGATTGTTGTTTTTGATGCTTTTGGTAGATGTGGGGCCTCCCCAAAGTAAGAGGACAAACACTATCTGATCACGGACTCATCATCCCCCTCCCCATATAGAGGATATAGATCCTCTGATACCAATCTCTCTCTCTCTGCACTAGCCTCCTTGTGTGCGGCTCTTAACATCTCCTGAGTTTCATGCCACTTAGGATCACTCTCCTCCTCTTCCATACAGGTTGCCTTTCGAGTCTCGACATCCCCCCCTTATCCTCCTCAACCTCCTCTCTAACTAAATCCTCCTTCGTCTCATCTACACTAATAGGCTCATCCTCCTCTAGAATCGAGTCTACACTAATGGGCTCATCCTCCTCTCTGTTGTGAGGTAGGAGTGAACAAAATCTAGAGTAAAGGTGCTCGAGGGACACCATCTTCCCATCAAGCATGAACCACATGCCTAAATGCAATATGAACACCTTAAGTAACTACTATCTAGATAGGATCTAATCTAGGGCCCCTTTGGGCCTCCTAAATGGTCCTATAAACCGATACCACTAGGGGAGTATGTCATTATATGGTAGGCCAAACTGCGAGGAACCGATCAAAAAAATGAATCTTGACTCACCTAGCCTGTTAACTAGCTGGCCTATAGTAGAAAAAGCTACCACCATGGTCACCTCTTGTCCCCATAACCATACCATGTCATGGTAGGGAGTAGCAACCATGTCTGTTGTAGTAAGAGAAGCCACTAGCTGATGAGGTGTCCTAAGAACCGACATAGCTTTCCACCTCACTAAATGAATGGATCCTAGGTCCAATACCTATACTCCCCTTCCATAGGGGTGATATGCTCATATACCCAACTCATGACAAGAGTGGGGTGGCTCAGTGATTGCCCTAGAAATTGAACTACCCTGTATAAGTCATAGTAGGTAGTCCCTAGGATGTCTACTCCCTATGCGTACCTATGGCCATGTCCCTCAATCTATGTGATAATGGGATCCCAACAGTAGAGAAGAGTGTTGCATCCCTTGTCCCGATCAATTGTGAGGACAAGATACCCATAATGGCTCTCTAAATGATTGGAATAGGAGTAGTAGCAATCCATCAAAATTTCATCCCCTTATTCAAACCAGATGAGACAACAATGTCTCCCATATATGTGACCCACTGTGTTATTGTGGCCCTGGATCCCATTGTCTCTAAATTCAGTATCCTCCCAATAATTGGGAGCCCAAGGATGCGGTATACATCCTCCAAAGTAATGTTCCACTCATCCTTAACACACTGGAAACCAGAAAGTGTTACGATTTACATCCCGAGTAGGATAACAAGTCACACTATATGTGACTAGCATTTGGGGCAACATGGGGCACCTATGAAATCCTCCAAATACCTACCCTCGTAGAACATCCCTCTCAACCTAAGTCAATTGGTTCGAGAATCCGGGAAGCTAATCACACTCTCTCTCCCAACTCCATGGATGTATTCCTCCTTCTTCTCCATTCACGAAAACACAAGAAAAAGAAAATTAGTAACATACACAAGAAGATAAGTTCACCAAAAACGTGATAAAAATGAAAATGTAAAATAATTCAAGTTAGTGAACATTTTGGTCATTCTGCTCAGAACCTCCGCCCGGTGTAGGCGGGTAGTTCCAGGACCGCCC
This sequence comes from Taxus wallichiana var. yunnanensis, assembly GCA_018340775.1. Classification (NCBI taxonomy): domain Eukaryota; kingdom Viridiplantae; phylum Streptophyta; class Pinopsida; order Cupressales; family Taxaceae; genus Taxus; species Taxus wallichiana. The sequence goes on from CM031239.1 coordinate 86,398,275, forward strand.
AAGTAGGGTGGCGGTTTAGTGATCGCATCCTTGCTTTGGGTGGCATTCCTAAGCCGATTTTCCAAACGTACCCTTAACCCTAAAAAATTCTCAAAAGTGTAAAAAAATATGATTTCTGACAAAATAAAAGAATTCCCTATGGGCACCCCCCTAGAGGCCCATTTAAGACATTTAAAAAAAAAAAAATCCCCCTTAGGTGAACTTTTCAATGTTTTTACATTTTAGGTACGAAAGGAACAAAAGTGAAAATAAAACCTTTAACCTTTAATCACATTTGGTTGATCTCCCACATGTGGAGGAATGATCACTATCTTGCAACGGTCATTTCGAATGTACTCTCGTCGGAAATGGTCACCATGAATTGAGAGCTCCAAATTCACCAAATCGAGAATGCACAAATGAATTGAAAAGTGAGTTTGTTTTAATATATATATATATATATATATATATTTTTAACCTCATTTTGAGTGTATGTTTTCAAAGGGCTAGAGCATTGGCATATGTATATCACTATATCCTGTGAAAATGGTAGGTCCTCTTTTCATTTTGATTTATTGTTTATTTTTCAATGTTTTATCTATCTACACTTGAGTCTTCTTTTTCTCTTACAGGTAGCGGGAGTTTATGCGGTGACATTTCGACACATAGGCGTGTCAAGTATAACTTCTAACTCCCCTTTTCAAGAACGCCATACTCAGAATCTATGTTTTACACCTTTTTCATGGCTAAGACACTTCTCCAAGGGGGAAATATGTACGCACCCAAAATTGCATGTGCTACATTTTCGGAAAATGGTTACAAAATTCCCCAATGATGATTTAGGTCCTTTCAAGAAGGTGTTTAACTCCAAAGCCCATTTGTAGTGTATATTTGTTTCCTAGATGTATTTACTTAGCCTTCCCACACTTTTTCCATCTTCCTACCTCTTTCTACGCATGTTTTGGCCTTTAGTGCAAGGACCGCCACCCCGCCGGGTTGCAGTTTCCAAACCACCGCCCAAAACAAGGTGGTGGTCTTGAAACCACCACCCTATGCGGGTGGCGGTCCCACCGCTTTTCCAAATTTTTTCATGCATGTTTTAACATGTGACACTTCACTTAATTTTTATTTTAGCATGCATCCATGAGCCAAATTGTCTAAAATTAGCTTTTATTTCTTGGTTTTCCTTCCTCCTATTTTTAAATAGATTTAATTATTTGGGCGCTTCTTCTTTCCTTGAACATGAAGGCACCTCCCATCCTCAATTCCTATATATTCCATGCTTGTATTCAAGAAAAAGGCTGATATTTTTGTATATCTTACATTGTATTGCTGCTACGATATTACTAGTAATTACATGACCAAGATCCGATCTCTTGTGTTATCTATCTTCTACTTGCATTACATCCAGACTACCATCAAGATGCCATTTCTCATGCGCCATCCTCCTGTTGTTGTTCTTGCATTCCAAATCCCTTGGAATGACATGAACACTCGAAGAAAGAAAGGAACATACCGAGGGGACATCTATAAATACAACCAAATGTCAGCTTTAACAACTCCAACCAAATGCAAATTAACTTGAGGAGGTATGCATTATCCTTCTATATAATACTACGAGGTATAATGAAGTGCGGCATATGACTTCACTTCTACTATGTGATATCATTTCCAAACTAATCACATTGTTACATTTCATAAAAAGGGGAATCTACTTCTCCTAGCCCGTATTAGGTTTTTAGCTCCTTTTTCTTAGAGTAGGGTAGATTAGGTTTTTTTTATTGCAAAACAAGTTCTTATGTACACTGCATACTTCCACTTGGGTCATGTATGATTTTCATGTTTGTACATATATTTTTATGGAAATTTATTCTTGTTTCGTAGTTCATTTTTTAGATTAGGTTCCATGGAAAGAATTAGATAGTTAGAGAAGTTTCCAAGTTTTATTCGGATCTCCACATGATCAACATTAGTGCAATGTTAAGTTCATGAAGATTTAGGATATAAGTGTTTAAAGGATGAGATTAATTTTCTTAAAATTTATGCTTGACTCTATGCCAAATAGATGCTTTAAATATACTAGTCTTTTCACATAGTAGGTATATACACCTTGGAGGTCACCAAACTATTACCCAAAATTACACCCCCATGTAAGTTTGAAAATATTATAAAAATGGACATATCCAATTTTTACTCAAGAAATCCATGCAAGACTAAGCTAGGCTTTCACTAAGGGAATTAAAATAGATTTCAGTGGGTTATCATAGGTTGTGGAACAAGAGATCAATAAACAAGGACATAGGAAGAATTTTGGAAGAGTCGGTGCTTCATGGATTTTGTTAAATATTCATAGAATTAAGGATGTAAATCTTCTATGGGTACCAAATCAGTCTCGCAGGTCGAAGACAAGTTAGAGAACTAAGGGTTTCATTCCTATGCAAAAGTTAGAATTTTTCCAAAGATAGGATCCGTGGAGAAAGAAAAGGAATGAGAACCTTAGTGCATCACAAGTATAGAGAAACAAGTGTCACGGGAATTAGAAAAAATAACATTCACTAGATTTTATCAATTCCATATAACAAAGGATGAAGTTCACCAAGTTAAAAGTTGCGATGTAGAAAAAGGTTCTGTAAGGCACCATGCAAGAAAGAAATATCAATTTAAAATTTGAATAAGGTTGGAAACCATGAAATACTATCTTAATTTCACACGGGGTTCTAAATTAAAGTATTTCCATGGGTTATTATAGACAAAAATAATTAACGAACATAATTGCACATAAGGTGTCACATAAGAAAAGGAAGACCTTCATGACATAGAGGTGAAGTGTGGGTAAAGTGTAATTTTTTTAAAACTATGGTGGGAGCCATGAGACATTCAATCCAAACAATAATGAATATTAGTGGTATAAGTTTTAAGGTGAAATGATGTAAGTAAGGATGTAAACACTTAGAAACTCAGACAAGGAAGGATCACAACACAAATGGTTTAATGTATTGTGGGGTCAAAATGATTCTACATATCATCTTATGGTTATGTAGGTAATGGGAGACCATGAAATATAAAAATCCCAAGGATTGTGCACAAGATTTTTTCCTAATTTTAAAATCAACGGTTAACCACTCTAATGACCATAATTTAATGGAGTATGGGCATCGTCTTCCTCAACCTATAATTGTGATGATCATTTTTTCAGGATGTATCCATGGAAAATCGTCCTTAGTGGTTGAATCTCTCTTATTGGCACCTCTCTCTATTTATATATTCTCCTTCAAATTTTTCTTTAAGTATGAAACTCATCCATTGATAAAAATATATCTATTTTGTTGTGAACGAAACCATCCAAAAATGGTGGCTAGCTTCCCGTGAGTTTTAGACCTCGGGTTTGGTCTTTGAAATATATTTTCCCATTCTACGATGAATGTAATAAATTGTGCATCATTTAAGAAATAAAATATTGTTTTCATGTCTCCTTTCTACCCCATACTTGTGTTTATTTTATTTTTCCTCTTTGTTCTTTCCTTGTTATGTTATGTGTATTTTATACTTATATGGCTCCATTTATGTGTTTTTTCAATGTATGGGATGGGTTCGTTAAAGGGTTTTGGGTATGTGGAACATTTTAATACCCTATCCTCCTTCGTTTTATTCTTTCCCCCTCATGAAGATTTATTAACCATTTATTTCTTGTGCTATCACCACCCCTTTAGATTATTATTTTCCTTTTCACATTTCCCTCTTTATCTATCTCCCCACTTCCTTAGATGTGTTAGTGTAACTTAGGTGTAGGAGTAGTTTTAGAATTATGTTAGTTTGTGTTCCATGAGTTGTCCTATCCTGTGGAGAATAGGTTTGGCCTTCTTGGAATTTATTTCTCAATCTGTAAGTCCCACACTTGGAGACAGTCCTATGTTACCTAAAATTTTTATTTTCATGCTTTACCATTCAAAGGGTACAATATTTTACATTAATACCATATTCTCATGGGATGGATTGGTTTTAGGTATTGTTTGAATGCCATCATATATATGTGTATAGAAATAGAGCTTCAGATAAACCATGAGCATCTCCTCCTTTTACCAATCCCTCATCTAAACTAGAGATGGATTCTTCCCCTTTTATTACCTTATTTTAGAAAGTTTGGAAATTTTAATTTGATTATAGGAGAACATTTAATTATGGATTAAAAAAATGAATCTTATTTTGTTACTAAATAAGAATCGCCAAACCTTCTTGAAAAAGTTCCCATCTTCGAGATAGCCATTAGCCGCAATGAGTGGCATAATAGAAACTTGAGTATTAACTTGTATAAATAAACTGATAATAAGTTCACCGATGATTTTGCATCATGATATTTTATCAAAGGGTGATAAAAATATCTAAAAAAACATTGAAATATTAATACACCCTCACAAATTGTGTTCATTACCTCTCTAAACTTGCACACAAGAAAAACTTCCAAATATTTTCTATGCCTATTGCTTATTATAACTTATTCCTTTATATGTGGATAAATCCTATTAGTCCTTAGACTTAAAATAAATAGTCGCTTGATGTGTTTATGAAGTATGTTTTAGAATAACTTTGGAGAGTTAGTTGTGTTGGTGCCCATAATTTTCATCTTAACTTTAGACACCATTTAAATGCTTTTTCCTAATATTGATCATTACCTCATTCAAATATATGTTATTCTCTAGTTTTATAAGTGTTCATGGTATTTACCTTTGATTACTTGTGTTTTCCCATGTTTTTTTGTCTTTAAGGTTTTTACCCTACGGATCATCCCTAGTCGAAGACGATGGATAAAATGGTGGTTTCCTATTTGAAATCGATTTAGGGTTTAAGAGTTGTTTTACAGATTAACAAATTTTATGTAGATGAAAAATTCAATCCCCTCCCGGGGCTCATGAAAGAGAATATTTGAAGAATATCAAAAATATAAGGAGAAATGCACATCAAAATTTGCACTCTTCATATGCTTTCATTTAGGAAAAATGCAAATTTTATTCCCGACCTTGAGACTCAATCACAAGAATACATGTGGTAGAAAATTGGGAGTAAAGGGGTTGAAATAAAATTAAATCTTGCATATGTGTGCTTGTGCAATGTGAAATGTTGACTCTAGAACCTGACGAGGTTTACTTGGACAACATGACATGTGGTAGCTTAGGGGAGTTGTATTAAGGATTTCTATATGCATTTCACATATTTTAATTCATGAAAAGATGTAAAGTGCAATCAAAATTAATAGGCCTGGTTGGTTTGGGAACATGTCACAATTTAAGGAATCAAGAGGAAGGTTGTATATATGCAACCTCACATATTATGTATGTGTAATGAAAATTGCTTTTGCAAACCCAATTTCCATACCTTATTGAAGAATGCCACTAGCATCCCTTCGAGGTTTGGCCACAAGTTCTCTATGTTTCATGGAAAGGATAAAAACTAGTAATGCATTTTTAGGTGAAACTTCTCGCTTATTAGTCCAAATTCAATAATATTGAAATAATTGAAAGTGTTAATCAAAGGGCTATCTATAGGGGTTAATTTTATTAAAATTTATGCGTGAATATGAAAAACATGTTAGAATTAAACATTTTACAAAACAAAGAAAATTAGAAAACTGAAATTAAAGTAATGATTATTTGAACATATAACAAAATAGGGTTCAATAATAACCCCTACCCATGGTAATATATAAAAAAATAGGAGTATACTTGTAATACCTAGTTAATTGGTAATTTTCATAACCTATCTCGTGAACATTGGGAGGTGGGAAAGGAGCTTTTGCTTGTAGGATTAAAATTATTTGAACTCGGATGCAGCAAATACATATTGAATATCACCAAAAATGCCCCTGTGACATCCCCTTTGCCATCATTTCTTTTATGCCGACTCAAAAAAATTGAGAATATGGAAAATATCTTCCTTCTTCTCTAGTGAGGTGACCTACGCTAGGATATTGGATCCCCTTTCAAGTAAGCCTTTGTTTTATGGCATGTCGGTAATTGACATACCAATAATCACTCAATTTCCTCATCCGGTTCATCCTAAAAATTTCATTTCTTCTTCAAAGGAAATTTTTTTGCAACCCCTCCCGTAACATGAAAACTCACTACCATTGCTTCAAGATCAGAAATCCTTTTTTCAGCATCACCCATCTATTAGCTAATGGATGGTTTACTCCCCTGGGTCACACCCACCAATACGTAGTGTGGAAGTTAAGCTTCGACAAATTTTTTTGGGAAAATCACTCCTTAGATATCAATAACTTCCCATTTTAAAACTTTAGAAACAAGGAATTTTTTTACATAATGTTCTCTATTCTAAATAAAGCATTATTTAGAACACACATTCCATGCCAATCAATCTCAAACAGATAACCATATGCATTTGTAAATGACTCGGTGATCCACCAATCTATTCATTTCATAACTCGGTGATCTACCGATCTATTTATTTCATAACTTGGTGATCTACTGATCTATTTATTTCATAACTCGGTGATCTAATGATCTATTTATGTTAACTTAAGTATTGAATACTTATCGTATACTTTGTATACTTGGTTTTCCTACCCTAAAATGGGTACTGAGTGATCTATTTAAAGAACATATCTAAATATTTGTTACCAATATTCATTTGATATCACGTTGCTTTAAACTAGGTGATATAGGACAACACAACCAACAACTTGTGATACTTTGGCCAAAGATTTTCAACATATTGTTTATGTCACTATTCCTAGATGACATACTCATCATTTTAGAATACATCCTTCACCTCACTCCTTTGTTATCAAGAATGGTCTTTACTGACTACCGTCAGTCCACTTGTCTAAGGTTTAACCCTAGCCCAGTTAGAAACATAATTTATTATAGGAAGATGCTCACAATGACTTAGGGTATATGGGCATACTCGGTTGACCTAAGTCAATCAGATGTTCCAAGGTATCCTGAGCTATTAAAAGCTACTACCTATCCTAAACATTCCACTAACTTGACCTAGAGAGAAACTAAGTTCAAGTCCTTCTTTATGGGTAGATCTAGATGATCAATGCAGAAGGGTGTTTCCACATGTCAACTGCAATGCTATATCCTCGAGAAGACCCATATCTTCTCAAAGGTACAAACATGTAGTTGGTGTGTGCTAACATCCTATAGAAAATGCCTCATCACGATGTACATACCCCGAGGAGGTTATTAATACATTATTAATTTGGATTATTACACCGATTACAACAACCCTGTTAAACCCTAATCTAACACTCCATAAGTTATTTTCTAAATTTAATTCATTTAGCCATTAAATAACTTCCTTAACTTATGATTACTATTTAGGTTTGTTTTACAAAGCTTAATAAATAGATATCCAGAAATAGGACAACAACATCATAAGTTCCATTATATTGTAATCTTAACCATTCAAAGAAGGTGTAGCAACCAAATAGGTTCAACTATAGTAGAATTTATAGGGAAATGAAGTCTAATGATTTATGATCATATCACCATTCTTTAGATTACATTCCTTTAAGTGAGGAAGAGTCTTCCTCTACGTGATTAAGTGTTAGAACCCTTCTTATCTTTCAAAATCTCCATAGTTTTACCACATATTCATTACACATTCCAATAATATGTTATAATTGTTTAGGTAAAAATCGTTATCATATGCAACTTAACATGATGCATCTTATGAAGGGAAATTAAACTAATTCCCTTTATCTAACTTATCGAGTTTATCTAAATTAATCATATAATAGATATGAAGAATATCATCAAGATAGGATTTCTATCTTCTTCATAAACATAAGATAATTTACGCAACCAATACAAGTAAATCTTCCAACTTTCAATTCATCATTATAAATCTATACATTTATAAGAATATGCATTTCAGGTGTCTTATATAACAAGCAACCTCCATTCCAAAAAAATACAACTTTTATTTTTCAATACAACTCAGAATGAATCGAAACTCTTTTCATAAGATCCAAAATTAAATAAGCCAATACAACATGAAATTTCTTGTCTTCTTTTATCACTTATTATGTCCATCTACAAAATTGCTAGCACGGGTTAGTTCGATGAACTGAGAATGATAAGAAATAAGAATTAAGTAAAGTGCTTTCCACTAATTGTTCCATTAAACAACTCTACATGAATGAAACAATCATTATACATCATACAAATAATCATAAGTAATAACATCTAGAAAGAGGTACATTAAAGAGAATTTGAAATTCACTTTTGAAGAAAAGAGCATAATATAATCTGCAACATTAGAATTATATCACAAGACTTAATTGATCCTATCAATTACTTTAAACAATCAACAAGTCTTGTCATTCAATTATCTCATAAACCCATAAGAATAGAAATACACTTTTATCTTTTCCAAGAAGCAAAGAGGTTAGTTACAACATAACTCATATTAGTATGCTTCATCTTCCATATAATCAAAGAAGAGAATCAATACATATCTAAATTTTAGACATAATTCCTTTGAAGGAAAGAATCAGGTTTAGAACACACATCACTGTCTTTGTCCAAAGATGACAAAATAAGGAGTCCTTAAATAAACAGGCAACAACCAAACAAGAATCCCAATTCAATCCAAGCATATTAAAACAGTCTAACTAAAAGTTTTACTAACTTCAGTATATTAGTAGTTTATAATTCAAAAAGGGCTATAGCCAATCTTTCCAAAAATCCAAGCTATACTCGAATGAAATAAATCTCTTAACCAATCCACAAGAAAATTCCCATCTTAGAAGAGAATCAATAAAAGATAAGTTCGGTCAATGAACTTATACGGTAATATATAAAGGATCTCAAACTAAAAAGGACCCAATCCATATTTCATTTCATTTATATTATGAAATGAAATCCATTATCTAATACAAACTTAGAAATTCTCTAGTTAGTTCCCTAAAGTGAACACAAAACTGAATTCCCAGAGTTAAAAATATGTACACTTTGCATCATCCAATAAAAACTAGCAAGTTGGTTATCCTATTTCCATTCACCAAGCTCAAGTACAAATTCAAATATTAGAAAGAAATACATAGTACAGTCCCTAACTGTATATTGTCCCCATGGTTCATATTCATTTCTCTTCCTAAATCCCAGAGGTTCGTTCTATGATCCCCTCAAGGAATAAGAGTCTACAAAAAGAGAAGATATACAAGTGTAGAAGGAATTGTGAACTCAAGAAATGAATTCTTATTACATGGATTTAACAACTCAATACAAGAAGTATGAAGTTCATGTCCCAAACAAGAACAGATATACAAAATTATCCGAACAGAGATATTATACATATATATACTTTAAACAAGATTCAGTATTCTAGTTTTAAATTCAACTTCCAACAAAACCCAATAAACCAATTAAGAAGATCCAAAGAGAGTAATACTACTTCTCGTAACATCAAAATTTATTTGACTATTACCACGATCAAAGGACAAATCAGACCCATTACAGGACATAATTCCCATCCCCTCATAATATTAAAAACATTCAAGCTTTCTACACAACACGGGTTCACTCAGAATAGAGAAAAATAGATTAAACTTCAATTTCTCTCTCCCTATTCAGTTCAAGAAGGTTATACAGTCCAAAGGGATAGAAGCATAAAAACCAATCACACTCAAGGAGTGGCACAAAGGAGATTACAAGGAGATTACTAGATTGCTTCAAACCGAAACTAAACTCTCAAGCTCCTATCGAGCAGACAGTCTATAAAGAGAATAAATATTTTCAAAACCAAATACCAACCAAACCCAACTCACAATATAGGTAATCACTTGATTCCAACATAAATCCAAAACACACAATCATGGAATACCTATATAGTGTTGATTATGAGCTTCAAACATAAGTTTAGACTTTACAAGGCTCCAACACCGGCTCAAACAAACACAAGATCAAATACGAGCCTAAGAGAAACACAAAGCCCTAAAAAAGCTCAAAACCAAATCACCAATGCTCCAATATGAGTCCTAGTGTTCTCAAATCCTTAAATGAGAATAAAATTCTAGTTCAAAATGCAAGTACAGAACAAAACTCAACCACACAATAGTAAGTTTGGTATTCGTAAGAACTGTGTATGAGTACAGTTGTTGAATATGAAGATTCAACCAAAGGTTCAGAACTACACTTAGCTCCAACACAATCCAAAACAAACACAAGGTCCCAATAAAAACTCATAACAAATTCTCGAAGCTTCAATATAAGCTTAGAACAACTACGGAGCTCTACTTCAAGCTCACGAAACACAAGACTAAATAGAGATTTAGAACCAAACAAGAAACAAGCCAGTTCACTCAACATTAGTCTCAAATGCTAGAAATAAAGATTTGAATACAAGCTACATAACTTCAAATGAAAATTTTAAAGCTTCATGTACAAGTCACAGAGTTTCAATACAAATTCACATGAAAACCCCTAGCAACAAGTACAAAGAAAGTTCCCAAAAACTACCACTAACAGAAAAAGATTCAAATTCCAAAACCCACATAAATTTCATGAATACATGCAAGTAAATAACCAGATACATCATGCAAATATAAATTTCTAGTGAGTAGAATTGTTTTAATGAATCATTTATAAGAAAGCAAGAAATCTTAATGGGTAGAGCCTATCATGCCTGATAGTGCCTTTGCTAATTTGAAGAAGACTTCTAGCCAAGTTTCCAACACCCCTTCTTCTCCAAGCAAGATCAAACAACAATAATATTTTTCCACAATGCCTCTTATACATTCCTCGAACTGAAAATAGATCAAAAATTCAAAAATAGCCACTAAGTGCAAGTCAATCTCCTTGGTTCAAAAACTAGATAGCTCCATGCAGAGTAAAAATTGTGAAGCATGCAAAGTAAAACAACCCCCAACAAATCCGCTAGCATGCCTTCTAAGATGGTTTTCTCACTAGAACCAAGGTGAATTAATGACATTTAATTGCATATTCCCACCTATCTCTCCTTACCACCGCCATCCAAAGTTGGCGAGACCACATTGAACTTCCACATGCATTTCTAAACTTAGTGATGCTTCCATGTAGGTTCCTCCAAATTTCACTAGCCCATGCAAAACTGGCAGTACAACCATGCCTTAATGCTAAATCAATCAAAATCCCATTACATTAAAATCTTAGGAACCACCACTTAGCTCCCACTTTCTAATCGACCCATAGGTTCCCTTTCATACCCATTAGTTTAGGATAGATAGAATTGCTTAGGTTAGATCTTAGGTTAGTTTAAAATATATAACCTTAGGATATTACCCCCAAACAATAAATTTCCACCTTATGTTAGGATGTAGATTAACCAAAACAATAGGTTAGAAATAACTTAGCATCCCTTAGGTTATTTCCCTTTTCATATTAACTTAGTGTTAACAACTTAGGTTAGGATGTCATCCCATGTAGAGTGGTGTAGAAAGAGTTAGGTAAATTACCTGAGTCCCGAATCTCTTTAGGATAGACCTTATAGATATAGGGAACATTTTTCTCTCTTTCTCTAGAATCTTGAAGTAGGTTTCCCCTAACACCATTAGGTGTCCCTGAAGGGTCAATCAAGAAGAGTCGAGCACAACACAAAAAAAAATGTAGGCATGGTCTTTTGAGATAGTAAAGAATTTGCAACAAACACAAGTTCAGTCCATTAAGTCTCTTAATCAATGAATGTCAATTTTTCATTTAGTTTAGATAAGAAGATTTAAAACATACCTTGGATTAATGGAATTGATCCAAGGATGAGTCCAATTGTAAAGGATAAGTTTGCAACCATTCAAACCAGATTACAACTTACTCATAAGAAGTGAAACAAATTATTGCAAGCAAAAACATATCATCCCTACAATAAAAGAGTAGAAATGATTTATCCATAGAAAGCATGATTTTTCAACATCCACAAAACATACAGTTTTCCTAAAAATAACATGTCAATGATTGCAATGCAAAAGAGGAATATAACAGTTTGACAAGGTGTTACAGTAGTGTGGAAGTTAAGCTTCGAGAAAGGTTTGGGAAAATCACTCCTTAGATATCAATAACTTCCCATTTTGAATCATGGGGTGATGTTGAAGCCGAAGGTTGTTTATTTGTTTAGTTATAAGGTGATCTTATGGTTGAAGGATATGAAAGAGTAAGACCTAGAAAATAGGGAATAAGAGGGACATTTTGAATGCATTATGGGAGGAACCTTCAACAAGGTGTTCTCTGGAATTTAGCACCTCAAACACCATCCTAATTAAGTATTCATCGGGACCAGATAAACGAAAGATTATTCTCATAATTTTATATAGAATCTCAGAAATGTTAGCTCTTGATTCAATTGATGTCATTATAATAGTAGGATTCATAGAGGAATTTCCATAGGACTTGTGTTTGTAAAGATGATCAATGGATTGCAACACATGGAATAGTGAAATGAATTTAAATAGTGAATTCTCCTAAAGTGGCTTATGTAAACCATTTATTTAAATTGAATTTGTATATCTTATTTGAATCAGTTGGCATGAGTTGGTATAAATTACAAAAATTCACTCATGGGAAGATATATCCTTCAAAGTGGTAATTATGAATTAATGTACTCAAATGGTATAATAAATTAATTTTTTATCCTCCTAAATATTTTTGTCCCAAAATATATTATTAAGAGGAATAAAATAAGATAAAATATGACATGTAGCAAACTTCCCTTGAGCATGTTCACACGATGGTGATGGGGAAGGAAAAAGGAAAAATTAAAAATTGACTGGGGATATTTATTCCTTAACTAATCCCGGCAAAGTGGTCCAATGTGATGGAATAAGTGATTGCATGGAATATTAGAGTATATTCCTTTGAGGATAGAATCATATGAGAGGATCTTTGATTGTAAGAAAATGGGAATTTAGAGAATGGGAGGAGCTCTTCCGGGTGCTCTACAAAGGATGAGTGGGTGTTTTTGTTATGGGAATATTCTTCTTGTGGAATTCTCGCAAAACTATTTCCATCTAAGATTTATGCTTATGTGGTTGTATTTATACAGCCATAAGCAAGATTTGAGAGCATTTATACATGTATCCCTTGTTTTCCTTCATGAATGAGTACATATAATAAGTCTTCCAGGATTATTTTTTCATACATTGTTATTGAAATGATTTTACATTTGAGTAGATTTCATTTTCCTTAGTGATCTCATATGGATTATGACATATAACTTACATAGAAGCATTCATTCAACAATTATGTGGTTTGGGTCGTAAGTAAAGGGAATAATGTATTTTTGAAATAATATTATGAATCATTCCTTGAATATTTTAAGTTCCTTCATGTAAACTACTATGAGTGAACACTTTTTTCCCTTTGGGTGTCCCTTGGTTTTGACTATCAGTCACGATTCACACATGGAATTATTGTTTCAGGGGGCCTCAACCGGTATTTCAGAGATGTTTATATTATTAGATTTCTTTGGAGGTTATTTGAAGGAGATGACCTTGAGAAGGTGATTTTGCTCCATTTCCATATCAGAACATGGAAAAAATATCATGATAAGGTAGTTAACACAACCTTAAATCCACTTTATATTCACCTATCTCCCTACTTTTGTAGACCTATCCCCACCCCCATTATATATCTAATATTTTCCAACATATCCTACCCATCCTGTAGATACCATCACCATAATATAATCTACATGAAATATGTTGGCAAGACACGTAAACTATGCACACACTAAGTGTATCTACCTTGATTTTCAAAGTAACACATCCCAAACATCAATAAACATAGATTTATATGAAAATCCTTCATGATTGATGTTTGTGACCATATCTAATCTATCTTCGTAGTTTGTGTCTAAGTTCCCAAGTGTCTACAATGATTTGTGATCACTCCTTAGAGTGAGCACTACATTTACTTACCGTGGCTGGCCTCAGATTGACCTTCCCACATGATTTTAAGGTTTGGAGTACATCCATAAAATTTCTTTTTTCAGGCTACATATTGGGTTCTCTCACCCTAGTTCAGGAAGATCCAAAAGTAGTAAGTGGACAACCACACCCTCATTCAAGTGCCCCCTTATAACTCCCATGAAATCTTAGTCGTGTGTGTAGGGTTAGGCCTTATCCCTAGATCTAAAATGACAAACCAAGTGGGTATTTCTCTCTCCCTTTCCCTCTCATACATCTCATACCTTCTCCCTTGAGGGTATTACTTTGGGATCCAACACTCTAATGGAGCTGTTTTCGGGGACTAGATATATTTTACCATGGTTTTCAGTCATATTTATGAACACTCAATTCTTAGTAGTTTTGGGGTTAAGAAGGTTTGTTTGTAGAGATGTATTTGTGTATTGTGAAAGGTTATTGGGTTAAACTAGATCCCTTTTAGTATCACGAGGATAACTTACCTTTTAAAAGTATTGAATCTAGTAAAGCAACTCCACTTTTAATTGGATGTGTTAAACAAATGTTAGTTATAGATATATTTTACTAATGGTTCATCCTTCTAGGCTTAGAAATATTTCATATCATCGTAATGGTAAAATTTTATGAGGTAGGAACTTGTGAGAATATAGTCATGTTTGTTGAGTCCATTGTCGAATACATTTACTAAAAAAATGATTTTATATCCCATAGAGCTCCTTTTAAAGATAATGTTTTCAAAACTATAGACTTTAGGGGCATGCCACGGTGGTGGTGGAAATCAACTTAAAGAATTAATATGTTGTACATTGAATCACATTCATTTAATTATCAAACTAGGGAGCATAGACTTGAAATATTGTTGGTGTTATATGCACAGTTACAATGATTTAAGAGGTTGGAAAGGAAATAAATTATCACAACAATACTAAAAGAAAAAAATCAAACTTGGAAATAAACGACTGCTAAATGCTTATAACTTGAAAAATAGTTGTAGATTCAAAATTTAATTTTTCCTAAGTAAACATACATGGAATAAAAAAACAAGGGAAGGGATGTAGTAGACCTCAAGTGGGCCCTGACTTGGGTGTTAATCCCATCCTAACTCTATAGCTAAGAACTAAATGAAAGAACTTAGATCTTTATTGATTTTCATAAAACATTACATTTAGGAAAAAAATCTTCACTAGCTAACTCTCAACTACGACCTTTTGACTCTCTTGCAACAAGGCACCAACCCTTTCCTTTATACCTTCATTTACAACACGTGGGAGGAAGAAGAATACAAAAAATAGTTTCCAAAAAAACAAGTGATATATATTTAATAGAACAATGAGAGATTCAACACATGTTATGGAACTCATAACAGGTGTTCAACTAATAAACACATAACAAATGTGTAACTAATCAATCAGTTCTTCATAACAAGTGTTTAACGTAATCAATTAGTTCTCCACTAGTTTGTATCAATAACCAAATCAAAGATTGATTTATTTACCATATTTTCACGTTCTTGTTGTAACTACCTCTCAATGGAACGTATATAATTAATTTCCACTACTTCACATTTCAAAATATCTTCATAAATGTGATCTCTTTGTTGTGAATGATTTCCTTTGGCTGCAAACGAGTTAATGTGGATAGGTTCTTTAGCTATGGATGATTTTTTGTGGATAGGTTCCTTCACTGCATGTGGAAAATTACTTACAACCAAGAGTGGCATCAACACATATAAAATCATCCAAAAATTTATTGGGATAACAAAAATAAATGCACACATAACATCACAAAATAAAGACAACTAGATATAACTATATTAATTAGTCATTATGCCACAAGTTCATGGTTGTGATGGTAATGTGCAACAATTTTCCTTAGAAATACATAGACATGGTTTACAATAGCCTTATCAAAATACACAAGATGAGTTGTTATGAAAGAAATTTATACAACTCATCACACCCCAGCTTAAAATATTGAATGTCCTCATTCAAGGGCTTCATATCTTATCTCTGTTGGAAATTGTAATCTTGCCTAAAATCAATGGGTGTATCTTTTCCCTCTTCTTCTGATAAGAAATAACCACCATTCCTCATGAATCTATCCCAAACTCTATCTTGGATTCCTCTAATTGATCGAGAAAGTTTCTTGTCCATGGTGGAATTGGAAAATGAAATATTGGAGGATGATAACCTATAGGAAACCACTCATCATCACATTCATTAGATATTTCAATGTACTTATTCACTCTTCAGAAAGTTGGAAGTATGTTTGGATAGGAATGCATCTATTTCCTTTGGAGTGTAGGGGATAACTCATTCCATCTGACTTGGCATGCCTTCACAACCGAATTCCATGTTCCTTGATCATGTTCCTTACTTCTGCATGGGATTCCACTCTCATTTTAACACTTTTTTTTATTTCAACCACTTCCATATAATTTTCATATTGCTCAGAAATTTCATCTATTTTTGTTGCTTCATCCCGACATACAATGGTGTAACATTTTCTAGATGTTTGTATTCCTCTATCTTCTTAGCTCTCTCTAATTCATTTGAGAAATAAGAACATAATGCTTTCACCTGTACATCCCAATATACAGAATTGGGATCCAATTTCTATCATATGGAATGACATAGTTATGAAAATAAAGTTCACACATCAAATTTTGGAGCTCATGTGTATTATTCTGATATAAAGTAAAGAATTTTCTTGCTGAACTAATATCATATACCATGTCAAAATTGATGAAAATAAATTTGTGATGAAACATATTTTCTTTTAAATATATTACATAGAAACTTGATGGAGGCCTGCATTTAAACATTTCGATGTTACTTGCACTATTTGTTCTTATTTTTCCTTCAACCTCTTGATCTCTTAGTCTTTGTTATCCATTTCCTTCTTATGTTGAGATATGAGGTCTTTTTTTCTCCTTTTCTCATTTCCTCTTAAGCCTGTCAATATAGGGTTCCAATTGTAGAACTAGATTATAAACATTTGGACTCATGGTTTCTCAGGTGCCCTAATGATTTCATGAATAACAACTTGGGTCTACATTTTTTTTCTAAATTTTCTTTTGGCAGACTATTAGTTTGTTCTTGTTAAACTACCTCCTCAATGACTAGTTCAACAACTATAGGCATTTGTTAGTGTGCAATTCCTCCTTCTACTACCTCCTCTTCTTGTCCCTCTTCATGTATTTCCACTTCATGAATTGTTTCCTCATTCTGATTTGGTTCCTCTTGTTATTCCATGGGTTTTTCATGGTATTTTGGCTCATGAACTGTAGTATCAGTATCTCTATGCTCTATCTCCAATTTTTGAGGCTCAAAGTTTTCCTCTTTGGCTTCTAAATCACTATCTAGTGAGATGGGTTATGACTGTGTTGGACTAGATATTTTTGGCCTCTTTTTCCTAAGCCTATGAGAGCACCTAGGTTGTTTAGGAGAAGAATGAGAATATTTTTGTTTGGCCTTAGAGGTGGAGGTTTTAGGAGAGGATAATTCTAATAGAGTTTCAACTATAAAAATAATTTCTGGAGAGATAGGTACAGGGTTTTATTTAGTAGGAGGAAGACCTTCAAAAGTTAGGGGTTCTTGAGGTTGGAAAGTGGATGGTGTTACGAGAGGATATTTCAAGTGTTAATCCTTCTTTCCTCCCCGTTTCCAAACAAATTCTCATTAATTCTTACCCTTACAAAGTCATCCCATGGTATTTGAGGATATTCCTTTGTAAATTGTGTCGACCATTAGATTTATGAGACAGGTGGTGAGAGAGTGTTTCCTACCCCTTTAAACTTATTTGATCATTTTCTTGCACATTTCGTGTAAGAAATTTGGGA
Source organism: Taxus wallichiana var. yunnanensis (assembly GCA_018340775.1). Lineage (NCBI taxonomy): Eukaryota > Viridiplantae > Streptophyta > Pinopsida > Cupressales > Taxaceae > Taxus > Taxus wallichiana. The sequence continues at coordinate 86,416,007 of CM031239.1, forward strand.
CATTTACTTGACTATTATTCTTTAAATGATTTAACAATTTAAAATGGATTGTGTTTAATCATGAATACCTCCCTTCACAATTAAATTATTGAATAAAAAAGTTGACAAATTATTCCCATAAGGGTTTGAGGGATGTTCTAAATGTACCTTGTCTATCTGAGATGAATTCATCATCAACATCTACAAACTCCTTCTTCTTTGCTTCTAGGTTGGATTTATCTATAAATGGCTCTCCTTGTGTTAGTAGACTACTAACTATTAGTGAAAATTCATAGCACCCCCAAATGAGTTATGGATCTACTTTTCTAAGGTAAATTCATTTGGTGTGATTGCACAACATTGAGCTTTCCCAAAGTGTGGGACCTTTGCAAATGGGGAAAGCTCTCCAGAGAAGGCTGGTTCCTCTTCCTAAACTACTGCCACAAGCTATTCTAGTGCAGGAAAGCTAATATAACCTAATATAACTTCCAAGGAGATAAGGAGAGGAAGAAAACAAGGAAAAATAGAGCCTACACTAAAATGGTGATACACCAGAGAAGGAAAGTGTTGATTATCTATCAAAACTGCCATGGAACAAGAAGAGGTGAGCAATGGAAAGGATGGACAAGTGCATCACAGAAAAAGATGGATTTCACACAGAAAATGTTCCAAAAATCCATGAACATAGCTCCAAAACCTATAATGAACATCCAAACATACACAAATACCCTATAATGAAGAGAGGTAAGGAAAAAAACAAAGAAAATGAGCCAAGGATGGACAAATGCATCGAGAAAAACATTTTTTTATTGCTTAGAATTTACACAATGCATCATTTCATGGGTAACATGAAAAAATTCCATTACAAAGTAAGGGAGGAGGTTCAAAATCCATTTTTGACCACGGGAAGAAAATAAAGGAGAGGCAGAGAAGAATGATGAACAATTTTTTTCAAAATGAGACAAAACTAGGTTTTATTGCTTGAATAAAATGAAGGAAATGAGAAAAAACGGGAAAATTGATTTTAAAACTCCAAACACCAACAAGATTCATTAAAACAGCAAGGGTACCCTCACAAATCCATTTTTCGATGTATTTGGCCAAGCTGGAGAAAAAACGAATGCCATACTTCATCAATTTTGGTGGTTGGGGGTCAGTTTTGCATTTTTTCTCATGCCAGAGAAATTTTCCCATTTTTCTCCCGTAAAACACCATCAAAATTTGAAATTGAAGTGTCCATCATGAAGAGGATTTAAATAGATTTCCATTGATACAAAAATCATGAAAATATAAGCTCTGGTTTGAAAGATATGGCCCTCTGAAGATTTAGGGAAAAACTAGTAAAAAATAGAGTCAAAATTGAGGTCGGCGGGGTAAAACTTTAATTTTTTCCCTTTTGGAAAAAATTCCCAAAAATCTCTGCGGCCCCTCGGAGTTCACATGACATGTGGCACCATCTGGATGATCCACGGGCCGAATACCTTCCCTTTTTCCCTCTTTTTACAAATTGGAAAAATGTCCCAAAAACTCTCCACGCCCGCTCCTCCGATGATATGTGGTGCTTCCCAATTCACTGATGGGATCGCGGGCTCATTTCTTGCCTTAAACATTTTTGACCAAAAAGGAAAAAAAGTTAACTTCTTTCCGACCCCCACCACGGCGCTGCTAACATGGACTAGACACATGGTGCCTTTCTATTGGATGCAAAACCTTAGCCATTTCCCTTCCATTTTCCTTTGCGGATCCGTGGGCCAATTCTTGACTTTAACCCTTTTTACCAAAAAGGCTAAGTGGAAAATTTTTCTCCTTGGCCCCGCGAATGTGATTTGTTCCTCCTTCGGGCTGCGGGCTAAAATTTGACTTTGAGCATTTTGAAAAAAATTCCTAAGTGCTAAAAGTTTCCCATCACTCCGCTAGTCCACCAAATCTCCTTGGCAAAAATTCTCCCTAGCTCTATGGACCCACCTTGGTAAAATTTCCCCTCCAAACTCCGCCAAGCCATAAATCAAAAAATACAAGGAGTTAGGAGGACTTCTTTACCTTTGTGGAAAGGGGAAGAAAAACCCTATCTGACGAAGCCATTTCTAGAATCTTTTGAGTACTAGCAATGTGTGAAAATTGAATTTAAAGCACAAGGAAAGAATGAAGGCAAGTTATCCAAAATAAGTAGGGGCTCATTTTGGATAACAATTTTGATGACTTAAGGGGGTCATCTTCTTGCTAGATGAATGATCAGTGGCATTTGTTGTATCCATTAGGCATGGAGTCAAGCTTGATAAAATGATTCTGATCTACACTATGAAATTCGACCTCGAGTCACTTTGAAACCCACTAAAACTTGAAATTGATCTTCACCAAAATGCCACCAGAATGCACCTTTGTGCAAGCAAAGCAACCAAAATAACACCAAACAACTATGTAAAAAAATTCAAATCATACATGCTCCAAATGGAACATACAGAGTGTGAAAAATAACTTCTTCTGCTGAAAGTAAACCTACCTACACTACTGTAACCAAGAGAAATGGGAGCTCAAAAAAATCCTGTAACTGGCAGGGTGAAATAGCTTCCCTTCCTAAAAAATGGCAGCCATGCAACTTATTTGGCACTGAACATGGCTAGTTGGATGAGTGGAAAATCAACAAGAAGATGGTATTCTACCAAAATTAGCAAGGTGTCAACCGAAAACAAATCAAATACCTCTTTTAGTTTCTCTGCATTTGGACTGAAGAGGTATTACAGTTGATCCTTGGTACCTTTCATATCCTCCTCATGCTTAGAAGCAATCATGACTGGTTGTGGCTTCTCCTTTGGCTCCAATGAAGCCAAATACCTAATTGGGAAAGGTTTGATCCATTTGATATGCCCATATCTCTGAGATTCAACCCCAAAATGGAGTCTTCTTGTGGACCTTCTTGAATGAATGGTGTGGAAGAAATGATGAAGTTCTCTTACTCTTTCTCTCCTCCAATGAAGAACATGGAAGATTAATATCTTCCAACCTTGATTCCAAAGAGCTGCTATAAAATGTAGGTTGCTGCAAATGAATGCTCTCCTTCATGGCAGCAGGTTCTTGTGTTTGGAAGATGGATGATGAAGGAGAAAATAATGTGATTTCAATTGGTTCCTCTCCATCAAAAAAGTCCTCCAAATCAGACAGATAATCTACCTCTTTGTTGTCCTACTGCAAATGCTCAACCTCCTCAATGGTGTTTTTTATTTGTAACTTGATCACCATGTTTATCTTCATTCTCAAAGGTGAAGTTTATAAGATAAAACTCTTCTTCAACATTGGATCTTGAAGAGAATGAAGTATAAGGAAGAACTGAAGGTTCTTCTATAGCTTGTTTTGTGTTCAAAGCTCTTGGACCTGCATTTTTCTCCTCCATGGCTGGAATGTGCTCCTCTTCTTTTGGATTTGGAGCACCTCCTCCTTCCTTTGCTGCTTGAAGACCATATTTCTCTTGATTGAACTCTTCCTCTAGCATGAAGTTTTTCAAATCAAAATCTTCAATCTACTACTCTAGAGGACAAGTTGGGGCTGTAAGATCTCTTTTAGAGATTTCCTCTTCCATGGCTGATTGTGCAACTTCTATTGGATCAGCATCTTCTTCTAGCAGAGTGCCAACATGGACACTACACTCTGAGAAACTTGATGACTGATCTTCTTGCTTCTCTGCTGCTATAAAATCAGCCTTGGCCACCACTTGTTCTTCAACCTTTACCTCCTCTGTAGGCTTAACCATCAAGGGATCTTTGTAAACCCAAATTTGGTAGCCCAACTCTTCAGATTGTCTATCATTTATTTTATTTTGGGATCCTATTCTTGTTGTTCTCCTTGACTGGTTTTCTGATTTTCATCCTCCCAACATGCATTTGGGAATGCAAGAGGAGTGGTGGGTTATGACTCAATTGGTTACACAATTATTTGTGGTGGTGGAGGAGGTAGAACCTCTTGTTTCTTTGGAGGGAATGGTTGTTTGGAATGGAAAAGGATAGAAGAATTGAGATAAGGTGGAAGAATAGGGGATGGAGAAATGGATTTCACACTTGGGGAAGAATTCAATAGGAAGCTTGGAAATTGAAGCCCAAATTGAGATGGTGCTACTTGAGGAATGGAAAGAGAAAAACCAAATGATATCTTTGTATACCCATTGACAAGGTTTCTCAACACCAAATTGTAGGTCCCTATCTCTTCATTCCATTATGCAAGTTGGGGTATCATATCAGTCATGAATTTCAAAATCTCATGAGGGTTATAGTGTCTTGGAAAAGGGCTAACCCATGGACAAGGTTCCCTGCTGACCAATTCTAAAAGCCTCCATTTGAGCTATAGCTCTTGATTGCACCATGTTTACCTCCATTTTTGGATCTTCTCCAACAGACAAAGTATCTTACATTTGATTATCTTCATTATTTGCATACCCATGCTCTTGGTGTTGGTGCAAATACTCACTTTACACACTTTTCCCTAATTACTATGTTTAATCTACTCGAGAAAACATTTATATTCTCGAGTGGGTGATATGAAACTTGTTTCTTCTAGTTGAATGCTTTGAAAATTCTCATAATGTTGTTATTCTGCGCTATTTTGAAATAATTTCCATGTTTCCCCCCTTTGGTGCCCTAATTTCTGCATTTTTATGGGATGTGTTATTTTTCCTTGGCCAAAATGTAAAAGAAACCCGTGTTTGATCGAATTCCATTTTTGTGAAGGTGAAATCTCACTCCCCAGGTCTAAATCAATGTAAAAACATGATTCAATCGATTCAAAATTGAGAAATCTGCCTTCCCTGTCAAAAATTTGATTTCTAGGGCATTCCTTTGTATTTTTCATGTTTTGATGGGCTCTCGGGCCATCAAATTTATGATTGTAACCTTTATGCTAATGTGGCGAGGCTCTATTGTCGAGGGGATGGTTAAAAATATGTTATAACTCATTATATTTTGAAATTTTGGTGAAGGAAAATTTTGGTCATGGCCCCTCTTCTTTCATGTAAAAATCCCTACGTGGCATGATGTGATTGGTCGATGGATTGGTGGGTGGTGGAAATGCCTTAGGAATTTTGGCTTTCATTTTGCAAAATTCTCAAAATCAAATTTTGGCCCGAAGGCCCGCAATGAATGGGAAGGTGACATGTGGCAGAGAGCATGCGGATGGCGGGGAGTTGGAGAAAATTTTATTGTTTTTGGCTCAAAGGTTTCAAGGGAAATTTTTGACCTGAGGGCCCACCTCTAATTAGAAGTGGACACGTTTCCAAAAAGTCAGCATGGAGAGGTGGGTGACTAGAAAATTTTATTATTTTTTGGCTTATGGGGAAAATTTTGGACCCGAAGGCCCACAATGAATCACAAAGCGACACGTATGCAAAGGGATGAAATGGAGGGGTGGAGGTTTGGAGAAATTTGAAGTTTTTTAACTTCTGGGTAAAAAGAAATTTTTGATGCTGAAGTCCTCGCCACCAATAAGAAGTGGACATGTGTCCAAAATTTGGTGGAGGTTTGGAGCATGGAGAAAAGGTTGAAAATTTACAAACTTTGGTGAAGTTTTCAAAGTAAAAATTTTCCGTTGCCTTTGAGGAAAATTTGGAGGTGTGCCCCCCATGACCAATTAGGGGCAACATGTGGCATTTTTCAAATGTCAAAAAAGAGAGCTCGGGCCCACATGGATTTTTATGCTTGCAGAGGTTTGAAGGAAAAATTTGGAGGGTCGGCCCCAATAGCATGAATGGGAGACCACCATGTGGGAGGAGGAGAGAGAGGGTGTTCGGGCCCGTGGGGAAAATTTTCAAAATTTTCCCGAGGTCAAAAAGGTCACAAATGCAAATTTTAAAATGAGGGCCTGGTCTAATGGTATTTGGACACATTTCCCACCTCATCCAAAGTGAAACAAGGTATTTTTGAGTTAATATTCAAGATCTGATTTGACATGTGGAGGGCAGAGATTTAAAGTTGATTTAATTGACGGAAACTATGTAATTTCTTTTTTTGGGCTCCATGGAAGCTCCAGGGAGTTTGGATTCGTCATTTCTGCACCAAATCACATGAAAATTTATATGAAATCGCACCCCCTCAACCTTCTGGATGTAATGGAAGCATTCATTTGAGCCATTTTGGTGTCCTATAGTGTTTTTCATGAAATATTTTTCTCAACCCGTGTAAACACGTGAAAAGTAAAAAATAAAAGTTGCGAGAATTAAAAATGATGAGGGTAAAATGTGGAAAATGATTGAAAATACATGTTGGCATTGTGGAATGACAAAAATGTGACCCTGGGATGGATAAGGATCCAAATCCATGCAATATTTTAAAATATTTGTACATCTCTTGCATTTTGCGAGATGTTTACCGATTGTATATCATTTTTCATCAAATGGATAGAGTTTTGTAACAAATTTGATCCCTTGAGCATATTATTTTCTTGGGATGCAAGGATCCAAGTTGGCATAGGGTATATTATGTAGTTTGGAGGCATTTTGTAAAGTCTGTTGGGATTTTTTTGGAGAAAGAGAGAAGAATTTTCAGGAGGAAAACTTGGAAGTGTTCCATTTCTTTTGGAGAAACTACCTGAGAGCCATTTTTGATCTCTGTTTGCATCAAATGTTCATCATGTTGAGTTTGTTTCAGCTGTAAAGCCATAAAAAGCATTTTATATTGTCTTAATAACATTCCCTTACTGGTGTATTTGATCAAAATTTATGGATTAATTGGTTTTATCTCTTGGCAAAGCTTGCATACACTTGTATTTTAGTATGTTTTCAATTTTGTGTTTCATGCTCATGTTGCAATCTTGTGTTTGGGATCTTTATTGGTCATACATGGTCTCATTTCTTATAGAGGGTTTGAAGGCATTTTCAATCTTCCATTTAGAAGAGAATTCATTTGAGTGAAGATAAACAGATTTAAATTCATCTTACCTTCCTTGTAAATTGAGGGTGTTTGTAAACTTTTGGGTGTACCTTAAGTCATGATCTAACAAGGGTTTCTAAATGCTTCATTGATATTTTGCTTCAAGCCTTTGTGGTAGGTTATCAAAGTTTGTGTGGAATAGTGTAGATTTGGGCCTCCATTTGTGCACACATCCTAGTTGAAAGAGTACTTCAAACTCATTGAAACATCTCTGTTGTTTAGGTGTTGCAATTCTTTTGCAAAGCTTCCCAAAGAAGTGGGTAATTCCTTATCTTGTCTTGTCCAAACTTCTCCCATCAGAATATCATTTAAACTAACTCATCCTACCTATACTACCCCTACATTTGCATTGTGTGTCCACAAAAGAACTCAATCCTTTCACAAAAATGCACAAAGCATATCAGGGTTTTATCATGTCTTTAGTAGCCCTAGCCTTGTTTTGAGAACATTTCCATCATTTAGTAGTGACAACTCCTTTGAGTTTGGATAATGGATACTTGATCATGTTTTCACAAGGCCTCTTTCATGTCATAATGCAAAACACAAGGATATCTCTACCTCCTTTACCATACAAGGGCTGCAATATAGGTTCTCTTGCCTTGGTTGATAGGCACAACCTAAAATAGTGAGGGTTAGATCAAAACCCTTATGAAGGTGCTATCCACTCCCTCAAATCTTGAATGAAAACAAGTAGATAGGTGTGCTCCCCTGGCTACAAATGACATACAAACCATCTATCTATCCTTGAGTGTCTTGTGTAAGTTCATGATGTTGTTCAAGTTGTGAAGGAGATTAAATCTGGATACCAACACCCGAGTGGCGCCATTTCCAGGGAGTTTCTTTGATTTCTTGGTGGTTTTGAAGTATTTGAAAGGTTTGAGCATTTGTGTGATCAAGTATGTGAGCTGTTACATTCTTGAGATATCATTTCATACTTCAGATCTGCATGTTTTGGGTAAAAAAGGATTTCAAGCTTAGCCTGCTCTTCTCATTTACTAGTAGTTTATATGATTTGGATGCATTGTTTTTGGTTGATTCAAGAAGAAGAAGATCTGATTTGTAAATCCTTGCAAATTTTTCAGTCATAGCATACATTTGACAGAATATTTTAGTGCTTTCTTGCACAACTAAGGTGGAAATCCTTAGTGGCGACTCCATGCTGTTTGGATCTTGAAATACTAGTTGTCTTACACATTTCTGTCATTTGAAACTTTTGTTTAAATCTGTCAAGATGGAGGGAAGGAGATCCCTCTTCATCAAGGACTCTTCTAAGAAGTTTCTCATCGAATCAAGAAGCTCAGAACTAGAAGGAAGAAGAGTGTGGAAAGTGGTTGGTGATTTGGTTGCAAGAAAGAGATCCCCATAGTTGAATTTGAAGGAGAGCAACTGTTATTGAAGATTATAATTCCTCTTCAAGTAGATCTGATTCAGGAAATCTTCTTGCTGATTTTCATTCTCCATCAGGTGAGGGACCTTCTTGTGTATTTAAAAAACTTACTCCTAGATCTACTCTGTGGTTTCTAAGTTTGCTAAAGTTTATCAAGAGAGAGAGCCTTTGGGGGTTTTCATTTTAAAGATCATTCATCTATTCCAATCAGACCCATTACTACTCCTCAACTTGTTTCACCTCCAAGATCACCCCCACCAAACAATATGGCTCATCCTAGACCTCCATTTGTTGTAAACACCTTTAGTCCTATAAATTTTGGAGGAATGGATGGTTATCCAAATGTTGTCCCACAAGATGTGAGAAATAGGTTACCAAAATTCCAAGGTAACAATGCCATTACTAGAGATCAACATCTCAAACTCTTTGTTAACATGATGGAAGATTTTGAGATAGAATTTGAGGATGTGTATATTAAGTTGTTTATCCATACACTTGAGGAAGATGCAAGGATTGGTACAAAGCTCTGCCTGATAACTCTATTGATTCATGGGTGAGATGAGTAATGCATTCAGATTACAATATGGAGACAAAATAGATCCAAGGTTCCTTCTATCGAGTTTGAGAACATCAAGAAGAACCCTAATGAGACCGTTCATGATTTTAATACAAGATTTAATAAAACATTGAGAAGGTTGCCTATCATTTTGAGGCCTTGTGATGAATCTTTCTTGATCAAATATGTAGATGCATTTGATAAAAAGGTAGCCTATTACTTGAGAGACAAAAATCCTACAAACTTGAGACAAGCTTTCACCATGGCACTTCAAATTGAAAATAATATTAAAGCTATTGGTAAACCACTTAAGAGGGATGGTGTGAAGCTGATAAACCCTGAGAAGCCTCAAGCTAGCAAGGGTGCTGATTTAGAAGATGTTGTCAAGACTTTGGCAGGGGCTGTTAAAGAAATTTCTTACAAGTTAGCTGGGCTGAGAAAGGAATTGGGAAAAGTTCACAAGGACAAGCAAAGAACTCAAAACCATGATAGATTTGCAATCATCCTAGGGGTGATCAAAGACAAGATGATAGAGGTAAAGGGCTTGTTGGATCGTACAAATAGACAACCCCAAGTTCATGAAAATAGAGTGGTGCCTGACCCTCTAACTGCAAGAGTGGTGCTTTGTTCAAGAAATTGCTGATATGGATTGGTGTGATAGATGTTTTCTTCCTCATCCTCCATGTGAAATGGACCAGCAAGTTATTGAAGATGATAATGAAGATGAAATGGATGATGACATTTGTATGATGGGCAGCTCTTCAAGCTCACAACAAGCAAGCAACATCAACAGATGTGATAAGTGCAAGGACTGCTACAACCTTTTGGGATTGCATAAAGAGGGTACCATTTCTTTCTCTTCCTCAAACTCATGATGTAGATGTAGTTCAAGCCTTTGAAATTCCTAATAATGACTTTGAATATCTAAGGGCTTTAATGATCAAGAAGTATGATGGTGGTATTCCTTCGGAGGAAGATAGACAATTGTTAATGAATGTTGTGGTTGGTCAAGAGAAAGAGTACAATACTAGAAGTAAAGTTGTTAGAGGAGCTGGTCCTCAAGCCAAGCCAAAGACACCCTTTCTCACAAGCATTCCCAAAGACAATCCTAGAAAAGAAACAATTGCCAAGAACCCTGTTGTCCCATGCAAAATATCAGTCCTCTTCATGCCCAGGCTGCCAAGAATACTTCTCCATCTGATGAACCTTCTTGTCTCCCTTCCAATGTTGTTTTACCAAAGAATGTTCCATATGATATAGCCCAGGTTTTGAGCCAAATTAAAGTGAGTGTTCCCATCATTGAGTTGCTTAGAATACCTGAGCATAAGAAGAGAGCATTTGAATACTTGGGATTGAAGGAAGAAAAGAGTATACCAAGTAGAAATGTAAATGTTGTTGAGAATCCTCTTCAAAGAATTGCTGGCCTTGAAACACCACCACCAATGGAAGATCTTGGAGAGGCACCTAAAGTATATTTGGGGACATCCTTGGTTGATTCCCAATTGAATGTTGATCCATTCTTCACAACTTTTCTCATAAAAGATAGGTTGCTTCACAATTGCATGTTTGATTCCGGTGCATCATGTAATGTCATGCCTCTAGAAGTCATGAATGAGTTGGATATCAAAGTGACAACAGCATATGGGAAGTGTACAGCCATGGATTCAAGGGAAGTGTTGGTTGTTGGTTGTGTGAAGGGTTTAGTAGTGCAACTTGCAGCCTATCCGGGTAAGAATTTAAAACTTGATGTTGTAATTGTTGACTACCCTGCCAAATGGGGTATGCTTTTGTCAAGAAAATGGGCTGCAAGTGTTGGTGGTAGTGTTCAAATGGACATGTCTTTCACCACCATTCCCATTGAGGGAAGCCTTGTCAAACTCTATGGTGAAAAGAAGATGTTACACTTGATTGAAGATCCCAACAATGCTTCTTATGAAGTGTTGTTTGCTGATGTAGATGTTGATAAATTCATTGGTTTTGCTGATGGAAAAGAGAATAAGATGGACAAATCAGAGTGCCTTGGTATGGTAGGTTCTCCATGGACATTACTATTTGATGGAGCTTGCTCCAAATTTGGAAATGGTGCTGGTATAGTGTTGGTTTCTCCTAGTTTGGAAGAGTTTCCTTTCTCCTTCAAGCTCAATTTTGAATGCACTAACAACATTGCTGAGTATGAGGCATTATTATTGGGATTAAGGATTGCATGGAAATATGGAGTGAAGGATATTGTTGCTAAAGGGATTTAGAGCTGGTTGTCAAGCAAGTAAGAAAGTTGTATGCCACAAAAAATCAGCGTATGAAACAATATAAGCATGTTGTTTGGGACTTGATTGAAATGTTTGATTCCTTTAACATTGTTTACCATGATAGAAGTCTTAATGCTATTGTTGATAAGTTGGCTATCCTTGGTTCTAGATTTGAAAATTGCACCATTTCACCTTTTTGTGAATATAACATTGAAGTGCTAACAAGGCCAGTTGTCCCGGATAATGTGAAACATTGGCAGATTTTTGATGATGATGCCCAAGTGTTGAGATTCTTACAATGCCAAGGTGAGTTTTCTAGTTAGAATATTGATTGGGAACCAATGGTATGCATGAATGAAGGTAGAGAAACTTTGTTTGACAAGGATATTATACAATTGAAGACAAACACCATTCCTAAAGGTCTTGTTGCACTTGAATCCAATTTTAGCAATGTTGATTGTATCATTAATAGAAAGATGTTTACTTTAAGGGATGTGGAAGAGCACAACTTGGGAACCAAGGATAAACCAAGGAAGATCTGGTTGGGCAGCCATCTCAGCAAAGAGGAAAAACAGTCCTATGCCCAACTTTTAAAGAAGTATCAAGACTGCCTTGCCTGGTCTTATTCAGAGCTGAAGGCATATAGAGAAGATTTATTTCAGCATGAGATTCCTCTTGAGGCCAAGACTAAGCCATTTAGACAAAAACAAAGGCCTATTAACCCATTGCTTTCCATGAAAATGCAAGAAGAGTTGAAGAAATTGAGAGATGGTGGCATCATTCAGCCTACTAGATACTCATCTTGGGTGGAAAACCTTGTCCCAGTTAGAAAGAAGAATGGAGATATCAGACTTTGTGTGGATTTTAGGAATCTAAACAAAGCATCTATGAAGGACAATTACCCCTTGCCAAACATGGAAATATATTTGCAGCTTGTAACAGGGTCAGAGATGCTTTCAACTTTGGATGGTTTCTCTGGATACAATCAAGTAGTTGTCAAAGAATCAGAAAGACTTAAGACAACCTTCACTACTCCTTGGGGGACTTATGTTTTTGTAAGGATGCCTTTTGGATTGATGAATGCTGGTGCTATTTTCAAAGGGAAATGGATGTTGCCTTTGCTGGTTATATCAATGAGTTTATTGTAGTTTACCAAGATGATGTGACTGTTTTTTCAAGGCAGCGAGCAGATCATTTGCACCACCTAGAAAAGATGTTGATCAGATGTAGAGAGTATGGCATTTCACTTAATCCAAAGAAGTATCATTTTGGTGTGCAAAAGGCCAAGTTTTTGGGACATATTGTGTCTAAAGAAGGTGTTATGATAGACCCTGAAAGAGTGGAAGCAATCAACAAGGTGCCTATTCCAAGAACCAAGAAAGGTATTCAATCTTTCTTTGGCCAAATCAATTTCATTAGAAGGTTTGTTTCTAATTTTGCTGAGCTAACTCTCCCAATCACAAGCATGATAAAAAATGATCAAGTTATCAAATGGGAAGAGGCTTCCATCCAAGCTTTTGAAGGAATAAAGGATGCACTTAAGCATGCACCTGTTTTGGCAGCTCCAAACTATAAGAGGCCTTTCCAAATATTTTCTTTTGCATCTGAATTTACTATTGCTTCAGTTTTGTTACAAAAGGATGAGAATGGAGCTGAGAGGCCTATTTCTTTCTTTAGCAAGGCTTTACAAGTAGCTGAATTGAAGTATACAATTATGGAGAAACAAGCATTTGCATTAGTAAAAGTAACAAAGATTTTTAGGCCCTATATTTTGAGTTCAAAGGTTGTTGCCTATGTTCCTCATACAATGGTTAAAGACATCTTATCTGACATGGAGATATCAAGCAAGAGATGTAGATGGGTCAAAAAATTACAAGAATATGATATGGATATCCAAACAAAAAAGCTAGTAAGAGGTTTGGGTCTTGCCAAGCTCATGGCTGAGAGTAATTTGCAAAATGTAGAAGTGAATCAGCTAGAGGAAGAAAGGGCAGTCTACTTGACAAATTGATGAATTCTGAATGGTACAAGGATGTAGTCTTCTACCTCAAGCATCTATGTTGTCCTAATTACTTGAATAAAAATAGAAAAGAGCCCTCAAGCTGGCTTCTCAGAAATATATCATAATAGACCTTGGGCTGGCTTGGAAGAACCCTGAAGGTGTCCTCTTGAAATGCATAATTGAAGATGAAGCTCCCAAGTTGATTGCTGATTTCCATGGGGGATTTTGTGGAGGACATTTTGCTGGTAGAGTGATAACACACAAGATTTTAAGAGCTGGTTATTGGTGGCCTACTCTTTTTAAAGATGCAACCCAGCTGGTTAGAAGATGTGATAGTTGCCAACGCTTCTCAGGAAGATTGAAAGCTTCAGGATCCCTTCCTTTGCAGCCTGTATCAATTGAAGCTCCTTTCAAACAATGGGGAATGGATTTCATTGGTGAGATTTCAGATCCTTCTAGTGCTGGTCATAAATGGATCCTTGTAGCAACTGATTATTTTACAAAATGGGTTGAAGCCAATTCCATCTAGAAAGGCAACACACCAAGTGGTGATGGATTTCTTGTTGAATCATATCATATGTAGGTTTGGAGTTCCAGTTAAGATTGTATCTGATAATGCTATGTGTTTTAGAGCCAAGCCTTTGATGGCAATGTGCAATGAATATGGGATAAATCTAACTTATTCTTCAAATTACAATCCACAAGGGAATGGGCAAGCTGAATCAAGTAACAAGAACTTGCTCAAGATTATTAGAAGGAATTTGGAGATCAACAAGAAGAAGTGGGGAGAGAAATTGAAATTTGTAGTTTGGGTAGATAGAATAACTCCTAAAAGAGCAATTGGTAAAAGTTCATTTGAATTGGTGTATGGAATACAAGCATTGCTGCCCTTACACTTGCAATTATCCACTTTTTAGTTTTCCCAATAGTTGGAAGATCAAGAACATGGCCCATATGAATCAAGGATCAATCAGATCATTGAGTTGGATGAAGAAAGAAGAGTTTCTCATCAAAGGCATGTCAGATTTAGGAGAAATTGAAGAATTTGTTTGATAAGAAGGTCACCCCTAGAGCTTTTAATGTGGGAGATCTGGTTTTGTTGTGGGATAGTAGGCATGAAGACAAGGGCAAGCATGGCAAGTTTGATGCTCTATGGATGGGCCCTTATGCCATTGATATCAGGATTGGAGAAAATACATTTTTTCTAAAGGATTTGGATGGGGATTTGTTGGAGCTTCTTGTTAATGGAAGACATTTAAAACATTTCTTGGATTAAATCCCCATGTGAGGTATGCACAAGTTGTACATTTTGTATAGCCCTTTTTTTTTTGTCTTTGCTTTGTTCTTTATTGTTGGCTTGTGGTTTGCCCTTTTGTCCTTGGAAACCATTTTTCTCTGGTTCTCGGTCTGTTTTTGGTGGTGGTTCTAGTTTTTGGGCTGCTCTGCATGTTTTGACTCCTTGCCTAATGGATTGTTGGCACTTGGTCTACGTTTTGATCTTGTGGCACTCACTGGGAGTGCCCATCCCCAAGTAAGAGCCAATGTTGGTGCAAATACTCACTTTACACACTTTTCCCTAATTACCATGTTTAATCTACTTCAGAAAACATTTATCTACTCAAGTGGGTGATATGCAACTCATTTCTTCCAGTTGAATGCTTTGAAAATGCTCATAATCTTGTTATTCTGCCCTATTTTGAAACAATTTCCATGTTTCCCCCCTTTTAGTGCCCTAATTTCTTCATTTTTATGGGCCATTTTATTTTTCCTTGGCCAAAACGTAAAAGAAACCCGTGTTTGATCGAATTCCATTTTTGTGAAGGTGAAATCTCACTCCCCAGGTCTAAATCAATGTCAAAACATGATTCAATCGATTCAAAATTGAGAAATCTACCTTCCCTATCAAAAAAATTGATTTCTAGGGCATCCTCTATATTTTTCACGTTTTGATGGGCTCTCGGGCCATCAAATTTATCATTGCAACCTTTATGCTAACGTGGCAGGCTCCTATTGGCTGAGGATGGTCAAAAAAATGTTATAACTTGTTATTTTTTGAAATTTTGGCGAAGGGAAAATTTTTGTCTGTGGCCCCCCTGCTACTGATAAAATGCCTATGTGGCACAATGTGATTGGTTGATGGATTGGTGGGTGGCGGAAATGCCTTAGGAATTTATGCTTTCATTTTGTAAAATTCTCAAAATCAATTTTTTGGCCCGAAGGCCCTAATGAATGGGAAGGTGACATGTGGCGAGAGCATGCGGATGGTGGGGAGTTGGAGAAAATTTTATTGTTTTTGGCTCAAAGGTTTCAAGGGAAATTTTTGACATGAGGGCCCGCCTTCAATTAGAAGTGACACGTGTCCAAAAAGTCAGGAGTGGAGAGGTGGGTGCCTAGAATTTTTTTGTTTTTTTTTGAAGCTTTAAAGGGGAAAATTTTGGACCCGAAGGCCCCTGATGAATCACAAAGCGACACGTATGGAAAGGGATGAAATGGAGGGGGAGGTTTGGAGAAATTTAAAGTTTTTAACTTGGGTAAAAAGAAATTTTTGATGCCAGAGTCCCGCCACCAATAAGAATTGGACACGTGTCCAAAATTTGGTGGAGGTTTGGAGCGTGGAGAAAAGGTTGAAAAATTTACAAACTTTGGTGAAATTTTTAAAGTCAAAAATTTTCCGTTGCCCGACGAGGAAAATTTGGAGGTATGCCCCCACCATCATCGGGGGAGGTGACATGTGGCATTTTTCAAATGTCAAAAAAGAGAGCTCAGGATCCCATGGATTTTTGATGCTTACGGAGGTTTTAAGGAAAAATTTGAGGAGAAAATTCGGCCACGATAGTGAATGGGATACCACCACGTGGCAGAGGAGAGAGCGGGTGTTCGGGCCCGTGGGGAAAATTTTCAAAATTTTCCCGAGGTCAAAAAAAGGTTCACAAATGCAAATTTTAAAATGAGGGCCCGGTCCAATGGTATTTGGACACGTGTCCCACCTCATCCAAAGGAAAAAGGGTATTTTTGAGGGAATATTCAAGATCTAATTTGACACGTGGAGGGCAAGAGATTTAAAGTTGATTTTTAATTGACGACAACTATGTAATTTCATTTTTTGGGCACCATGGAAGCTCCAGGAGTTTGGATTCATCATTTCTGCACCAAATCACATGAAATTTTATATGAAATCACATCCCCTCAACCTTCTAGATGTAATGGCATCATTCATTTGAGCTATTTTGGTGCCCTATAGTGATTTTCATGAAATATTTTTCTCGGCCCGTGTAAACACGTGAAAAGTAAAAAATAAAAGTTGTAGAATTAAAAATGATGAGGGTAAAAGGTGGAAAATGATTGCAAATGCATGTTGGCATGGTGGAATGACAAAAACGTGACCCTGGGATGGATAAGGATCTAAATCCATGTAATATTTTAAAATATTTGTGCATCTCTGGCATTTTACGAGTTGTTTTACAATTTTATATCATTTTCATCAAATGGATAGAGTTTTGTAACAAATTTGATCCCTTGATCATATTATTTTCTTGGGATGCAAGGATCCAAGTTGGCATAGGGTATATTATGTATTTGGAGGCATTTTTAAAAGTCTGTTGGGATTTTTGGAGAAAGAGAGAAGAATTTTCAGGAGGAAAACTAGAAGTGTTCCATTTCTTTTGGAGAAACTACCTGAGAGCCATTTTTATTCCTATTTGCATCAAATGTTCATCATGTTGAGTTGGTTTCAGCTGTAAAGCCATCAAAAAGCTTTGAGATTGTCTTAATAACATTCCCTTGCTGGTGTATTTGATCAAAATTTATGGATTGACTGGTTTTATCTCTTGGCAAAGCTTGCATACACTTGTATTTCAGTATGTTTTCAATTTGTGTTTCATGCTCATGTTGCAATCTTGTGTTTGGGATCTTTATTGGTCATACATGGTCTCATTTCTTGTAGAGGGTTTGAAGGCATCTACAATCTTCCATTCAGAAGAGCATTCATTTGAGTGAAGATAAACAAATTTAAATTCATCTTACCTTCCTTGTAAATTGAGGGTGTTTGTAAACTTTTGGGTGTACCTTAAGTCATGATCTAACAAGGGTTTCTAAATGCTTCATTGATATTTTGCTTCAAGCCTTTGTGGCAGGTTATCAAATTTTGTGTGGAATAGTGTAGATTTGGGCCTCCATTTGTGCACACATCCTGGTTGAAAGAGTACTTCAAACTCATTGAAACATCTCTATTGTTTAGGTGTTGCAATTCTTTTGCAAAGCTTCCCAAAGAAGTGGGTAATTCCTTATTTTCTTGTCCAAAATTCTCCCATCAAAATATCATTTAAACTAACTCATCCTACCTATACTACCCCTACATTTGCATTGTGTGTCCACAAAATAACTCAATCCTTTCACAAAAATGCACAAAGCATATCAAGGTTTTATCATGTCTTTAGTAGCCCTAGCCTTGTTTTGAGAACATTTCCATCATTTAGTAGTGACAAATCCTTTGAGTTTGGATAATGGATACTTGATCATGTTTTCACAAGGCCTCTTTCATTTCATAATACAAAACACAAGGATATCTCTACCTCCTTTACCATACAAGGGCTGCAATATAGGTTCTCTTGCCTTGGTGATAGGAACAACCTAAAATAGTGAGGGTTATATCAAAACCCTTATGAAGGTGCTATCCACTCCCTCAAATCTTGAATGCAAACAAGCAGATAGGTGTTCTCCCCAGCTACAAATGACATACAAACCATCTATCTATCCTTGAGTGTCTTGTGCAAGTTCATGATGTTGTTCAAGTTGTGAAGGAGATTAAATCTGGATACGAACACTTGGAAAGCTCCATATCCTATATGGAAAGATTGTTGTTTGTAGTGTTGCGAAAACAACAATCTTGCCATATAAGATTTCAAATAGTGTTAATCCATTTATGGCCTTCCATATTGTGTTTAATGCCTAGATTGATTCTAGAATCCTATCTGCTTTGAGTATTTCTTGTGGAGTGCTATGTTATTTGTGAATATGGCTTCTATATCTATGTTTGTGACTTTTTCTTGGCCATTATATGAGGATGGTATGGTGTATACTTTTATGCATGATTTCATATTCTCTAATGAGATAAACAATTACATTATTAGTAAAATGTGCACCTTGAGTACATTACAATATCCCTTCGATCACCATATCTAGTGAAGATGTGCTCATATAGGAACTTGGCTACTTTCCCACATTTCTGGTTTGGAAATTCTCTTACCTCTGTCCACTTGGTTAGGTAATTTTTACATACCAAGATATATTCCTTATGCTGAGATGGAGGGTCTTTTGGACCAAAAAAATATAATCCCCACTTATCAAAAGGTTACAAGACCAATTGAGGTTGCAATGACATCTCATCAAACTTAGTGGGATTTTCCATTCTTTGACATTTTTCACATCTCTTAGTGTATAGTGTTGCATTCTTGTGTAATGTTGGATAATAGTAGCCAATATCCAACACCTTATGTATTGTTCTATGTGCACCAAAATTCCCTTCACAAGGTTTCTGTGGCAAGATCTTAGGACATACAATATCTCCTCATCATCTATACACCTCATTACTTGATCTTGACTTGTATGAAAGAGAAATCCAGCTAGCCAAGAAAAAGGTAAACTCTTTTCAACTAAATACATTTTATTAGAGGATGAAAAATTCGGAGGTGTTTTACCTGAGAACAAGTAGTTGGCTATATCTACATATTAAGGTGTTCTTGTAGAAATAACACACAAGTGGTCATCTAGAAACGAGTCATCAAATACTTTCTCTTCACTGTTGGTCTCCATCCTTAAGAGGAACTCTTCTACCACATTATCTTTTCTAGGCTTGTCCACTATGGTGACATTAAATTATTGTAGGAGGAGTAGCCATCATATGATTATACTTCTTGCTACTGGTTTATTTACTACATAATTGATTGCAACATGATCAATGTGAATGAACACTGGATATCGTATGATATAATGTCTAAATTTGTTTATAGAATATACAATTGCCAATAATTCATTTTCTATAACTGTATAGTTTAATTATGCATGTTGAAAATTCTTACTAACATAGTATATTGCATATTTTAGACTTCCATATATTTGTCCTAGGATAGTTCGATACCATGATCGATGCATTTCTATGGATGTGAAAATGAGGGTCTAGTCAGGTCCTCTCAACATAGGAGCAGTAGTTAGTATCTTATTTAAAGTTTGAAAAGCACTTTCACATCTTTCAGTCTAGATAAAAACAACATCCTTTCTTAACAATACAAAAAGTGGCACTATAATTTTTCTAAAGTCTTGTATAAACATTATGTAATATCTAGCATGGCCCAAAAATATTCTAACATATTTTTATTTTCTTAGTGTGGGAAGGTTGACTATGATAGACACTTTTGTTGGATCTACTTGAATTCCTTCCAAGGAAAGGTAGTGCCCCAACATTATACCCTTTGACATCATCATATAACACTTCTCATTTCTCAAGGACAAATTATGATCCTTGCATATTCTTAAGACCTTATCCATATTTTTCATATCCTCCTCAAAAGTACTACCATGAATAGTGAAGTCATCCATGTAGACTTCCATGCAGTCATTTTTCAAATCAGAGAAGATACTCAAGTGCCCTCTGGAATGTGGCAGGTGCATTACACAGGAAAAATGGGAGAACTGAATAGGAAAATGTCCCCCATGGACATGTGAATGTAGTCTTATCTTGGTCCTCTAGTGTAATCTGGATTTGATTGTAACCACTATATCCATCAAGAAAGGAGAAGTAATTTTTACCAGCTAGGGTATCAAACACCTGATCAATGAAGGGAAATAGGAAGTGGAATTTCTTTGTAGTTAAATTATATTCTCTGTAATCCACACAAATTATGTATTTTCCATTCTTCTTTAGTATAATTACAGAGGTGATACCCATTGACTGTATGATATGGGGCATATGAATCCATAATCTAGCAACTTTTGTAGTTCATCCTTCCCAATATCCCTTCTTGTTGGGTTCATGCATCTCCATGGCTGCCTGATTGGTTTACAATCTTCTTTGATGTAGATTCTATGAGTACAAATCATAGGATGAATCCCGCATGTCACCATAATCTTAAGAAAATGTTATTTTATGTCTTTGAATAAGATCAATCAACAATTTCTCTTCTTTTACACTCGGCATCTTGTTCACATTTAGTGGCCTTCTGGTGTTATTTCTACTTTCTTAGAGAGGTATATCATTGAACATATGTTATTACTAATAGAATTCAATATGGAGTCATGGGGAAGAAGTTGGTGAAAAATACAATTCTTACCTAGAATATTCATGGTGCTTTGTTGCGGTAGGAATTGGTTCAAGGACATATTAAGCACCTTAATATTTCATCACCTTATTCATTCCTTCCATAATTGATTTTAGAATATTATAGAGAACAACATCTTCCTCCGATATTCAATAGTGCAAGACTTCTCTAACATCATCAATTGCTAGACAGATCATTGATCAACTTTTGGTTCTTCTATCCAAATTATTTGATCCTTATCATTTAACATGATTATGCATGAGCATAGAGTATAAGTTTCTTGGTACCATTTTCATTAAATCTGGTCATGTTTTTAGACTGCACCCTATAAATGCATCGTAATGGTTAACCATGGCATTACTAGTATAAGAGGGTAGCCTCCTAGGCTTACCCTTGGTTTTAGGATAATGAAATCAATAGGATATTACTAAGATTCTACCACCATGAAAATGTCCTTAAGGATTCCTTTAGGATTTACTATTGATCTATCTGCTAGTTGTAATATTGTATTTGTTGGCCTAAGTCCTTACAACTTCAGATCATCCATGAATTACTTGGTCATGACGTTGATTTCTGACCCTACATCAACCATAGTATTTTTAATTTTAGTTCCATTGATAGTAAAATTCACCAAGGGACTCCCTAGATATATGTATTTAGGTAGAACAAAGTTTCTAATAATGATGTCATCCAACTATGTAATGACTTGTACAGTGGATGGATCTTTTATTTTTCTTCCTGAATTCTTGATACATAGATCCTTGATTAGATTTTTGTAAATAGGTACATCCTTGATGACTTGAATGAATAGAAAATTTTCACAAATGTCCTTCAACTAATTGACAAAATTAGCATCAAAATTTGATTTAGGGTTAGAATTTCACTCTTGCAATCTTTATATAAATGGGGTTCCATCAAATTTCATTTTACCTTTTCTATAATTGTATTCATGTTGTTATAGATTAGCTTGTAACATCTTCTAAATTTGTTGTGGATCAGCTTGTAGCAACTGTGGTTCATTTTCTATCTCCAAGATTGTAGGTTTACTTGGTGGCATACTTTCTCTTCTTGAGTAGACATGGATATTATTGATTTCAAATAAATAATAAGAGTATTGGGCTTATTTAGTGTTATAGGTTGACTGAGCAACTTTATTATTAGGGTTAACTATTGGTTGAGTTAACAATTGAGTAGCTTTTGGTTGAGAGCTATATTGGGGATTTGGCATCAAACCTTAATATTGTGGGTAGGGAGGTTATTGGTATGGTTGTTGGTAGTTAGGATGTTAATTTCCCCATTTATCACCTCCTCTCTAAGGTTTCTTCCATGAATAAGGGGTTGTTGACATTATTCAAATGAGAATTGAGGTTCTTTATGGCTGTTGGTATTGGCTAGGGTAAGGAGCTCAACCTTCTTTGAGTATTAGCCCAAGATGGGGTTTCATTTTATTAAATTAATTACTAGCCCAATTTTGAAAAGATGGCATAAGATCTTGTGACATACCTCCTTGTCTTGGTGTCCATGGATTCTGTAGGAAACCTATTAAAATTTTCCATCATCCATTTCTATCATATTAAACTTTGGTGCAACCTCCTTTCCTTTTGTAATGCTAGACAGTACCACCGTATGTGTAATCAGCTTTCTTTCTTCTGTAAGAATGGTATGATTTTGTAAGTGTTACCTCTACATCCTCTCTTTTCTTCATTTCATGAATATCATGAAGTTGTGTGGCCATTTCATTAACTAATTCATGTTTCATGTTCTTAAACATGTTTACAATCTTTGATTTAGATATTTCTACAATTCCTTTAGTAGTTTCTCCACCCTACGATATTACAATTTTTGTTATTTTCATGGTTGATCTAGAATAATTCCTACAACTTAAATCTCATCAAATGTGGCATTGGAGATGTCTTTAGCTCCTATTAATTCCAAATAATCCATATCTTCCTCACTGAGTCCTGTTAAGAAAAGTAACTTGAGAGACTTGGGAGGTAACCTTGTGTGTCTTTAATTTTGAACACAAAATAAGAATCTCTCCAGGTAATATTCTAGTGGCTCATATTCTTTCTGTGTCATCTTAAAGAGTTCATCTGCTCCTCTGTTACTTGGCTTGTAGTAGTCTTGGTACTTAGAAAATTTTCCTTCATCTACTTCTAGGAAGTAACAACATCTCTTGTTAGGCCCATAAACCATCTCCAAGATGCATCATTGAGTACATCAGGGGACAAATTCAACTTATGTGTATCAATTGTGTAGTCATAGTTCTTACACAAGACATCAAAATAAAATAAGAAAGTGTCTAGGTATTTATTCATATCTCCATGAAAATTAGGAAGAGATGATGGAGAGATGTTCTTAATAATAGTAGGATGATTATTATTTGAGATAGGAAAATAAAATGGGCTTGGTTCCCCTACTTCCATGTTTTGATTCACAACCTCTACCATATTTGGATGTTCAACAAAAAATTAAGAACTTTGAATTGGAAGGGTTTTTTCTAGCAGAAAACCTTGTACATAAGAGGATTTTTCTTCTTTAAAATCATAAGTGATTTCTATTATTTGAGGATTGGGTAGGAATCTACCATGGGCATCTCTACGATGGTACATCTATCAACCAACTCAACTTAATAAACATTCATTAGTTGGGGGTTTGAAGGTAGAATTTTACAACCTAGTCTATTCTAAGAAATTTAAAAATGCAAAACCTCACAAAAATTCTATAATTTGAAAATATCCCAAGAAACGACACAAAAATGGTCATACAAATAACCTTGCAGTAATTAATATGATGTACAATTATTCACATTCATTTAATTATTAAATCGAAGTGTATACTTGAAATATTGTTAGTGCAATATTCAAATTTACAATGATTCGAGAGGTTGGAAAGGAAATAACTTGTCACAACAATACTGAAAGAAAAACAAAACTCAGACTTGGAAATAAACAATTGCTAAATGCTTATAACTATAAAATAGTTACAAATTTAGAAATGTAAATTTCCCCCTAAGTAAACATACATGGAATATAACAAATCATGTGAAGGGATGTAGTAGACCTCAAGTGGGCCCTGACTTGGGTGCTAATCCCATCCTAACTTTGTAGTTAAGAACTAAATGAAAGAACTCAAATATTTATTGATTTTTAGAAAGCATTACATTTAGGAATAAACTATTCACTATCTAAATATCGACTATGACCATTTTACTCCCTTGTAATAAGGGACCAAACCTTTCCTTTATACCTTCATTTAAAGAATGTAGGATAAAGAATAATACAAGAATTTTTCAACAAAACAAGAGATAGATATACATCGAAGATGAGAGATTTAACACATGTTATAAAACTCATAACAAGTATTCAAATAATAAATACAAAAAATGTGCAGCTAATCAATCAGTTCTTCATAACAATTGTTCAATGTAATCAATTAGTTCTCCACTAGTTTGTATAAATAACCAAATAAAATATTGATTTGTTTCCCATATTTTCACGTTCTTGTTGTAACCTCCTCTCAATGGTGTGTATAGAGTTGAGTGTCATTACTTCATGTTTCAAAATATCTTCATAAATGTTGGATCTTTGCTGTGAATTATTTCCTTTAGTTGTAGATGAGTTGTCACGAACAAGTTCCTTTTCTGCATGTGTAAAATTACTTACAACCAAAAGTGGCATCAAAACATATAAAATCATCCAAACAATTTATTGGGATAATAAGAATAAATGCATATATAACATCACAAAATAAATACAACTAGATATAACTATATTAATTATTCATTGTGTCATAAGTTCATGGTTGTGATGATAATGTGTAGTAATGTTCTTTGGAAATACATAGACATGGTTTACAATAGCCTTATCAAAATACATAAGATGAGTTGTTATGAGAATAATTTATACAACTCATCACCTGGGTATCCTAATAAATTCCCGATGGGATGAGAATCAAATTATGTTTTTTTCAAAGATATGGTAGTATTGGTGGTGAAAAATAGCATAGGTTGTTTGGAGAAATTATGGAAGAATGTTAAATACAACATGAAAATGATTTTTATGAAATTGTTTATGCACACATTGAAGGAAGATGTAAGGGATTAGAACAATTGTTTTCCTCAAGTTTTGTTGTACTCTTATGATAAAATGGTAAGTATGTTTAGATCTCGGTTTGATGATAATGATGACCTGCGATCCCCTTCTCTAAGTTTGAAAACATTGGGAAAGACACAAGTTACTATGCATAAATTTTTAACATCATGAGTGATAATATCTGTTATCACCAAAACACATCACTCTTCTATTTGTCAAGTGTGTGTTCTTGAGCTCATGGTATGGTGGGTAACATGGGTATTATATCTCAAGTTGTGGGGCTTTCTACTTGAGATAGACATCCAAAGAAGGTTGGGTCCTCTTCCTAATCTAATGAAACAACTACTCTAATGAAGGAAATTTGCTAACTACCTCTATCCTAAAACTTACAAGGGATCAAGAAGAAATAAATAGAATGAAAATGAAATAAATATAATCTAACATAGGTAATGCACCAAGAAAAGGTTGTGGAAAAGAATCTCTAATGTGTGAAAATGACAAGTAATGTTGATTAAAGAGGGTGAGAAACAGTCTCCATAGTTCAGCAACAACACACAATAAAATTTCCATAGAGATATAATAATAATAGATTTTGCAAGGTGAATAAAAGAGTCACAATGCACATGCAATAAAGGGGAAATAAGAATGCACCAAACACAGACAAGGGAAGAGATATATCAACAAATTTGCATCTATTGCTTCATTCATATGAAAAATTCATTTATAGAGAAAGAGGAAAGATTTGATCAATATGTAAGAAGTCCAAGTATGAAGGATTGTAGCACATTGGTATTCCAAAACAAAAATGGCAGAGTTTTGTTACAATAGTAACCCCCCTTCTCAAATGAGAGAACAATTCAATTTATAGAAAATGAGGGAGAAGAGGGATAAGATGTAAAACTTGAATTTTCCCTTCCACCCACTTTTAAAGTACCAAAATTTTGTGAAAATTATGATGGGATACCTAAAAAATGCATCCCATGCTTTCCTATAACTTGCGTAAAAGAAAAATGGTTTCTATGCTCATTTATTACATTCCAACCACTTGGACATCTCTATTTCAAACTAATCTCGTTTTTTTGCTTTTCTTCATCAAAAATTCATCAATCCTTGATTATTTTGATTTATGTGTATAGATCTTGGAGCTATGATTCCAACGAGTCTAATTTTTCATAATTTCCTAAGAAATGGAAAATTTATGTATGTTTGAGTACGATCAGCTCTCTATGTTTCCTAGGCTTGGTTTTTGCTTCCATGGTATTTTGCATTAAAAACATGGCTGGAAATTATCATTTTAATATTTTCCCTCTTTTACAATTTTTTTTCATAATTTTAATAACTTGTGGATCATTTAAAAATTTTTGGGGTCCATCGATTCCATCATTTTGCATTAAAAAAAGAGGGGGGTGAGTGTTTTATATTTGCATTCGAGGCCACCTCGGTAGATAGCTCACCAAGTTGGAACTCACCTTTACCTTACCTAGTTTTTATGCATTGGATACTCTATGTAACCCCAAAACCCACTCTGAATTCCACCATTTACCTTTCTATGGTGTTTGTCTCAACCCTCCACCTCGGCATCACATGGAGGGCTCGAGCGACGAGCCCAATATTTATACCCCCACCATGCTAGCTCGACACATTATCCACTTGGTGAGGTCCTTTCTCACATTGCATTGACTCCGATCCACCCACCTCACCACTCAACAACCTCTAACACCTTGCCTAATGCATTACGGGCCTAGATCCTCTGCAGTGAACCCAACTTGTAGCGACCCATATGCAGCTTGTGCCATTTACCTCTACCTCAACCAAAAATTCTACTCCACCACCCCATGTCAACCACAACTTAGTTCACAAGTACTCTTTTAAGCTCCCAATGTTCCATGTGGCCAGTTCAGATAGGAAACCATTCCCAAGCCCATTTGACTAGCTACACTAGGTTGTTATCCACTCAAACCTCCACACAATGATGACCCCTTGCTTCTTTGTGGAGAAATTACATTTTAGATGAACTCGAGGCCCGAGTAACCTTGGGCAACATGGGCTTTGAGGACCCGACTCAACCACATCTCTCTAACACAGCTTTTTTCACCTCTCTTTACCTTGCACTTTGAAAGAGGATTTGTGTGGAACCTATGGCTTGGATTACCTTGGGCGCATGGGCTCCAAAATCTACTTCAACCGATCAAGCTCCTTGTGGTACTCGACTGGATCAATGATTTTTCGGTGATCCAGCTCCAATATTTTTTGCCATTTTCCTAAGTCTTCTCTACGACCACCATGTAGTTAACTTGCCATCGTAGAAACTCTCCCGATAATAAAACCAACTTGAACCTTACTCCATGCATGAGTAAACATTGATGCGGGGCTGTAATGATTAATCCATTCCCATGGATTTGTAGTGAGCTAATATATAAGCCTAATGATCTTCTTTGAAGAGCTCGTTTGTCTCCTTTGACTCAACACCATCACACCAACTGGGGACTCTCAAAATAGATAATTCTTGTAATGTATGAGCTCTATAACCTTCTCCACCTTTGCCTTGCTGAGCTAACCTCCATGTATTATGTGGCCATCTCGGACCTATTAATCTAATGCATCTTGAGCCAACCCACCTATGAGTTCCATCATTCACCATCAAGAAACAACTCACCCCTTAATCACCCATTACTTGGTTGGCTTACCTCGGCCATTCCCATTACCAATGTGGTTCATCATATAATGTTGGGAAGAGCTTGATGATCTTGTAATATGAATCATCCCTCCTATAATAGATTGAAAATCATGAAAAGCATCTAGGTATCTTAGTGCATAACCCAAACCATCGAGTTGGGAGCCCATTCGCCCACCATTTCGGTGATTTGGCTAGAGGTTAGAGGATATTTTTAACTTCTTCAAATTTTGTTTAGATCTTTTGTAAGATATGGGGTTCTTCCAATGTTATAGGGATCTTGTGAAAGTGTTGTGGATGCCCAGACAAATTATTATATTTCTTTCCATTTTTCCCTGCAAACAAGCCTCGTCGTTCTCTTTTCCAACCTGAATAAAAATTGAACTTCATGAAAACCTAGAAGAGGAAAAAATCCTCTAATGGTCTTCTAACCCTCACGAAGACCTTGTTTCTACCCCTAAACACTAAAAATTTCTTGCACTCCTGGATTGACTGTGGGTTTATTATTCTACCTTAGTGCAATCTAGCTTAGTTTTCCATTTTCACCTAGGAGTGAAAATGGATAAAAATTTCTCAACACGCGGGGCCATTTGCCTACTATATGGGATAACCGGTGACCCAAATGCTTATCCATTAGGCACGAGACCTTTATTGATCATATTAATTTGATTTAAAATGAAATAATGTATCCCTAAGTTGTTTAGAGTACCTCTCCTTACATCTTACACTTTATTTCCGCTCGTAATTCCCTAATTTTTGTCGAGAAAATATTGAAGTCAAGATGAGTGGAAAATTGTTTTGATCTTAAATTATTTTCTCTATTTCATTACTCTGCAAAGATGATCTATGGAACTACATGATGGTCTTCTCGAACCTATCCCAAAACATGATTTTTCTAGGTATGAAGCATATTGAAACCATTGATTTTTCGGCATGCATCACCCATTATAGAGCTTTATATAAAACAATTGCTAGTTTTGGACATCATGGAAATCTATTAAAATCTTATTTTTCCCTTCTTGAATAGGCTACTTGGAACATTGTTGAAAGGATAGAGCTATTCACACACCGGTTTGGCTACTTGTAAACTCATAACATTTCCATATGCTACCACACCACAAGTTACCCCAAACTGATTTTACTAATTTGGAGAGGGACAATGGAACCTCAAATGATGATCAAAAGAGACAAGGAGAATCCAAACACTAAAAACTCTCTTAATCAAATTTTATTTGCTCTGCATTTGAATTTATTTGAGGATAACAACTATTTCTTGCAACTTTAAGCTTCTTACTAAAATTTCCTCTATTCCGTAACATTCCCATTTTAAGACTTTAGAAACAAGTGAATTTTTTTAATACACAATGGTATCATTCTAAATAATCATAATTTAGTACACACATTCCATGCTAATAAATCTCATAAAAATAACCATATACGCAGTGTAAATGACTCGGTGAACTACCGATCTGTCATTTCATGACTCAAGAATCTACCGATCTTTCATGCTAACTTGAAGTATTAAATAGTTAATGTATACCAAGTATACTTGGTTCTCATACCTTGTTCTAGGTAATGAGTGTTACATTTTAATAAATCTATCTAAATATTTGTTACCATTTTCATCCGAAATCACATCTCTCAAGCTAGGTGACTTAAGACAACACAACCAGCGAGTTTGTGATACTTTGGCCAAATATTTCCAACATACTATTCATGTTACTATTCCTAGATGGAATACTCATCTAATCGAATACGTCCTTCACCCCACTCATCTGTTATATATAATGGTATTTAATGACTATTATTAGTACACTTGTCCAAGGTTTGACCCTAACCCGGAGTTATTGATATAATTTGGAATAAGGAACCACTCATGATGACCTAGGGTAAATGGGCATACTCATTTGACCTCATTCATTTATTTTGTATACTTTTGTAAGGAGGAGAACCTTCATCATTATGGTTAAGTAATAGGATTTATTATACCCATATCCAATTCACACATCCTGATATTATAACTATACGTTCATAACATCATAATCAACCATACAAGATTAAGTAAAGAACATCAATACATACAACTTATTAAGTTGCATTCAAGTAAGGGAAATTGTACTAATTCCCATTCATCCAACCAATTCAATGACATTAGAAATAAGGATCCAATCAGATATGAATGACAACATCAAGGATATGATTACAAAATTTCCTTCTTATTATGAACAAGAGAATAGAATTAATCAATTTAAGTAACTTCATTCTTTTCAATTCATCAAATAAAATACACATCTTATAAAACTTTGCATTACTGAGATATTTCTGTCAACATCATCAAGATCATTTAGGAATACAACTTTTCTTCCTTCAATACATTTCAATAATAAATCAGAATTCTCTATAAATGGTCCAGACTTTTTAATCAACCAATACATCATAAAATTTATTTCCTTCCTTTATCACTTACAAAGTCCATCTGCAAAAATTTCTAGCATGGGTTAGTTCATTGAACTAAGCATGATAAGCACTAAGCATTAAAATGAAATGCTTTCAACT
The DNA here is from genome assembly GCA_018340775.1 of Taxus wallichiana var. yunnanensis. Lineage (NCBI taxonomy): Eukaryota > Viridiplantae > Streptophyta > Pinopsida > Cupressales > Taxaceae > Taxus > Taxus wallichiana. The sequence continues at coordinate 86,445,722 of CM031239.1, forward strand.
AACTGTTTCATTAAACCAACTCTGCTTTAATGAAATAGTGAGGTCAAGCAGACAAATAAATCATAGTAATAACAACCATAAAAGAAGAACAATTAATCAATTTGAATAACATTTAAGGAAATATCATGATGTAATCAACAATATACAACATGTTATTTGATATATAATGTTTCATCCAATATACTTATCCATATCAAATAAAAGTACCTTCTAAATATTTCCTTCATAATTCATCATAGTTTGAAATACAAATGTAAATAAGAGTCTCACACATCAGATGTGACATCCTAATTCCAAATCCAAAGCATAGCCTAATTTATCAGTTTAGGCAATATATCAACATTAAGATAGAATTTTCTCAATGCACAACATCTCACATTAGTCTTCTATCAAAAATATTAAAAGCATTTAACACATGTCAAGAGAACAAGAAAGTAGAAATGATGACTACTCAAGGCATTAAAGAAAGTAGTGCAACAGAACCAAATAAATCTTAAGAAAATATTTACCCAAAAGAAGAAGGACGACTGTGATGAAACAGTAAGAGCTTCCTTTATAATTTTGTTAGCCTGAATCCCCATACACAAATTCAAAAAAGAGAACACAACCCATAACCTCCTATTATTTCCAAAGGGCGGTGGTGTCGACTTCACCTTAGAGACTGAAAGGGAAGGAGTCAAATTTCATGATCAGAAGGTAATTCCTACATTCTATCACACGGGAAGAAGGTCACAAAGGACAATGCAAACCATTCACTACATTCCCAAACTCCTTTATAAGAGAAAACACATATAAGAAGAGATCAAAAGAATGTGCGACTGGATTGTGGTTGAAATAAATTTAAGCATGGTTTCCCATCATGGACAACCAATGACAGTGATATTATACCCATAACAAAAGGAGGTGCATTAACCAAAGTTGTTAATCGCCATATAGTGAAATAACAGTCTTCAATAGACATTCAAAAATTGACAAAGTTACAGTCATGCAAACCAAGATTTTTCTTTTCTTCCAAGTGAAGATTAAATGGTAGAATGATCAACTCATAATCGTAACCATTCAGAGTCGGAAGAAAACCTTAATATAATGTACAAAGAAGAATCCATCAAGATTAGATTTCAAGAAGATGTGAAACAAAAGGTCAACAAGACTTAGCAATAGGTGCTCAAGTCAGAAAATAGAAATGATGAAATTCCTTTCATTTCAATTCTGTGGACAGACTTAACTGTACACATCTAAGAAATCGACAAGACATTATTTTATTTACAACACCCACAGAGATCTAGAAAAACTATCAGACTAAGCCAATTTGGTTAGTTCCAGATTAAGTAATCATTATCTCCAAAAGTCAAATACCCATTAAAAAAATTTCCATGAAGTTACAATATTCTTATTTTAACAAGTTTACTCCAACAAGTTACCCAGTGCTTAACCAAGATAAGGAATAGGTAATCAAAATCAACAACTTCTAATTCAACTAGGAAGTAGACAACATGATCGACTTAATGAAAGCTCAAATGGGACTATGAGAATGACCCCTATATCGACTCAAATGATCTCGACTATCACAATGTCCCCAACTGATAGGGCCTCATCACTTATCCTTTAGTTCATTCTCTAGGACTTAAAGAAAAACATAGTATAAATAAGATCAGAAGTATAGATTTCACACACAAGTATTCCCAACAAGGTAACATCAAAATCCAAGGGTCCAAGAACAACTATCCCATAGTTCCATAAAAGAGCTTAATTCAAGTGACCCAGTTTTAAACTGAAAAGTTTAAAGGAAATAATAAAACATTCACTCTTGTTTCCATACAAGAGAACCCATAAAATAGAGATTCCAAACACCCAATAACTTCCCAACTTTTGTCGAATACTGAATCCAAAGAACTGATAGAGTATTCAATGAGTTCAAGAAGAAGGCACACATTTACTATTTCACTAAAAAAATTTGAGTTTATACAACTCTAAATCCAAGCATGCATATTCATAAAATTCCAACATGAGTAACATAACTTCCACAAAACCAAGAAGCGACAGTGAAGGGTATTCATTTACCTTCTAACAACCCAAACTACAACTTGGTTCAAAACTTGAAGACACATATCATTTCCATAAACCCATTTTTGAACAGATAAGAAAGATTCATGCATACACTTCATTACTCAAATCACCACAAGATTTAAGGTGGGATTCAACATCAAATAAACAGGAAAACAACTCAATGACTTCCTTTCAAAGTAGATATTCCTTAATTAGAAAATATAGAAAATATTTAAGAAAGGAAACCAAATAACCATCACAGAAATAAATAACCATTTAAATCAACAGAGAAAAGTTGTTTTAATGAAGACACTTAGAGAAAAGTAGAGCAACTTAATGGATATAGCCTATCATGCCTGATAGTGCTTCTTTTGGTTCGAAGAATATTTCCAGCCAAGCGTTCACAACTCCTTCTCTAAATGAAATCAAAAACCAAAAAATTCCTTCTCAAATGCCTCATATACTTCCATTAGATCAAAAATAGTCCAAGGGAGTTAAAAATAGTAACAAATTGAAAGTATAAATGTGGGTTTGAAGAACTAGATAGCTCCATCCAGAGAAAAAATTGAAATGCATGAAATACCAAACAAATCCCAAAAAATCCACTCACATGGTTTCTAAGGTGGCTTGCTCGCTAAAAACAATGAAAATTAATGTCATTAATTTCCAATCTCCATGCCACCGCCATCTAAAATTGGAGATTCTTAATTCAAAGAGAACATGCATTTTTTAAATTTAGAGATGGTGCCAACTAGGATCACCTCCATTTTCCATGCCTCTATCAAATCGACAAGATGCGTAATGATTTAAATTCAAAAATCAAATCAAATAAATGACTTAGGAACCATTTCCATGCCTTCAACTTTCCATATGACCCCTTAGGTCCCCTTCTATCCTCGCATTAGTTTAGGATAAATATCATTAGCTTAGGGTATGACCTTAGGTTAGTTTAGAAAATATTTACCTTAGGTTATCTTAATATTTCCTTAGGTAAATTTTCCACCTTAGGATAGGCCATTCTTCATACCAATATAGTATTAGGTAATAGGTTAGAAATATACCTATCATCACCTTAGGTTATTTCCAAATCCCTAACTTAGAAAACATGCAACTTAGGTTAGGATGAACAAGATTAGAGTAGGCATAGATATACGGTAGATCTAGTTTACCTTAGGTTAGAATCTCGTTAGGATAGATCTTATAGATCTAGGACTTAGGATTTACCCTCAATAGTCCTGAAGTAGACCTCTTTCCAACTTACACCATTCAACATTCTGGAGAAGTTGACAAGAATATCTGAGCACACAACTTACAACAAAATGAACAACATGAACTTCCAAGAAGATCAATGAAATTTTAAACCTACAAAGGTTCAGTTTTTTTATTTCCCTCAACCTCACGAATGTCATTTTTCCATACAGATCAAAACAAAATAATTAAAACATACCTTGGATCAATGGAATTGATCCAAGGTTTTATTATTATATAGAGATAAATTTACAAACAACTTTACCAGTTTACAACCTTAATTATCTCAAACAAAATGGATTCCTTGCAAGCAACAACATTTCAGCAATTGAATCCAAGAAAAGAAATAATTTATCCATGGAAAGCATGATTTGAAACATTCAAAAGAATACACCTTCCTAGGACAAATCACATGTCAACACTTGCATTGCAAAGAGGAGAAGTTAACATTTTATCAAAGGTGTTACATACTTCCCTCCTAAAAAGAATCATTGTCCCGATGATTAACTTATTTAAACAAATTTGCATCAAGGACAATCCATTTATTAACTTTATTTTCACATGTTCATAACATTTTTGGATTTAAAATTTCCAAAATCAGCATTTACGTAGCTGTTTATTTTAAACAATGAAATATCTGTCCAAACTAGAATATTTATTATCATAAAAGAATTAAAATCACAAATTTTATCGATTAACAAAATCAATTTGCATTCAAATAAATATGGAAAAGAGTTTTCATATCTTCCAGATTTTCCCAAGTTGTACTTTCCTCATTAAAGCTGGTCCCAATGGACCTTACATTGACTTATTTCACAATTTCTTAAGTGCAACTGGAAAGTTTACAACACTCATGTGGGTTTAACCACAATTATTCTTGGGTCTTGGACCTACAAGAAATTCAATTTAATACATGTGATAAATATGAAATGTATTTTTAAAAACAATAAATATGGAAAACATCATGCATTCATGACAAAGTAAGTGGTAATGCTAAATGATAAGCTACAGGGTTGATTATTTCAACAATTTCAAAAGGTCCCACATAACAAGGTGATAACTTGGCAGCCTTGCCAAAAGTTATAGAACTCTTTTTCTGTTTAACTCAAAGAAAGACCTTCTCACCAAGTTCAAATTTCCTATTAACCCACTTTAAGTCAGCATAACGCTTTTGCCTATTTTCTTCTTCTTTCAAGTGTTCAAAAATCATTTTAACTTGTTGTTCCATTTCCGTAAGGATTTCAGGTCCAATTACCTCTTTATCCTTAATGTTGTCCCACTACTAAGGGGGTTACGCATTTCCTTCCATATGCTTGAAAGGTGCCATCTTTAGAGAGGCATGATATGTATTATTGTATGCAAAATCAACTAATGGAAGGTACTCTTCCCACTTATATTGCTAATCCATGCAATACATTTGTAACATATCCTCCAAAACTTGATTAAGCTGTTTCACTTTGTCCATCCGTTTCGAATGATATGTAGAAATAAAATGCATCTTAGTTCCTTGAGCTGTGTTAAGTGTTTGCCAAAACGTTGAAGTCATTCTTGGATCTCTATTAGATATGATTAATTCAGGTACTCCATGTAATCTAAAAATCTCATATACAAACCTTTTTGCTAAAACAGGTGAATCATCCTTAATATTACTATCAATAAAGTGTGCTACTTTTGTTAGTGTATCAACCAAAATAACATCATGTTTATTTCTTAACATAGACAGTCCTTGTACAAAATACATGATTATCACTTGCCATTTATACTTTGTGGTATGTTGTGTGGAAACAATAAACCAATTGGATGCATATGTTCATCTTTAACACATTAATATTCTAAGTAATGTGTCACAAATTCAATAACATCCTTTTTAATCCCCTTAGGAAATATTGTTGTTTTATATCAGCAAGCATCTTTATAATACCAAGGTTTCCAGAAAAAGGTGAATTGTGAAATTCAACTAATAATTTCTTTCTTAAATCATTTAGCAAAGGTATGTATACCCTATTTTCAAATCGTAAGATTCCTTCATTATCAAAGTGAAACCATTTATATCTCACATCATTTGGATCCGCAGAAAGTTTTTCTTTTACTTGCTAAAAATAAGAATCAAATTCCATAACACTTTTTACCTCATCCTTAAACTAAGTTCTCAATGTTATAAGAGCAGAAATGTGCTTCCTACAACTTAGAGCATCATCTACCCTATTCTCTTTGCCTTTTATGTAACTTATGTCAAAATCATATTGAGATAAAAGCTTTAACCATCTTCATTGTCTTGCATTGAGATTTGGTGAGTAAAAAGATACTTGAGTCCAAGATGATTAGTTTTTAATTCAAAAGGTTTACCAAGCACGTAATGCCTCCAAACTTGAAGTGCATGAAGGATGGAAAAAGCTCTAGATCATGTGGAGCATAATTCATCTCATATAACTTAATTTTTCTACTTTCGTATGTTACGACATGATCATTTTGTAACAAAATACCTCCAAGAACTTCCCCGACACATCTGTTATAATAGTAAAGTCTCCATTAGGTCGGTACAACCAAAATAGGTGCTGAAGTTAATTGATCCTTTAAATTTTGAAATGCAGATTCACATTTCTCATTCCACACAAATTTCTTATCCTTTTTCTACAATGAAGTTATTGGTGCAACAACTTTGGAAAAATCTTTAACAAATTTCCTATAGTAACCAGCAAGACCCATGAAACTTCTAACTTCATGTACATTCTTTGGTGTAGGCCACTCAATTATAGCTACAATTTTATAAGGATCTACAACTATTCCATTCTTGCTTATAACATGACCCAAATAGTGCACTTCCATGTCATAGAAAGAACATTTAGATAACTTACCAAATAACCATATTTTCTCAAGATTTCTAAGACTATCTTCAAATGTTCATGGTGTTCTTCCATATTTTTAGAATATATGAGAATGTTGTCCAAGAATACAAGCATAAATTTGATCAAGTATTCTTGAAAAATATTATTCATTAAATTCATAAAAGTTGCAGTGCATTTGTTAATCCAAAAGGTAAAATCGTGAATTCATAATGTCCATACCTTGTTCGAAAGATGTTTTATGAATGTCCTCATCCTTAATTCATAACTGATGATATCTCAATTGAAGATCTATCTTAGAATATACCGATGCTCCATGCATATGATCAAATAGATCATCAATTCTAAGAAGTGGATATTTGTTCTTAATTGTTGCCTTGTTTAACATTTTGTAATCAATACACAATCTAAGTGTTCCATCTTTCTTTTTCACAAAAATTACCGGTGCTTCCTAAGGTGAAACACTTGGTCTGCGATAAAACCTTTAGAAAAAGTTCTTGCAAATTGTGCCTTAGCTCTACCGGTTCAATAGTAGTCATACGATAAGGTGCCTTGGAAATAAACTCGGTTCTAGGTTTGATTTCAATTGTGAAGTCAAACTCCCTTTTGGGTGGAAGACCTGGTAATTCCTCTAGAAACACATCACTGTAATTTTGTAACAGTGGGTAATGTTCTAAGAAATCACTATTTTCTTTAGTAGATTCTGAAATTTTTACTGCATATAATGTATAACCCTTATTTTTGGCCTTTTTAAGTTGCATAATCAGATAATTTCCTAACTGAAATTTCACATTTAACACACTAAATCTCTGCTATTTTCTACAGGTCATCTAAACAACTAATAGGGTTTTCAAAACAGTCCACTTTTACTTTATGATCAGCTAGCCAATGAACACCTATGATTACATTATAAGACCCCAAAGGAGCAACATAAAGATCAACTTCTGTGGAAAAACTAGGTAAGTCAAGGAATGCTCCAAAAAGACACATACTAACTATATGAACAACATTATTCCCATAATGTACAGTCCATGATTTATCCATTTTTCTAAATTTTCTTTTTAATTTTGATGCTAATTTACTAGAAATAAAACATTAAGTAGCTCCCGTATCAAAAATAATAGTTACATGTATACCAAATAACTTACCTGGAACTTCTATGGGTGTGGCTTGCTTTTCAGCTTGTTTATCAGCTACTATAGCATGTATCTTGTGCTACTAATTACGGTCATCCTTTTTCAAAGGAAATTAGTTTGCATAATGGTCTTTTCCACAATTGTAACAACCTCCTACAGGTCTCTTTTTAGGCTCAAATTTATTCCTAGCCTTAAAGTTATCATACTATTATTATTGTTCTTGAAAAAGTTATTGTGTACATTAGTAGGAGGCTTATTTGTTGATTTTTTCTTCTTATTATCACCAGAGAACTTTTTGTCATACCAAAATTCTTCCATGGTCCTTTCTTAGGTGCGGATATTATGAAGAGAATTTTGGATCTTTCTTTCTTACTTCCTCCTTATGAGTAGAAATTGTCTTTAATTTATGTTCTACCTTATGGATTTTTCAACAACCCCTTCCATAGTGATTGGGTTGTGAACATCCAAATCTCTACCTATAATGGGATTTAATCCCATAATAAATTTTCGTATCATGAATTTCTCGTTAGTTTGATACTGAGGTACATACTTAAGGAGTTTAGTAAACCTCTCCCAGTACTCTATTATTATTAATTTTCCTTGGGTTAAGTTCTAAAATTCAGTCATTTTCTGATCATAGTAAAGTTGTGGCAGCCATCGTTGCCTAAAATAACTTTTAAATTGATCCCAAGTAATATTAGTTTCATCAATGTTTAACTCAGCCTTACGACTATCCCACCATGAAGATGCTTCATGGGAAAGCTGATATGCTCCTCATATTGCCTTTTTTTCCTCGGAGAAATTCCTTATTGCAAAGTACTTCTCCATTTCAATGAGCTGATTCTCAACTCCATCTCCTAATGTGGTGCCATCAAACTTAGGTGGACTTATCCTTTTGATATCATTAGTGAGTTTAGTTGTCAACCTTTCCTTTTTATTTTCTCGGTGATCGGACTTGTCTACATAGTTATTATCAACACCCAAATTTCCCAAATTGGTGTTGTCCATGAGGAGGTGGATTATTTTATTACCAACATCTTCTTCCTTCTCATTTCCCATTACTTGTTTTTCAAGTATAGTCAAATGATCTCTTGTGTCTAAAAGCGGCGTGCAAGGATCTCATCAAGTTTTTAGTAGTTCTTTGCTTCTCCACCAGGTGGTTGGTTGTTTGCAACATTTCCTCTTGTTCTAACCATTTTTTGTTAACAAGAAAATTTAAGTTTGATCATATTATGGACACAATAGGTCCAAGAGTTGTAACCTTTAGTTCGATACCAAGATGTAATATTCTCATTTTAAGACTTTAGACACAAGGAGAAAAATTATACATAATATTGTCTATTCTAAATAATCATAATTTAAAACACACATTCCATGCCAATCAATATCATAACAAATAACCATATGTAGTTGTAAATGACTCGAAGATGATCTCTTGATTTGTCATGCTAACTTGAAGTTTTGAATACTTAATGTATACCAAGTATACTTGGTTCTCTTACCCTATTTTTGATAATGAGTGTTCTGTTTAAGAAATCTATCGAATATTTGTTACCATATTCATCGAAATCACATTTCTCAAACTAGGTGACATAGGACAACTCAACCAACAACTTGTGATACTTTGGACAAATATTTCCAACATATTGTTCATGTTACTATTCCTAGAAGTCATACTCATCTAATCGAATACGTCCTTCACCCCACTCATCTGTTATCTAGAATGGTCTTTACTAACTCTTTGTCAGTCCACTTGTCTAAGGTTTGACCCTAACCTAGGTTATTGATATAATTTGGTATAGGGAACCACTCACGATGACCTAGGGTAAATGGGCATACTCATTCAACCTAAGTCAACTGAATGTGCCAAGTTACCCTAAGTCATAGAGAGTCACTACCTATGCAAAATCATATCCTTAGCCTGATCTAGAGAGAAACTAAGTGCAAGTCTAGATTTGAGTAGGTCTTGATGAACCAATGCTGAAGGGTGTTGCAACATGTCAACTACAACATTGTATCCTCATGAAGACCCAAGTCTTCACGAAGGTATAGTTTTGCAGTTGGTGTGTGCCAACACATCGACAGAACTACTTCATCATGACTTACACACCTCAAGAGATCATAACCACTTAATTACCATTGGATTAAGATTCCAATTACAACAACCTTGCATAACCCTAATCCCAACAATCCTTAAGTTTTTCCATCTTTAATGAGTTGATTAAAGATAAGAAACCTCATTACCTATGGTTACTTTTATGTTCATTAACCTTTTGCTTAAATGTGTAATTAATCGAAAACAAAAACAACATCTATCATAAGATTTAATTAATGTGTCTCAACCATTCAAGGAATGTATAAGAACCAAAACAGGTTATGATATAAAAGACTTCATAAATATGAAGTCTAAATGGTTATCAAACTCATATACCATTCATTTATTTTGTATGATTTTGTAAGGAGGAGAACCTTCTTCATTATGGTTAAGTAATAGGATTTATAATACCCATACCCAATTCACACATCCTAATTTTATAACTAACGTTCATAACCTCATAATCAACCACACAAGATTAAGTAAAGAACATCAATACATACAACTTAGTAAGTTGCATTCAAGTAAGGGAAATTGTACTAATTCCCATTCATCCAACCAATTCAATGACATCAAAAATAAGGATCCAATCAGATATGAATGACAACATCAAGGATATGATTATAAAATTTCCTTCTTATTATGAACAAGAGAATAAACTTAATCAATTTAAGTAACTTTAGTATTTTCAATTCATCAAAATAAAATACACATCTTACAAAAATATCCATTCTCGACATATTTCCTTCAACAACATCAAGATCATTTAGGAATACAAATTTTCTTCCTTTAGTACATTTCAATAATAAATCAAAATTCTCTATAAATGGTCTAGACTTTTAATCAACCAATACATCATAAAATTTATTGCCTTCCTTTATCACTTACAAAGTCCATCTGCAAAAATTGCTAGCATGGGTTAGTTCATTGAACTGAGCATGATAAGCACTAAGCATTAAAATGAAATTCTTTCAACTAACTATTTCATTAAACCAACTCTACTTTAATGAAACAATGAGGTCAAGCAGACAAATAAATCATAGTAATAACAACCATAAAATAAGAACAATTAATCAATTTGAATAACATTCAAGGAAATATCATGATGTAATCAACAATCTACAACATGTTATCAGATAAATAATGTTCCATCCAATACACTTATCCATATCAAATAAAAGTACCTTCTAATTATTTCCTTCACAATTCATCTTAGTTTGAAATACAAATGTAAATAAGAGTCTCACACATCAGATGTGGCATCCTAATCCCAAATCCAAGGCATAGCCTAATTTATCAAGTTAGGCCATATATCAACATTAAGATAGAATTTACTCAATGCACAACATCTCACATTAGTCTTCTATCACAAATATTAAAAGCCTTTAACACAAGTCAAGAGAACAAGCAAGTAGCAATGATGACTACTCAAGGCATTAAAGAAAGTAGTGCAACAGAACCAAATAAATCTTAAGAAAAGATTTACCCAAAAGAAGAAGGATGACTGTGATGAAATAGTAAGAGCTTCCTTTATAATTATATTATCTCGAATCCCCATACAAAACTTCAGAAAAGAGAACAAAACCCATAACCTCCTATTATTTCCAAAGGGGAAGTGGTTAGACTTCACCTCAGAGACTGAAAGGGAAGGAGTCAAATGTCATGATTAGAAGAGAATTCCTACATTCTATCACACAAGAAGAAGGTGGTAAAGGAAAATGTAGACTATTCATTACATTCCCAAACTCCTTTATAAGAGAAAACACATATAAGAAGAGATCAACAAAATGTGCGACTATTGTGGTTGAAACATATTTAAGCATGGTTTCCCATCATGGACAACCAACGACAGTGATATTATACCCATAACAAAAAGGAGGTAAATTATACAAAGTTTTTAATCACCGTATAGTGAAATAACAAAATTCAATACACATTCAAAAATTGACAAAGTTATAGTCATGCACCAAGATTTTTCTTTTCTTCCAAGTGAATATTAAATGGTAGAATGATTGACTCATAATTGTAACCATTTGGAGTCGAGAAGAAAACCTTACTAGAATGTACAAAGTAGAATCCATCAAGATTAGATTTCAAGAATATGTGAAACAAAAGGTCAACAAGACTTAGCAACATGTGCTCAAGTCAGCAAATAGAAATGATGAAATTCCTTTCATTTCAATTCCATGGACAGACTTAATTGTACACATCTAAGAAATTGACAAGACATTCTTTTATTTACAACACCCACAAAGATCTAGAAAACTATCAGACTAAGCCGATTTGGTTAGTTCTAGATTAAGTAACCATTATCTCTAAAAGTCAAATACCCATTCAACAAATTACCATGAAATTACAATAGTCATATTTTAACAAGTTTACTCCAACAAGATACCCAGTTCTTAACCAAGATAAGGAATAGGTAATCAAAATCAACAACTTATAATTCAAATGGGAAGTAGACAACATGATTGACTTAATGAAAGGTCAAACGGGGCTATGAGAATGACCCTATATCGACTCAAACAAGCTAACTATCACATTGTCCCCCACTCGACATGGATTCATCAATTACCCTTTATTTCATTCCTATGGGACTTAAAGAAAAACATAGTATAAATAAGATCAGAAGTATAGATTTCACACACAAGTATTCCCAACAAGGTAACATTGAAATCCAAGGGTCCAAGAATAACTATCCCATAGTTCCATAAAAGATCTTAATTCGAGCAACCCAGTTTTAAACTGAAAATTTTAAAGGAAATAATAAAACATTCACTCTTGTTTCCATACAAGATAACCCATAAAATAGAGATTCTAAACACCCAATAACTTCCCAACTTTCGTCGAATACCAAATCCAAAGAACTGATAGAGTATTCAGTGAGTTCAAGAAGAAGGCACACATTTAATGTTTCACTAAAAAATTCGAGTTTATACAAATCTAAATCTAAGCATGCATATTCATAAAATTCCAACAGGAGTAACATAACTTCCACAAAACCAAGAAGTGACAATGAAGGGTATTCATTTACCTTCTAATAACCCAAAATACAACTTGGTTCGAAACTTGAAGACACATATCATTTCCATAAACCCATTTTTGAACAGATAAGAAAGATTCACGCATGCACTTCATTACTCAAATCACCACAAGATTTAAGGTGGGATTCAACATCAAATAAACAAGAAAACAACTCAATGAATTTATTTCAAAGTAGAGATTCCTCAATTAGAGAATACATAAAATATTCAAGAAAGGAAACCAAATAACCATCATAGAAATAAAAACCCATTTATCTCAAGAGAGAAAATTTGTTTTAATGAAGACACTTAGAGAAAAGCAGAGAAGCTTAATGGATAGAGCCTATCATGCCTCATAGTGCTTCTGTCATTTCAAAGAATATTTCCACCCAAGCCTTCACAACTCCTCCAAATGAAATCAACAACTAGAAAATTCTTTCTCAAATGCCTCATATATTTCTATTGGATCAAAAATAGTCTAAAGGAGTTAAAAATAGCAAGAAACTGAAAGTAGAATTGCTGGTTTGAAGAACCAAATAGCTCCATGTAGAGAAAAAAATGGAATGCATGAAAGACCAAAAAACTCCCAACAAATCCACTTGTATGGTTTCCAAGGCAGTTTGCTCACCAAAAATGATGACAATTAATGTCATTAATTTCTAGTCTCTGCCTAAATCTCCACACCACCACCATCTAAAATTGGTGAGTCTTAATTCAATGAGAACATATATTGTTTAAATTTAGAGATGGTGCCAGCTAGGATCACCTCCAGTTTCCATGCCTTTGTCAAATCGACAATACATAATGATTTAAATTCAAAAATCAAATCAAATAAATGACTTAGGAACTGTCGCCATGCCTTTAACTTGCCATACGACCCCTTAGGTCCCCTTCTATATTTGCATTAGTTTAGGATAAATATCATTAGCTTAGGGTATGACCTTAGGTTAGTTTAGAAAATATTTACCTTAGGTTATCTTAATATTACCTTAGGTAAATTATCCACCTTAGGATAGGCCATACTTCATACCAATATAGTATTAGATAATAGGTTAGAAATATACCTATCACCACCTTAGGTTCTTTCCAAATCCCTAACTTTGAAATAATACAACTTAGGTTAGGATGAACAAGATTAGAGTAGGCATAGATATATGGTGGATCTAGTTTACCTTAGGTTAGAATCCCATTAGGATAGATCTTATAGATATAAGACTTATGCTTTACCCTCAATAGTCCTAAAGTAGACCTCTTTCCAACTTACACCATTCAACGTTCTGGAGAAGTTGACAAGAAGATCGAGAACACAACTTATAGCAGAATGCATAACATGAACTTCCAAGAAGATCAATGAAATTGTAAACCTATAAAGGTTTAGCTATTTTATTTCCTTCAACCTGTGAATGTTAGTTTTCCATACAAATCAGGTAAGAAGAATTAAAACATACCTTGGATAAATGGAATTGATCCAAGGTTTCATTATTATATAGAGATAAATTTGTAAACAACTTTACCAATTTACAACCTTACTTATCTCAAACAAAATGGATTCCTTGCAAGAAACAACATTTCCGAAATTGAATCCAAGAAAATAAATAATTTATCCATGGCAAACATGATTTCAAATAGTGAAAACAATACACCTTCTTAGGATAAATCACATGTCAATGATTGCATTGCAAAGAGGAGAAGTTAAATTTTTATCAAAGGTGTTACATATTCGAATCATGGTGAACTGTGTAAAAAAATACTATAAGCAATAACACATGTGTCAAAGGAAATTATGGAAATTGAAACCTAATATAACAATAAGACAAGGTGTATAAGAACTAAGAGGAATTAAAATCCTAAAATAATATGTACAATGGTGATATTTTACTTGAACAATGCTTGAGGTAGGTTCCATTGACTGGAATATGTAATTCTTCACCATCCAACTTAGCCATTCGAAAGCATTGCTACTCTTAAATTTTGTGATATGTAGGGACTAATCCATGTAACATCAAACTTGTAATGATTTTCTAGTTTTTCCCAATATGCATCCCACTTTAGCACCAAATCTCCTTCATATAAGGTTTTTGTTTTAGATTTCTTGTCAAATGATTTCTTGATCAATGCTCGATATTTCTCCATGGTTTGCATTACATGTTATCTTAAATTTTCTGACTCCATGAGTTATGCATACCTGATTTCAATGGGCTCAAACTCATCTAACTCTAGTTTCTTGACAAGTTCCAATTCTTGCAATTTGATTGATATCGAAAGCATTGCCTCCTTTTCATAGATTAGATTGTATATAGAACTTCCTGTAGACCTCTTTGGTGTTATCCTATCATCCCAGAAGGCTGATTTGAAATTTGTGTGCCAGGTCCTCTGGTTTTCATCTAGGGTTCTTCTTATGATTCTCAACAAGTTCTTGTTTGTAGACTTAGCTTTCCGATTACCCTAGGGGTAATAATTAGATGAATTTCTAAGATATATTCCATTTCTAACAGACCACTTAGTGATCTTTGTGCTAAGGAATTCAGAGGATTATCCGAGATGAAGGTATTCGGGACACCAAACCTTGTAACTATCACTTTATAGAATTTCAAGTTTCTAGATTCATTCGCTTCTTTAAGAGCTACTCCTTGATCAACTTGGTGAAGTAATCAGCTACCGTTAGAATCCACTTATGGACTTGGGTTGAATTTGGATTTATGACCCTAATGAAGTCCAATCAACATTACATAAAAGGCTAACCCACTAAGATTGGATGAAGTGGAAGTGCTACTATATTTTCTTTTCTTGTGAAGAATGCACACTTCTTGATCCATTTATAATACTCACTAAACATTGTGGCCCAATAGTAACCAGCTTTCATGATCCTAAGAGTTATTACTCGTGGAGCAAAATGGCCTCCCATTTCTTTGTCATGTAATTGTTATCCATATTTTTCCCTTGGGTAAAATTTGTTAGACAAGATCTGTATAGAAGAAACCAAATAAATCATGTTCAAATCCTATAATCAGTATGAGAGGACTCTATAATGGAAGTGGCAGGGCCTACGAAATATCAAATGACCCTGTGCAAGAAGAAATTAAAGAAACAGCTCTGTCGAATGAACCCATGCTTCAAATCCAGCAAATAGGTTATATGCAGGCTCTAAAATGGAATAGTAGGGTTGGGGAAGGAGAAAAAAATGTCAAAGAAGCCAGAGGCTCAAAGGAGAAGAAACAAAAAAGGCTTAAGGTTGTCGGGATCTGAAATGATACATAACAAGGCCCAAATATTGGCTAAGTATAGAGATTCAATGGAAGCTACCAAGTGTCCAAATGGTGCACCTCCAAAGATTAAATCCAAAAGGGTAGACTCAAACAAGCACTAAGCCTCCATGCATCTTAGGCCTAAAGAGGGGCAGAGTCAACAACTAAAAGTCAAAAGGTGGAAAGGGCGGGCCTACAAAAATACTAAGTATAAAAGTGCTAGCAGAAGTTTCACGCGTCAACTCGGTGCGTCTCCAAAGGTAAATCCAAAAGCGGAGATCCAAATGAGTGTAGGCTTTGCATGTAGTCCAAGTTAAAAATTAGGAGCGAATTTGTTGAAAATTCCAATAGTCTGTGGACACCTCCACATGTCAACTCGACACTCCTTCAAAGGAAAAATCCTGAGTGGGTTTCTAAATGAGTGGGAGCCTCCACGTGTCTGGTTTCATAAAGGGGGAAAGGTCGGGGTTGAATAGTCAAAGTAAAGACAGGCCAACAGAGGGTGCCAAGTGTCATCACAATGCTAATCCAAGAGTAAAATTGGGGGAAGGTTTCCAAATAAGTGTCAGGCCTTCACGTGTCCCCGGTCAGATATATGACCCTGCTGAGAAAAAGACTTAGCCAAAACATGAAGAAAATGAGCAAGCCACGGAAGAAGCCATGTGTCAACCTAGCACAAATTCAAAAGAAAAATACAAAGGCAGCCCCCAGACATGTGCTAGCCCTCCACATGTCCAATTTCAAAAAGGGGCCCATTTTGGTAGCTAGTTCCGCCATTTTGTATGAGACCTGATTCAAATTTCAAATGGGCATATCTTTTGACTCAATGCTTGAAATCTGAAAAATTTAGCACCGTTGGAAATATCTCAGCCTTGTCTATGCCATAAAGATCTGAAACTTTAATTTTGGAGAGGTTAGGTGGGGAGAAAATGAAGAAATGTCTTTGGCCAATTAATACAGGTTCTATTTTCCCCAACAACTAGATCGATTTGATTTGATCTGCCATTCTTCCTCCTTCGAGGTGCCGAACAAGTAATTGATGTAGACATGATAGATTTGGGGTAAATTTGTAGGAGGAATTGATGATGGTGGTTGAGCTTCAAACTAGTTTTCTCACTTCTCTCTCCTTCTTCCCTTTGTGTTGAATCTATAAAAGAAGGGTTGGGGCTCATTGTAAAAGGTTGGATGTTTCTATTTTGTGCCCTCCCTTCTTCTTTTGTTCACAGAAGGATTTATGGATCTTTTCTAACCTCTCTTTTGGGTTGTAATGCAAGTTTTTCTTCTTGGCCACTGAAATATATTGTATCAACTCCTAAGAAATAAAATATATTTCTATGGATGATTCTCGACCCTCTCATGTATTCATTGTTGTATTTTCGATCTCTTATTGTGGTCTAGTTATCTGTGCATGTTGTTTGTATTACATTCTTGTGGTCTATGTTAAACTAAAAAATGAGTGTATAACATTCCTTTATTGTATCACCTTATTAGCAAATATTCCTTTGCATCTCTCTAACCCTATCTCCTTGGTAGATATAATATATTTAGAATAGATCCTCTACGCTTTTTTGTGTACACCTAAATAGAGGGATAGGAAATGGCCTCAATCCAGGAGAGCTCTCTTAACTCATAAGGTCTCACACCTTTAGAGATACTCCATGTTGTGAAATCACACTAAGAGCCTCAACCCATCTAGTTACATACATTCGGGGGTGTTGTGATTCTATACTAAAAATAACTCATGCAACACTTTCTCAATCTGATATGTTGGGACATACCTTAGGAGAAATCCATTCACATCCTTTTTGAACAAGATGTCATCAATAAGAAAATATGGGATGGATTGTAATTTGAAGTATATTATCTTTTCCTTTCTCAACTCTGGAGGACATAAACCTATTTGAAGATAGTGCACCATATCTTGAGTCCAAAAATGTGTAGGTACATTATTAGCTGGTTCTTCATGATCTTCTTACAACACTAGGAAAGCTTCCTCTTCACTTTTTGTCTCATTATGTGATTTGAAAGTGGCTGCTCACACAATCCTTTGCCATGGACCAGATTTATCACTTTGAATTGAATTTCATACTCCATCACTGGAGTGATCCAACCTACCCTTTTCTCATTCAAATTCTTGTTTAGGAGAAACTATTTCACTCCAACATGAGATACTAGAAGCTGAATTTTGTTATTTGAGACCACATGCTTGAACTTCTTCAAGCTTCTTATAATAACGAGTACATGCTTTTCAATAAAATATTACATCACCTCATAGTCTTCCAAGCTTTGAATAAAGAATACAATGGGATGATCTGATCCTTCCTTATTAAACCGCACTAAGATAGCAGATATTGTATCTAAACCACAAAATGTATAAAGGATGAACTATTTGGAGAAATCGGGTTGATAAGAGTTGGAGCTTGAGATATAGCTGTTTGATTGCTTCAAAAATATCTTTGCCTTTAGCTATCCATTTGAATGCAAGGTTCTTATTCAAAAGTCTCCACATTCTAGAAGCAACACTTACAAAAAAATTTCCATAGAGGCACACTAATAATAGATCCTACAAGGTTAATAAAAGAGGCACAATGTACCTACTGATAAAGGGTCAACAAGAATGCAACAAACATAGACAAGGGAAGAGAGATATCAAAAATTTACATCTATTGATTTATTAGTATGCATGAGTTCATTTATAGAGAAAGAGTAAGGCTCGACTCAACACATACAAAGTCTTGTATGAATTCTGTAGCACATTGGTGTTCCAAAACAAAAATGGCAAAGTTTTGTTACAATATTAACCCCCTAAAATGAGAGAGAAATTCAATTTATAAAAAATGAGGGAGAAGAGGGAGAAGAAGTCAAACTCATATTTTCACTTTTACCCACTTGAAAGGTACCAAAATTGGGTGAAAATGATGATGGGATACCTATAAAATCCATCCCATGCTTTCCCATAAGTTGGAGAAAAATAAAAATGGATGCCCATGCTCATTTATTACATTTCCAACCACCTAGAAGTATCTATTTCAAAATGAGATCACTTTTTATGATTTTCTTCATAAAAAATCCATCAATCCTTGATTTTTTTGATTTATGTGTGTAGATATTGGATCCATGATTCCAACAAGTCTAATTTTGCACAATTTCGTTATGAAATGGAAAAGTTATGTCCTTTTGAGTACAATTAGCTCTATATGTTTCCCGAGATTGGTTGTTTCTTCCATAGTACTTTGCATTAAAAACATGGTTGGAAATGATAATTTTAATATTTTGTCTCTTTTACAATGTTTTTCATAATTTTAATAACTTGGGGATCATTTAAAAGTTTTGGGTCCATCCATTCCATCATTTTTCATTAAAAAAGAGGGGGTTGAGTGTTTGATATTTGCATTAGAGGTCAGCTCGGAAGATAGCTTGCCAAGATGGCACTCCCATTTATCTTCCCAATCTCCTTTATGTGTTGGCTACTACATGTAACCCGAACACCCACTCCACATTTCACCATTTACCTTTCTATGGCGACCATCTCAACCCTCCACCTCAACATCATGTGGAGGGCTCAACCTACTGAGCCCAATATTTGTACGCCCACTATGTCACTTGATGCCTTATCAACCCGGTGAGGTAATTTTTGCATTGTAGTGACTTTGGTATACCTACCTCACCATCTTGGCAGCCTATAACACTTATCCCAATGCATTATGGGCATATATTCTTTGTGGTGAACCCAACCTAGTGTGGCTCATGTGCCGCTTGTGCCATTTACCTTTGCATCAGCCAAAAAGGCTACCTTGACACCCCATGTCATTTGTAAATCGTCTAATATTACTCTTTTGGGCCCATAGTGTTACATGTGGCCACTTGGGATCCATAATCATTCTGAGCCCATCGACTGCACACATTGGGCCATTGACCACTCAAGCCTCCACAAAATGATGACCCCTCACTTCTTTGCGGTGGAAGTGGATTATAGAAGAACTCAAGGCCTGAGTTACCTTAGGCTGCATGGGCTCTAGGGACCCAACTCATCTCCATATCTCTCATACTGAGGTGTGTTACCTCACTTTACCTTGTAGTGAAAGAGGATTTGGGTAGAACCTATGGCCCCGATTACCTTAGGCTATGTGGGGTCCAAAACTATGCTTTGGCCAATGAAGATACTTAGGGAACTCTGACTCTGGATCGGTGAGACAACTCCAATATTTTTTTCTGTCATTTTCCTTAGTCTTCTTTATGACCGCCATGTAGTTAACTCACTATTGCAAAAACTCTTCAATAATAGAACTAACTCGACACTTATTCCATGCACGAACCAACACTAATGCACAACTTATAGTGATTAATCCATTCCCATGGATTTGCGCAAAGTGAGCTAATACCTAAGCCCGATGATCTTGTTGATGAGTTTTTGGTCTTCTTTGACTCGACACCATCACACCAACGGGGATGCTCAAAATAACCCATTCTTGTAATGTATGAGCTCGAGACCTTCTCCACCTCGGCCTCATGGAGCTAACCTCCATGTATTATGTGGCTATGAAAACATACCGATCTAATGCATCCGAAGCCGACCCACCTACAATTTACATCATTCACCATCAATAAACAACTCGCTCCCTTGATCACCCATAACTAATCGGCTTGCCTAGACCATTCCCATTACCAATGCAACTTTCCATACAATGTTGGGAAGATCTCGATGAGTTTTTAATATGACTCAACCCTCCTATAATAGCTCAATGACCATGAAAAGAATCCAAGAAGCTCGATGCATAACCCAAATTTCCAAGTTGGGAGGCAACTCACCCACCAACTTGGTGAGCTAGCTAGAGGTTCAAGGCCAATTTTTTAACTTCTTTGGATTTCCTTTGGATTTTTGCAATAAATGGGATTCTTCAAAGATCTTTGTAAGGACCTTGTGAAATCATTATGGATGCTCTGGAAAAATTACTATATTTCTTGCCATGTTTCTTACAAATTGGCCCCATTGCTCTCTTTGCGAACTTGAATAAAACTTGAACTTCATGAAAACCCAGAATAGGAAAAAAACCTCTGATGGTCTTCCAACCCTCCCAGAGACCTTGTTGCTACCCCTAAACACTAAAAAAATTCTTTCACTCCCAGATTGACCGGTGGGTTTATTGCTATTTCCTTAGTGTAATCCTACTTAGTTTTCCATTTTCACCCGGGAGGTGAAAATGGATAACAAATACCTTAGAAAACATACCAAGTAGTTTAATACTAAGTGATGAAGCACCATTGATTACATATTACGATGTAGTTGGTGGAAAGGAAACCCACACATTTAGAAATAAAGGAACTAAAACTATGAGAAAATCATTTACTAGAGGTATGCAGACTAAGAATGATGTTAGAATAGTTAATAAGAGTCTTGAAAAACAATATGAAAATTCAGCCTATGTTAATGAGTCATTGGAGTTGGATAAAGTGGTCATGAATCATGGTATTACAAATGATAGTGTTCCAGGAGTTGAGAAGTGTGATCACATTATTATCTATTTTAATAGATGTTTAATGCCTCATGCTCCATGTAAATAGGATGGCTTAATTTACACTACTAGATATAAGTTAGACTTTTACGATGACCTCATGTTGGGAAATTTGATAAAATTATGAAAATAGAATTTCTTCTATTGATATTTTATGTTCCAAGACAATAGATGAATTTTTGATAGTTCTCATGAACATGTGTTGTTTTCCTTATGAAGGTGATAATGCAATATAATTAATTGAGTAATATTTCCCTCGGACATGAATTTTCATGGTTAAGAAATAAGATGAGTAAAAAGTATGAAGGGAAGTTCCTTCAAGGAATATATATGTTTGTTACTTGATACATTGGTAGAAAAATAAAAATAAGACAAGTTATTGAGTGAGCCACAAAGGAAATCTACTTCAACTCCCTTAAACACAACAAAAATATTGCGTAATATTCCCACGGTTTCTCTTAGGTTAGATATGTCACAAAATAAACTTGTTGAGTAAGTCTTTGTTGATATGTATTTTTCTATTCCTAATAATGTATTGAATGATTGTCTTATTGATTTTAGATCACACATTTCTACCCTAAAAGTTGATTTCATATCTAATGAGTTAGTGGATAGTGTTGAAAACCATCATGAGAATCAAAATATGGATACCATTAAGTTTTAGTATCTTATGTCAACCTAAAGTGATAAATATTTTTCCGAGATTTTGATCAGCTAATGATCTTCAATATTTGTGAGAAAAATAGGAAAATTTATGTCATGAAAATGAATTTTAGTTGAAAACAAACCATGTCTCTGTGTTTGTAGAAATGGATGATCACTTGGATATTGGTTCCCATCCCTTTCTTATTAAACATGTGTTTTTTGAGGCACTTAATACCTTACCAGGTAAGAAGAGAATTTTTAAGGGTCTCGTTGATAATTCTACACTAGAAATTATTGTGTTGGATCTAATTGATGGTGAGTGCACTAACTTTAATGTTGGTGATTGCTTTGAAATTCAAAGGGTTTAGTTGAATGGTAATTTGAATTAGCATGATAAACAAAGTTATATCATTTTTTAGGGTTATCGGGAGCTCTTGACATGGTCATACCCTAAGTTAAATAAAATGGAGGGGGTAATGGTTAACATAACTCATTGGAGGGGTATGACTCATTGGATGGTTTGATAGATTGTGTTCACATTATCAAATTTATTTAATTATGTTTTGTGATGGGTACATAACTATAAGATTTTATTTCAAAGTAAGGGTTGTGAACATTTTTCTTCTCATTACCTAGATTTATGAGTATCTTATTAGTTCCCACATGTCAATTGAGGATTCACCTATAGTTTAGGATCCTGAAATATTTTGATGAAATTTTTTGGTCCTCTGGACCACACATATTCATTTCTATAGTGTATAGTTTCATTTATCTGTTTTCATGTTCTCTTGTTTGTCTTTTCATCCCTTTTTGTCATCATTGGAAGCTCATGTAACTCATATGGTCCTTTCTGTGATAAAGCTATGTTCTTACTTGTTTGAATCCATTTCCAAATGGATATGATTCTAGTATTCTTATTTCATGGGAGTTTATGTGGTTCTTTGGACACCTGCTGTGGCGTTACCTAGATTTATGAGTATCTTCTTGGTTCCCACATGTCAATTGAGGATTAACCTATAGTCTAGGATCTGAAAGATTTTGATGAAAATTTTTGGTCCTCTGGACCACACATATTCATTTCTATAGTGTATAGTTTCATTTATTTGTTTTCATGTTCCCTTGTTTGTCTTTTCATCCCTTTTTTGTCATGATTGGAAGCTCATGTAACTCATATGGTCCCCGATGTGATAAAGCTATGTTATTACTTGTTTGAATCCATTTCCAAATGGATAGGATTCTATTATTATTATTTCATGGGAGTTTATGTGGTTCTTTAGACACCCACTAGGGGAGTCCATCCCGAGCTAGAGCCAATGTTGGTTCCCATAATTTTCATGTTAACTCCAGGCACCGTTTAAATGGTTTTCTTCCCAAACTTGTTTATTTCCTCATTCAATTTTTTTTTATTCTTAGTTTTTTTAGTTAATAATGGTATTTCTATTTGATTCTTTGTGTTTTCCCATGTTGTTATTTATCTTTAAGGTGTTTTTCCCATACTGGATCATCCTTGGTTTGAAGACAATGAAGAAAATGGAATTTTACCATTCTAAATTGATGTGAGGGGTAATTATTCGATATACAAGATTAACAAATTTTAATGCAAATGAAAAATGTAATCCCCTCCCTGGGACCATGAAAGAGAATATGCTAAGAATCATAGAAATCTTGAGAGAAATGCACATCAGACTTTTCACTGTTTATACTCTTTAATTTGGAAAAATGCAAAATTTATTCCCGACACTTTGAGACTCAATCATTTGAGTATATGTGGCAGATAATTAGGAGATAAGGGGATGAAAGAAATTTACATCTTGCTTTGAGATAAGGTGCAAGGTTGAATTCATAATTTTGTGATGTATAGTTGGTCAAAAAGACACGTAGTGTCTTAAGGGAGTTGTATTAAGGATTACAAAAATGAATTTTTCATATTTTCATTCACGTAAAGATGCAAAGTGTGATTAAACACATCGGTTCCAATTATTTTGGGCACATGGCACACTTTTGAGACTCAAGAGGAAGTTTTCATATATGCAGCCTTGGATATTATGTATGCGGAATGAAAATTACTTTTTCAAACCTGATTTCCCCACCTTGTTGAAGAATTCCATGTGACATCCTTTCGGAGGTTTGGGCACAAGTGTTATGTGTTTTATAGCGGGGCTCAAAATTAGTTATGCAATTTCAGGTGAAACTTCTCACGACTTGGTCAAAATTCAATAATATTGGAGGTGTTGAAGTCTTTATTCAAAGGGATATCTATAGGGGTTCATTCTATTAAAATTATTACATAAATATGAAATATGTTACTATTCTAAACATTTCATAAGAAAACATTTCTGAGAATAGAGGTAAGCAAAAACAGAAATTAAAGCAATGATTCTTCAAACATATAACAAAATGGGGTTCTATAGGGGCCCCTTCCTATGGTAAAATATACAAAAAGAGGAGTTTACATGTAATACTTAGTTAATTGTCAATGGTCATAAGCTCTCACATGAACATTGAGAGGTGAGCAAGGATATTTTCCTTACAAGATTTAAGTTCTTTGTACTCGGCTATACTAAATACATGTAGAATATCACCAGCGAGGCCCCATAACATCCCCTTCACCATTAGTTACTTTATGTTGACTCTCATCCCATTGAGAATATGGAACAAATCCACCTTCTTCTTCGGTGAAGTGACCCACTCTAGGAGATTGGTGCCCCCTTTTAGGTAATCCTTTGTTATGTGGCATGTCGATGATTAAGGTGCGAGACTTGATTGGGTTCCTTAGTTGTTTCTTCCTTATGATATGTTGATTCATCAGAGGAGGAAATTTATCGAATGCTCCCTTAGCATGAAAACTTACCACAATCGCTTCAAGAGAAGAAATCCTCTTTTAGCCTCACCCATCCATTAGGTAATGGATGTTTTACTCCCATATGTCACACCCTCCAATGCAAGGTATAGAAGTTTGACTTGAAGAAAGTTTTTAGATAAAAATCATGCACATAATACTATTCTACTATAACACCAAGTATGTTGTTATATGCATGGATATTGAGTAGGAAAAGTATTCACTAGTGACACACTCCCTAGTCCGTTAAATTGTTTGACTTGATTTGTATTGTCTTTCTCTCTCACTTTTTCATTACTACACCCAATTTTTGTCAAGTCATAAGGATCCTGTCTGAAAGGGTTTTAACATTTTCATCATTTATTCCTAAAAACTAGCACCCATGCACTTTTTCCTATTCAGGCACTCCTATCCCCTTTCTTACTTTCACTTGTTTTGACATTTTTGTTTGGTCTTTTTAGTTTTCTTACCCTTATCTAGAGGTCATAGTCGAATATCATGTCACTAGTGTCGACATTCAAGTAAGATAACCCTATATATACACAACATACATACTATTATATGGGTGAGCAATTATAAAGGGCAATCATATTTAAATAGTATTAAAGGGGACTACATTATTAGGATGTTTACTCTATATACACTACATAGGAAGGGGAAGTTATGAATTCTATCTCACACATTTGTGTTTTATCTAGATTTATCCTGCTATCTTAGCGTCATTAGTGCAAGGGAAACCTAACAACACTATTTAACACACTAGCACAAAGAAATAAATAGATTTGAAATGTATTGCAACACTTTATCATAAGTTCTTCCTTAACATGACCACGAAGGTTAGTCCAACTTCACATATCACATTTTTCATTCCAATTTGGTGTCTTTGTGAGATTTTACATGTAGCTAGGGTTTGTGTTGCAAGTTACAGGTAACTCAATGATCCAAGTGTGGATATCGGGAGACCAACAACGGATAATTGTGGAACCTTAGCGACATAGGAAAAAGCATATTCCAAGTATTTTTGTAGTCACTAGCACCTAAGAGTGGTATCTAGTGCCCAGACACCCTCACCCTATCCCGGGAGCCCATGTCCATCTCTATCCGTAGCTTCTAGAATTTATATCAAGAATTTTTGACACTCCACCTAGCATGTTCATCAGTTGTTCCAATTTAGATCTCCTATAGGATAAGTGAAAAAATATAAGTTCCCTATCTCTCCTATTTTATTATATGATTTCTTCTTTAGATCGCTTAGAATTTTTATTTTTATATATATTATCATATTAGTGACTCTAAAATTAAATTTTATAATAATAATTATATCTTTTAAATCATTTGGTGAACTCGTCTCTTATAACTCCTTTCCCTAGGATCCCCAAAACCCTCATGGCTAAAAATATATCCTCTTCTCCCAAACAAGATATGGAACATATTAGTGTGCAACCTATCCTTGATGATGTTGTATAAGCTGAAATTAATGATCTTTATCATTATGCTCACTTTGTGATTCCAAAATTCTCCAACAACTTATTATTAATGAATGTCGTATTCCCACTTTGTTGTTGACAACTCTAGTGTTTCCATAGTATCATCTGCTCAAAATTTCACTTCATGTTTTCCTTGTTCTTCCATAGTCACCCATGTTTCTCCACCTTCTTCTACTCCTCTTATAACACTTGATAATACTATTATAGATTTTATGTTTGGTCTTACTTGTGACACTGTAGATGCAAATAATGTTACTTCTAATGTTGAAAATGTACATGTGCATGATGTTATTTCTCAAGATGAATGTAAAATTGTATATCCTACTCTTGCTACTTCTGAAAATGTATCCAATGAATAAAATGTTAAATATCATTATAGTTCTCTTATTACTTCTCTATATGTTGATGAATCTCTTGATGAATTAATTGCATGTGAAAATATGTTTGATATGGATGTACGCTATTATTTCGATCATGCACTTGTTAGTAATAATATTTCTTCTATTTAAACTTCTAAATGTGAATTTAATTCTCTTTTTTCTCTTTTTGAAATCATTACACATAATTATTCACCTCTTATCATGTCTTCTAAATCTCCTCATTTTTCTATTGGCATTCCATGTTCTTCTCCTCCTCTTCCACATGTTTTATATTCTTCTATAGATGGTCTATAGGATAATACAGAGGACACATTATTCCTTAAATCTCCTAGGATCATTATAATATGGAAGATCACTTGGAGAGATTTCGGTGACTATTTGAACACTACAAATAGAGTCAGTAAGCATATCTAGTGGATGGTCAAAGATATAGTCAACCCTAGAGCGAGATCAAATAAACTACCGAGTCACAAAGAAGTGGAAAATATGATCATGTGAAGGTGATGCTTTTAGGTTTATACCTCTAGTATTTATCATTCGACGTCATCTTCATATTCGTACACAATCGACAAAAATATTTTCAGTGGTGGGTCCTCAAGCCACCATGTGGCCTCCGCCACCATTTTTCCCATCAACTCAAGTGAGTTATATTTTACCCCAGCAAATTTTTAACCAAGTTATTCATCATTTCATGGAACAATCTTGAGTTGTATTAGGGAAATTTAATTAGTTATATAATCGAGCTATATGACAAGATGATTTATGTACATTGGCCAAAAATTTAGGATGTGGCTCAATGCAACAATGAAAGAGTTGGTCGAAGGCTATATTAAAGCCTTATCTCCTCAATGCCCCAAATGATATGGGATAACCTCCTTACCTTGGGAAAATACTTAGCCAAAGGTGATAGTAAAGGAGGTTCTCATGCGGGGTGAGGTAAGCAGCTAACTCGGCATGAGCATGACATGAAGTGGTTGGCTATCTACTTGAAGAGGCCCGAGGACGAGTCGAAGAGGAAACGAAAAGGTATGGCAAGCTTGGGGCATGTGGATGGTGAAGGTTTCACCTTTGGGAGAGGAAAAGGGCTCGACCGATGACTCGGACGGGATAGCGAGTGGACGTAGAAGGGTCATATAGGATGTCTATTTGGTGAAATTGAAGGGAATAGATCACAATGATCTCGGATGGGCCATTTAAATGGTCGGTGTAAACGTAAGGTGAGTATTGAGGATTCAACCACGAAACCAACTCCCTTCCATGTGTGGCCACCAACCAATCTACCTAGCTTGATAGGTTAGTAGTGCAAAGGCCGATGTGCCTTATCTTTTAAAATAACAGAGCACGAGCCATTATATAAAGGGTGCGAACCCTCATTATGAAACACACAACTCTAAGCTATTTTCTTAAATCTCAAAGGAGGAGTATAAGAGAGTGAAGAAGACTTTTAAGGAAAATTTGGGAGTTGTGATAATAATTCCTTTATTTTAGGACTTATAAGACCTATTATTTTAATAGGTGAGAATGTAATTGGGAGATTTTACAAATCTACCGTATAAGCCCATAACACTACACTATCTACTTGAAAATCCTGGAGTATCAACTGGAGTGCCATAGGGTGTCTCAATAACATACGGAATGTTATTCAAGTTCCGTAGGATTCTTGTGTACCAGTAAGGTGGAGGATGGTCCCCTGAATTACCATCGGTGTTCCTTTAAATGTCTGTAGTACTATTTATGAAAGTTTAGAGTTCCATTAGGTTTTATTGTAAGAAACTATATTGTACTTACAAATTTTGACTAGCGGAATGGTTTGAAAAGAAACCAAAGATGTAGGTTATTTTCAAACTCGTAATCAACCCGTGTGTAGCATATTTTAATTTCACATTATTTTGAGTTGATTTTTGAGTAATTGTATTGGAAAAATTTGAAAATCCTATGGGGTCCAAAGTCAGTTAAATAATTAACTTGAATCGATGGATCAAGTTATTGTCAAAGATGGTTTTGTAGGATTTGATTGCAGAGATGGATCTATACCCGATCTTCTAGTTACCGATGATGCTTGAATTATTTGGCACAATGGTTTGAGTGATGATCACTCATCATCAGGAACATGATTGTTAGATCACATAATTGCAAACCCACATAACTAATGTTTGATAGTGATAGCACTAACAAGAACAATACCTCACGGAGTTACATAAGACAATAGATGCTCTACTTGGGAAGGTAGTTAACGTAAGTCAGCTTTGGAAGCACAAAATAAAAATGATACCTTCACCAGATATAGTCGTGTGTGATAATTATGGTGGAGGTCGTGATACCGAGCATTGCTGGGACTTATACCCAAAGATGAGGCATAAGTGGATGTAGAAGAAGGGAAAGGCTATTACGGGACAAATTTCCACCTAGCCATTTGCATCACTAGGACAAAGAGCACCAAGTAGAATGCCCGAGACATTGTATTGCGACACATGAGCATCTCAAGACAGTGGATTTTGGTAATTTATCAAGGACAACTAGTCACACTTATCTTTAATTAGAATATCAGAGTAGGATACATGACTGCCGATGTGGTGCATAGATTGGGACTGCCTACTACACCAATTCCTTGTACCAAGACAAATAGTACATAGGATGGTACACTGCATGGGTTGGATACTATATTTTTCACATTGAGCTTTATAGTTGGGAGATGCTTTTCCAACTTTTGTGCAATTGAGATTTATAGTTTGGAGTTATAGTTGGGATATGCTTTTCTCAATGCTACTAGATTTTACACATTGAGCTTTATAGTTTGGAGATGGATGAAGTGGAAATGAGAAATTTATACCTTACAACTTAGCAAGGCTATATGATGGATGGCAGGAGTGGAGTGGAGCTTCACATTAACCATAGCTAGATTGTGGAGTTTGAGTTGGGACATGTTATTCATCATGTACATGGTGACAATATTGAAACTTCAGAATCATATGTACCAAGGATCATCTAGATCTTTATGCAAATTCAAAATCATACTTGCCACTAGATCATCCGAGAATCGACACAAAAATCACCTATAGTCCGGTGGATCATCTTGATCTATATGCGAGATGAGAGAGTGCTCAACTATCCACAGGGAACCTATTGAGGTATCCTAGGCTGACACCAAGGATTCTATAGTTGGTAAGAAATCTAAGGTGTAATAAAATTTGACATTTTGTTCAGCTATTGTATAGGGATTTTGAGCATTATTTATTTCTCTTATTATAATAAAACCAACAAACTATTGTGCTAGGTAGAATGTATTAATAAGACCCCTTGTGGGAAATGTTTGTATACATCTAACTAATCAAGGCACATTAGTAAAAGACCCAAATTTTGGGCAATGTTTGTACTCATTTTATACTTGCATTATAAACCCCTAGAGGGCTATTATTATTTGGTGATTTTTCTAATGCTAGAGATGTAATATATTTTTTCCTTGTTGAGTTATTTGTCCAACAGGGAGGAGAAAAACACTTTTTGAGTTCAGATTTAGTGAGAATAGCTAGGGGACATGTTTACCATACTCAGTATATTTTCTTACTTGGAAAAATTTGATTAATACTCCATTTATATCTCCTAATTATCTTTTGAGTACTGTTATAGCTTGCAACAAGATTTAACTCATATTTATAAGCTTGGAGATTTGTCAGCCATTTGTGTAGATAATTGAGCTCATAGGTATCAGTTTGGATCTTCATTATGTGTAGTGACATTGTGACCATGCAACAAGATGGTAGCTGATCATTGTTGGCATCTAACATCGAGTCGATCTTCATTCTGTGAAGAGGCCATCATGGCCATACAACAAAATGGTACCTAATTTTTGTCAACAAGAGTATCTCACAAGAGATTAGCTTAGATCATCATTCGGTGTTAAGGCATTGCAATGTACATCTGAATGGTATCTAATCATCAAACTTAGCATCGTAAAGTGGAAGTATTGTGATCCGGAAAGGAGACTTAGCACCGTACAACAGATGCATGGAATTCTTGAATATTTCAAATTGGCATCGAGGAGGTAATGAACCCAAGTACCATAGCTCCTAGAGGTCGAGCCATCGATTGTTGTATTATGGAGTGAAAGTATAGTTTATAGATCTCTTGTCGATAATGTGATTTTGGATTCATAAGATTTTTGGGAAAAAAATCATTTCCCATTAGGGAGGTGTGATCGGAGGACAATACGGAGGACATATTATTACCTAAATCTCCCAGGATCTCTATAGTATGGAAGATCACTCTGATATTTTTCTAGTGACTATTTGAATGCTACAAACGGAGTCTTTATGCACATATGGTAAGTGGTAAAAGTTGGAGTCAAACCTAGACAGATTGGGTCTCTTGGAGAATTACTAAATAGTGGAAAATATGATCATGTGAAGGTGATGATTTTGGGTTTATACCTTCGGTATTCATCATTTGACATTATCCTTTTCTTCGTACATGATCGAAAGAAATATTTTCCATGTGGTGGCTTGTCAGGCCACAACATGGCTTGCCACTATTTTTCTCATCAACTTGGGTGAGTTATATTTTACCTCGATGAGTTGTTAACCCATTTATTCATCGAGCTATAGACTAAGATTGAGTAAAATTGGGGCAAGTTAATTAGTTATCTCATCAAGCTATATGGAAAGATGCCTTATCTACATTGGCCAAAAAAATTAGGATGTGGCTTGATGCCATCATGGAAGAGCTTCTCGAAGGCTATATTAAATCCTTATCTCCTCCTTGGCCCAAACATTATGGAATAACCTCCTTAACTTGGAAAAAGACTCAGCCAAAGGAGACAAAAAAAGAGGACTCATGAAGAGGGAAAATTATACTCCATTGACTCGGTGTGATCATGACATGAAGTTATCGGAAATCTATGTGGAGAGGCACGAGAACAAGTTGATGAGGCGAAGCAGGCCTTGTACTTTGGTGATATGGGGAGACCAACACGAAATAGTAGGGATGGTGAGCTCATGGCATGTGGATAGCAAAGGGATTGTAGTGGGAGGAAAACTTCTCGTCCAATGAATTGGTAGGATACTAGTGGATGTGGATGGGTCATAGAGGATTTCTACGTGGCGAAAGTGAAGGGAAAAATCACAAAAATATTGTATGGGTTGTTCAAATGATCGGTGTAAAACATAACGAGAGTTAGGGGACTCGATCATGAAACCACCTCCCTCCCATGTGTGGTGACCAACCAATCCACCTATCTCGATGGGTTGGTAATGTAAAGGCCGATGTGCCTTATCTTCCAAAATAGCAGATCTGAACCACTATATAAAGGGCCCAACCCCTTATTTTAAAACACACAACTCTAAGCTATTTTCTTAGATCTCAAAGGAGGAGTATAAGAGAGTAAAGAATCCTTATAAGGAAAATTTGGGAGTTGTGGTAATAAGTCCTTTATTTAATGACTTATAAGACCTATTATTTTAATAGGTGAAATTGTAATTGGGAGATATTGTAAATCTACCCAATTGGCCCATAGCGCCAAACTATCTACTTGCAAAGCTGGAGTTTCGATTTGGAGTGCCATATGGTGTCTTAATATCATCGGAAGGCCGATAAAGTTTGATAGGATTATTGTTTTCTAGGAAGGAGGAGGGCAATCCACGAATTACCATCAGTGTTCCTTCAAAGTCTGGAGTACTTTTTATGCAAGTTTATACTTCCATTAGGTTTTATTGTATGAAACTATATTGTAGTTACAAATTTTGACAAGTGGAATAGTTCGAAAAGAACCTAATTACGTAGGCTATTGTCAAACTAGGTAAT
This sequence comes from Taxus wallichiana var. yunnanensis, assembly GCA_018340775.1. Lineage (NCBI taxonomy): Eukaryota > Viridiplantae > Streptophyta > Pinopsida > Cupressales > Taxaceae > Taxus > Taxus wallichiana. The sequence continues at coordinate 86,478,018 of CM031239.1, forward strand.
CAACCCATGTGTAACAAATTTAAATTTTGTATTATTTTGAGTTGGAGTAATTTTATCGACAAAATTTAACAAGCCTATAGGGTTCGAATTCGGTTAAAAAATTAAGTTTAATTTATGGATCAACAAATGATATTCATATTGATCCTACTATTTCTACTGAGTACACATCTTGTCACATATTCTGATTCTACTTATAGAATTCCAAATGATATTCCATGTTCTTCTCCTCTTCCACCTCTTTATTCTTCTTCTACGAGATGTTATTTGTATTGATTCTACTTATATCATTCCCATTGATATTCCATGTTCTTCTCCACCTTCCACATTCATTTATTCTTCTCACATTACCATAATCACTCATAATGGAAAGATTATACTTCTCAAATTTCCTCTTGCTTCTTTTACAATCACCTCACATGATATTCTATCTTTTATGCATACTTTTAGTTATTTGCAAGCTCAATTTCATACTCTCACTCTTGAAAGAAAAGCCTACTATGCTTCCATTGATAATAATTATTTGCATGGAAATCCAATACCTAAAAAATTCACAATTCTACTTTCCCTAAGGATTTCATCATGCCTACATTTACATGTTTTGATGGCATTGAAACCCCTATTTGCATCTCAAGCATTATTGTTCAATAATGGATTCTTATTCTAATGACCGCTTTTTCCTTAAATATTTTCATCATATTTTTGTTGATCACGCTCTTCAATGGTACACTCATTTACCTCATGGATCTATTAGCACTTACTATGATATGGAGGATGCTTTTCTTAGGTAGTTTATGGTTAACAATGGTCCTAGAGTTACATATGATCATTTACCTACTTTACATCAAGGAAATAAAGAGACCATCATAGATTACATATTACGCTTCAATTCTTGTATGCATTAATTATTATTTGAGCCAATTGATTTAGAAAATCAATTTATATTTTTTCGTGGTTTAATTCCTACATTAAAATAAAAATTATTATATGATACATGTGAATCTTTTATGCTTTTGTGATATAAATTTATAGATCTAGAACAAGATTTAATTGCAGCACACATTATTCCATCTCCTCCTACTTCTACTTCTTCTTCTACTCCATTTCCTACTACTTCATCTCCTCTTCCATCTATTGAGCATCCTCCATGCAAGTATCCTCCCTTTCCTCTACTACATCGGTCTCCACCTAAGTCTTCTCCATCTCCTACTCAGAACCATTACACTTTCCACATGTTGTTAAGCCTCATGATGTTTTGTGTGATTTTATTGATAAGTGCTTAATTCACTTTCCCTCTAATCAAAATCCTCCTCCTCATCACTTGCATCACCAACGTGTGATCACCCTTATTGCAATTTCCACCACATCAATGGCCACCATGACAATGATTGTTGTGCCCTTCATGACAAGTTGTAATAATTAGAAGATAAGGGTGTCATTTCCTTTGGCTCTTGCTCTCGTGAGTGGTCTCTTTCTCTGATTTTGCATAAGCACGTGTCCACCATTGTTCACTTTTCACCTCCACCAACCTCTAAGGTTTTCATTCGTCTACCTCCTAAGATCATTATTCATCCACATCTTCCACCTAGCTCATCCATCACTACATCATCTCATCTACCTCATAGTGCTACTATATCCCATTGGTTGTCTAAGCTATTATAATTTGTGATTCCTACCACTACATATCCCATCATTGACACCATTTCATCTAAGATTTATTTTAGAACTTACACTCATGTTGTTATTGCCTCACATGATTCCACCATTCCTCGCAGCCTCTCCATCTTTGGTAGGTTATTTTTATATGATCATCTCATTACCCGATGATGCACTCATGTTCTTAAGGTTCTTACATGATTGTTGAGGGATTTTTTTACAAAAACTAACCTCATTCACACTTTGGGGTCATCAATATCTTCTCCTCTCTTTGTGCATCATTCATCATATGCTATTATCTATATGGGATTACATTTCCTCATTATAGAACTATCAATATATCATTATCCTAGTATCTTATGTCAACTCTATCACTAATCTATCACATTACACATTAATCATATAATTATACTACCCATTCACATACACACTATTTTCAATTAACTACTTATTTATTATATCCACATCATGATATGTTTTGAACATCCAATAATCAACACAATCATTTTAATAACATCAAATAAAATCAAAGTGCAAATAACAATCATCACATCATATATCAATAAAAGTGCTCAAATAATACACATGATATCTAATACATGCCCATATATATCACATCAAAAATCAAAGCTACGAAAATTAAAATCACTTTGGTGTTTCTTGAATTCTTCAAAAATTAATGAAACAAATAGAGGGTGATAGAACAAGGAGGAATACTTATTTGTGATGTTGGTTGAAGGTTTTGCACATGTTCTGATTTATTGATCCAATGCTGATTATGAGAGCTCCCTTTTGGCTAGGAGGAACTACATGTAAAATGTAAAACAATACCACTAGATAGAGTTAAATAAAACAATGAGTGGACTTCCTAGCAGAAGCTAGATCCGGGAAGCATGATACTTCCTGAATAGGTTGTCAATCCACTTTTTATATAACAGTATTAATGTTATCTAAAATAAACATGAAATAAAAAATCTTATTGGAATTGAAATGATTTAGGTATCTCATACAAACAAAAAGAAAGGTCCGAAAAATATGAATGAGGTCAAAATGGGTTAGGTGATGGAATGGTATTGGGTTACGGGTATGGTACGGGTTTTGGGTAAGATCTAGTAAAGATTAGGATTAATTCTGGTCTTTCGGGGAATGGGTATGAGCTCTTTGGTATGAGGTATGTTTCTAAACACAAGAATCGATGTCGGCCATGTGTGAGTGATGCTAGTTTGGCGGGATGACCAAAATCAGTTGGTTAACCGACATCGTAAAGGGGAGTTAGTAAAAATATCTTAGAAATGGTCTTTGGAATCTCTGTGATTGAAAATAGATTAAAAATGGTGGGGGTGAGGTCGTGAAATTGTCTTAGTGACTCGAGAGATGACTAGGGGAGAGTAAAGATAGGTGAAAATGATAAATATGGTAAGGTGATGGTTGGGGGAGGAAGGAGGTGTATGGATTTACGAGAAGAATAAATTACTTAGAGGAATGATGATCTTAACGAAAGAAAATAAAGATAATCGAAGAGATACTAAGTACTTACTACAAAATGGATCCGAAGAGTGCAGGTGATGAAAACTATGATGGTAGAGATATGGAGAAAAGGGATGTCATGTACGTGCCACAAAATTTTGAGTCTCCATCCTTTCTCTTTTGAATCGTGAGTGTGAAGAAGGTGATGGATGACGATGGTTGTTCATAGTTCTCCGGTGTTGTCCTTTGCTTAATTTCTTAAGAAATTAGAGTGCTCCAAGTATTTGTTCGTATGAGATCCTGAATCGAATGACCAACCTCAACAAAGTATTTTGGAAATATATTTAACCTAACCAATGACAGTTAGGGGACCAACGTTGGTTGAGATATAACTTGGTGATGGTTAAGGTGGGAATATCTAGGTTGGCCAAAAATATCTTGATTGTTGCTATTTTTGGCATGGTCTTCAATATTCATCTGAGTCTCGAGGGATATATCATGGATGAATGAGTAATATTCCTCTTAGGTTTGTTACTTGAGGAGTTAGGTATAGGTTTATACCAAGTCATAGCTGGTTAGGATAGGCTTAGACTTGGTCTTGGGTCATTAATGGGGTTTGAGTGGGTCATGGAGTGAAGTGGTGGGTGAGGTGGTCAAGTGAGGATGTTAATTTAATTTATTAAATTAAGTAATTAAATTAATCATATGTAGTATGGGATATGAATAGGTAAGGTATGGTTAATTTAATTAATGGGGTTATAAGGGTAGTATGGGTGAGAGTGGGGTTTCCCCAAGTGTGGGTGGAGATGATCCCCTCAAACCAGAACCGATGAGGTGTTATACTGAATCGGTGAGTGGTTTGACAAATATGTAGTGGGGAAGGGTATGGGTACTTTGGGTAAAGGATAATGGTCAAATTGGGTAAGAGGTAATGGGCCAAGATCAAATTGGGTAATGGGTAATGGCAATCGAATGCCTCGCATGTATGTATAGATCGCAAATACGCGGGTTGAAGAGCTTGCAAACTCTACATCATCCCGGGTTGATAGTTTTATCCAAACAAGGGTGAATTGATTCATGTATCAAGGGTATAGGTATGGTATGGAAACACAACATAGGTTAGGTGTAGGAAAATTTAGGTATGATCGGTATACAATAGGTTTGGTCGGTATAAACAACATGGTAATAGGTAAGGTATGGTTGTTAGGCTAAAACAACATAGGTAACAACATCGCAAGGTATAATGAGTACACAAGTTCAATGGTCATAAAAATTAGGTTAGGTCTAGGTAAATAGGTTGTGACATGGGTAATGATAAGGTATAGGTAAAATAACAAATCCCTAAATGTAATTAAGGAATTGTATGGGTAGTTGAGGCTTGTGGGTAGGGTCTATGAAGTGTTGGTAATGTAAAATGTTATGGGACAACAATTAGGGTACATCAAAATAAGAAAATCATGGAGAAAATGGTGTTGGCAGATAACCGATGTCAGTTATAAGGAAACCGATGTCAGTTTGGTATGACTTACATTGGCCATGGTGGGTTAGGGTTATAAATTTAAAGTTACCATATTTTATGGAATCATTGTTGTTGTTGAATTTGAGAAAACAAAGCTGAGTGACTTGTGCATTTTTTGGGGAGGAAAAAGACAAGGTATTGTACTAAGCTGAGGTGGAGGTGACTAAGTGTTGAGAGGAGCCACGTAGATGGGTCCACTAGCATAGTTGGAGATGTGTGATTAGTGGAGAGGTTCAAGGTATTTTTCTTTATGGTAGATATGGGAGAGGGTCGGGTGGACCAATGACCCACATAAACGTGCCACCATGTAGGTGACACTTGTGGTGAGGTAGGGGGTGTTTCTTAACTTGTGTATTTTCTCCAATTGTGTTTTATATTGAAAAAATGTTAAAGACATGTTAATTTTGAAATGTGGGTGAAAAATAGATGAAATTCGGGGCATGAGGTCAAATATAGGCTAAGTAGGGGGATGAATAAATGTGGTGTGTAAGTGGTTGGTGTTATCCAAAATTCACCCTTCAAGGTAATTTTGATAACATGCATCAAATTATTTAGTCCCAAGCAAGTAGATTGATTCAAGGCCCGAAATCATGTTTTTGGGCACCCCTCGGCTTCTCTCTAACTCTCTCATCCAAGAAGAAATCCCAACGAGTTGAGAAAATGGAAAAAATGCAAAAATAAGGTTGCAAGACTGTTTTAAAGCATTTTGGGTATGAAGGGTTCGGGTCGTACCAGTTCGGTTCATACCAAGGTTCATCGTACCAAGCTTGGGGCGAAATACAAAGGAAATTGGCTAAGTTGGACATTTTTGTCCCAGGCGGTCCACGGGACAGTTGGGACGTCGGGGACGCGGGACGCGAAAAGCCAAAATGGCCGAAAGTGGAAAAAATCGTCAAAGTTTTGTTTTCACACGGTTTGGGACATCCGGGCCAAAAGTACGTGGGGGACGCGAATCGGCCGATTTGCCAAAAGACGGTCCATTTCGGGCAATGTAGGAGATATTTGTCCGGAATAGCGGGACAAAGGTACGCGCGGGACGCGAAAAGGTGAAAAGGCCACAAAAGGGACAAGGAAGCCCGAATCAGCCGATGTGGGAGATATTCATCCGGGACAGCTAGGACAAAGGTACGCATGGGACGTGAAAAGCTGAAACGGCCGAAGGCAAAGAAGAAAAGTCAACGTTTGACCCGTGAAACTTCAAACGGCCATAACTTTTGACTCTGAGCTCCGATTTTCACAAAATTGGACTTTCTGGAACGAGCACGATGTCCTCTACACCACAAAAACTGGATTTATTATTTTTAATGAGGGTAGATATATTTAATTAAAAGAAACATATTCGGCTCCAGTCAGTTAATGCTCATTCCCGTCAAATGACAAAAACACGCTGCCAGACCCAAAATAGCTGCCCGCACTCAGAAGGCCATAACTTTTGCATTTCTCAATGAAATCACACAAAATTGGTACCGTTGGAATCATGGCTCCAAGACCAATGCATAGAAATCAATAAATTCTAGATTTTATGAGAGATTGATTGATATTTTTCACAAAACGTGGACGGGTTCATAACAGTGTTTTATTTGGTGGTTGGGAGTGCAATTAAGAGGCATGGTCATCATTCTTTCTCTGCTGTAGCACCTGGGATAGTATGGGGAGCCTTTTTCAAGTAATATATAATCATTTTACTCCATTTAATTCCTCTTACAATTGGTTGAAGGACAGATTTTGGGATTTTCATTTTTTCCCCCTCTCTCTCTTCTCATCTTTTCTATAAATTGGAGTGTTGGGCTCATTGTACAAGGAGGTAGTTTTGTAGAAAAGCTCTACCAAAGTTGCTTTGTGAAGCCAATGTGTTGCAGGCCCTTGTTGTGGACTCCTTGCATGGTGATCCAGGCCCTTACCTTGTAACCAATTGAACTGTGCATATCAGGAAGCAATAAAATATAAGTTTGTGGATGTATCTTCCCCTGATGTGTTTTCTTGCATTCTTCTTGCCCCTTCAACCTATTTTTACAAGAATATTGTGTCTATTATTATTTTCATGCGGGGATCCATTATCATTGTGTATGTTTGAAATATTTTTGTGAATTCATTTTGCTAGATTATGGATAAGCTGTCATCACCTCTTCTAGTGTGCACTTTTATACGTATTTCACGCATTTGAAGACTAATCTCACACCCTCCTTTTCTAGTGTATCACCGCTTTAGTGTAGGATTTCATTTCATGCATTCTCTCTCCCTGGTCCCTTAGAAATTTAGGTTAGAATAGTTAGTTTCCCCTGCATTAGAGTAGATTGTGGCAGGTAGCTTAGGAGAAAGAACTAGCTTTCTCTGGAGGTCTATCTCAAGTAGCAAGTCCCACAACTTGGAGATAGTACCCATGTTATCCAATCACACCATAAGTTCAAGTATATGCACTTATGGAAACATAAGGGTGTTGTGATTTGGTGATAACAGTTGGGATTAAGTAGGATTGTAGGTTGTTTTGCTTAATTTTTAAGAAATAAAGGAGGGGTTTCTATTTTGGGGGTTGCAATAGATACCAACGTAGGTCAAGGCTTGGCCAATGTCGGTTAGTCAGTGGCTGACATTGGTCAAGACTTAAGGTGAATGACACCGGTTAATCAGAACCGATGTTGGTTAAGGAGAACTGGTGACGGTCCAAGAGACTAGCACCGGTTAGGGTGAAAGAAGGATAGGTGTAATAAGGGTTATGTATCAAAGTAAAAGAGGTAAAAATGGGCAAGTAATTATTGGTTGTAGATGTGTAAGGGTAAAATATGGTCATTGGCTAGATGGGATAGGTGAGTAGGTGAAATATGTCAAGGTAATGAGTCATGAGTATTAAGGGTAGGAGGTTGGTATGTGAGTTAGGTAAATAGAGTAAGAAGGATTGGTGTGATTGGGTATGTTTTGGGGTTCAAACGTAATTGGAGGTAATGAGGGCTTAACAATGTTGTGTTTTGTTGGATGTAGGCTAGGGACCAGCTATGTATGCAGGAAAGAGTACCACCGTTGTTGGTAGATATGTAGTCAAGTGTGAATTTAGAGGAGTGGGAGCACATGAATGACATTTTATTGATTTAGATCTGATGCTATAGGCATGTAGTACGAGATCCTAGTTTTATGGTCACACTCATCGATAGATGGGATTCAACAACCAACACTTGTCATTTACTGACAAGTGAGATTATTATCACCCTAGAGGATATGTATACAAATTTTGTGGCTACCGATTGTAGGTGAGTGAGTGTATTCTATCTCTTCAGAGGCATCCATGGAGCCCATAATGATTGTGTTTGGGGAGGCAATGGGTGAACCGAGGTACCATCTTTGTGATCCTTAGCTATGGAGATATGTATGTAGCCCATCCTCATGAGACGAGGTTGGTTGTTTTGATGATGGAGGTGGTATGTTGTTTCTCCCTACCATATGTCGAGGGTGGTAGATTATTTTGAGCCTTGATGGGAGTGCTTGAGGATATGATGGAGGAGCAGATCTATTTTACATGGGCACCAAAATTTTTGGTGTAACTATATAGGGAGCTATGGGCATATGGGAGGTTGTAGATGTTTAGTTTGTTTGCACTTTTGTTACTGAACTGTTGGGCATATGATCACATCGTATGTGTATATCCAGTTGGTTTTCCTTGACTTGATTAGTTTAGGGGTGGCTTGGTTAGTGTTGGCTATAGATGGTGGGTAAAATTTTGTGGGCAACACAGGTGGCTAGGGCCATGCATAATTTTTAATATTATAGGAAGGTGTTGGAGGGATTGTATGGTGTGGATTTTTGGAATCCATATGTTTCCTATCCCTCATATAGGGACATGGTGGAGGAGTTATAGGAGTTACGGGATACATGGATGCCATGTCGGTGAGCACAAGATTATACCTATAAACAGGATCAAATGACCATTTGGGTTCTTCAAGACTTACCGTCACCCTTACCTCAAAAGTATAGAATATATGATGTGGAGATACCTGTCTCCACTAGGACCGAGTGTTCCCACAGGGTAGAAGGAGAAGGTGGTAGACATGAAGATTGATGATGACGGGGTGAGTGATAGATATAGAAAGTGGTGGGTGACATAGCTACAAGTGACACCCTAAGGCCCGGGAAGCGAGAATTAGCCACCATCATAGTGAAAAGGGATACGTTACAGGGTCAAGTGGTTTCCCTTTAGGCATAAATTATAGTTTTATAGGGGCATATCACAGGTTCAGAGGTGTAGGTTGCCATTTTATAGGCTCAAGTGTTGGCATTATAGGCCCAAGTTACATAGGGACAGGAACCTGCATAGGGTGGAGATGGATATGGGAGAAAGGTTCATGCCTTATAGGTGGAGGTAGTAGGTTTACAAGTCTAGTTGGCCACTACACATGATTAGGTTGTTTCCCTATAGGCTTAGGTTATAGCGTAGGCACCGCTATAGGCTCAGGGATAGGGTCCCCAGGTATAGGGAGGAGGATAGGGAGCACATGTATAGGGTCCTAGGAAATCCCTAGTAGGATAGAGCTCATAGGTTACTATGAGACCCATGGCACCACCTCAGATAGTGTTGATGGCAAGGTTCAGGGATGCCTTGAATGAGGCATGGTATTACCAGGATCATATGAAAATTGTAGGGATAGATGTCCCCTCCTATGTTGAGTACAGAGAGCACAACATGCAGTGAGTGAGAGGACTAGATCCCATACTCATAGTTAAAAAATCAATAGGGGTCGGTGAGCCCAGAGATAGGGTCAGGGTGAGGTGATGAGTTCTTGGTGACCAAACCTAGCTACAAGCCAGCAGAGAGATTAGACGAGACCCATGCTAGGTGGAGATATTTTGGTAGGTCATCGGGTGGAGGTGAGGAGGAGGAGACAGATGAGACAGACATGGATATCAGATGGAGTGATGACTAGTCACCTGATATGATTGGTTAGTCATCTTTTTTTGGTATATATCAACTCTGCGTGCCAATGATAGTGATGATGTACATGAGATTTTTGATATTTTTATCTTGTATCATCCTGCATGTTGAAGATGGTGAGGATGTATCTGAGAGATTTGAGATACTTATATGTATTTTTATTGGTGTACATTTGTATTGATACATAGACTTTCATTGTTATAGATGATGATTTTGATATTATGGATGAGTTTGTTATTGTGTATGTGATGGAAAATAGTTAAATTAGGCATGTTAGAGTCAAGGTCATGTAGGCATGGTGGAGTTAAGGTTTATTAGGAATGGTTGATTTTAGGTCTGTTAGGCATGGTTGATTTTGGGTCGATTAGGTATGGTTGAGTGTAGGTAATTTAGGCATGGTTGAGTTTAGGTCGTTAGGCATGGGTGAGTCAAGTATAGGCATGATTGAGTTTAGGATAGGTAGGAATGGTGGAGTTAAGGTTTTTGATGTTGATTTAATTTCCAAGTTATTGGTAACATGGGAATCGAATGATGATGTATATGTATGTTATGGTGTAGATATCCAAAATCTTTGATATCATGGAAATGTGAAATGATGGATGTATGATATGATAATATTAAGAAAATAGTAGGTAATTAAATTTTCTAATTGTTTAATTTCCAATTTTTTGTGAAAAATGGAAACTAAATAAGGTGAAATGTTAATTGAAAACATGGGGGAAAATTAGTTATGGAAAAGAGTGGTGAGATAACCTCCAAAGGCCCCATGTTCTCGAGTTCTACCTATATAGCCATAATAAAAAAGGGGCCTCAGGCCAATGTATTTATCCCATAAGCTATGGAAAAATAAGATGAGGTAGCGGAATGGGTGGGTAGGTTTTAGGCAGGATTGATTCTAGGTCATTTAGGCCTAGTTGGGTTTAGGTCATTTTAGGTATGGTTGGGTTTAGGTCATTTAGGAATGATTGATTTTGGTGAAAGGGGAATCCTTATAACAAAGGTTTCGATGGTCTATTCCTATATAAGATAATCAATAAGTAAGAAAAGGTGGATGATAGGAGGAGAAAAAGAGCCTCCTATTGATAAGAACCATAACAAGTTCACCATACCTTAGATTGGCTTATTAACAAAAGACCTCGAATGTGTTGCATGGTTGACTATGCTAAGGGTGAAGAAAGTCACATGATCAAGAAATGTCATGTTTGTGGAAAGTCCTTTGAGAAGGTAGGAAATTAGGGTGAAAAGGAAATGAGGTGAAATTTTTTTGGTGTTTAGCGTCACCGGTGTAAGATAGTATGCCTGCTTGTGCAAGAGACCTAAGATAAAAATAGGTAATTCCATGACAAAAAAGTTATCATTTTCTTCTTTTTGTTTTTGTTTTGGTATACTGATTGATGTGGTAAGTATATTTGGGATGAGTATATTATCTTCTTAAGGTCTTTGTGAAGCTGATCGATGTGGTAAGTATATTTGGGATGAGTATATTATCTCCTTAAGGTATTTGTGAAGCTGATCGATGTGGGAAGCTTCTGAATATTTTATTTTATTTTGCTAGAATTGTCCTCTTTTAATGAGATACTAAGTACAATTTGGCTAGCTTTTATAGTTGTCCTTTGAGGGAGCATTCTATTTATAGCTGCGAGATCAGAGAGAATAGATGTCCTTTTAAGGGAATCATCTTTTTGCTAGAAAGTTGACTCAAGGATTTGAATCCCATTTTATTTTTGAAATTGCTTTACTTTTGGACTTTTAAGTCATGGACAAGACTATAGAGAAAAATAGGCTCCTGGTATGAAGGAAAAAACCATAGCACATAGAGGCTAACTATGGAAGAGAGGTTTTAAGTGATAAATGACCATGGGATTCCATATTTGAAAAAGATGAAAAGTATCCATGAGAATCATGCCTTGAGTAGAGCAATAATACTCATATTGAAGACAAGGTTGAAAGGTAACGGGTAATCACATGATCGTGGTTTATTCATTGATCCTTAAAATAGGTAAAATGGAAGGTGAATGGTGATCAATGGATGATAATTTAATAGAAAAGAGGTGATATAAGAATTAATTCAAAATTATAATGGTCTAAGATGCAAGGCATTGAGGGGCTCAGGTTTGGGTTTACCTTCGAGTGAAGACAAATAATAAGCACCTGATCCATAGGTATGAGTAACAATATAAGGTCCAAGCCAATTACGAGAAATTTTTCTCCGTTTACTTTTCTCCTCTTTGGTAATATGATGATTTTCCTTCAAGAGCGAGGTCACCAACCCGGAAGGTTTGTTTATGGATACGTTTGTTGTAGGTGTGTAATCGATACGTTTTAGGTAGATTTGGAGATGGTCAAGAGAATTAAGACAATGTTCATCTAATAACTCAAGTTGTGCCAAATAGTCTTGGCGAAATTCATCATCGTTAAGCATCTCTTTGAGTGAAATATGAAGAGATGGAATCTAGACTTTGAGAGGTAGGAAAACCTCTGTACCGTAGACTAGAGAAAAAGGTGTGGCCGTGTTTGAGGTATAAATACTAGTATTGTATGCCCATAAAGTAAAAGGAATGTGTGTGTGCCAATCCTTTCTCGTATCATCAACCACCTTCATAAGAATTTTGTTCAAGGTTTTGTTGGTTGATTTAGCTTGGCCATTTGTTTTTGGGTAGTAAGGTGAAGAAAAACTAAGTTGAATGTTGAAGGCATCACAAATTTTCCGTAGGGTTTTGTTTTTGAATTATTTGTCATTATCAGTGATGAGGTGGTGAGGGACACCAAAGTGAAAAATAATGTGATGGTTGATGAATTCACAAATTTTCTCATATTTTGTAGAGATAAGGGGGATGTCTTCTACCCATTTAGTGTAGTATTTGCTTGCGTTAATAATCCATTGATGGTGTTGTGAAGAATGAGGATTGATCTCTCCGATAAGGTTCAAACCCCATTAAGAGAAAGGCCAAAGATATTGTGTAACCTATAAGGAATTACTAGGTGTGTGAAGAAGATTAGCATGTTGTTGGCATTTCACGCAATGTTTAACATAGTCACAAAAATCATCGTTGAGGGTGGTCCAATAATATCCCAAGAAAAGGATGCATTTGGCAACATCCAAGCCACTGAAATGACCTCCCAAAATTCATCGTGAACTTCCTTGATGGTGTAGGGAATTTCAAAACTTGTAAGGCATCGCAAGAGGATACCATCAAAACCATGTTTATAGAGAAGGCCTCCCATGATGACATACTAAGAGACACTTTTGAGAAAGGATCGTTGTCCATTATGAGTAAGGTCTAGAGGTAGAACTAAAAGGAAAAGGTAGCGTAAAACTGCTTGTACCAAAGGTCACATGGGTCATTTTGGATGGTTCCAAAAATATTGATGTCTCCAAATAGATAGGAAGGTGATTGCAGCCTTTTTACTATGATGAATATTTTTGAGTTGGAAGCCGAGGTAGGAATCTAAGAAGTAAGGTAGACCATGGTATCCGTAAATTTTTAGTGGAACGTGGAGTGGTTTGAAGTTCATAACGGTCAAAGGTAGTCAAAAGTATGTCTACATGATGCTTATACTTTTGAAGTATTTCATTACAACACTGGTATATACCATTGACTTTATTTACAACCAGTTGAGAGTCACCAAAGATATTAATCAATTTAACATCTAAGGTAATGGTGGTTTGGAGACCTAATATGAGTGCTTCATATTCAGAAATATTATTAGTACAATCAAAATCTAGTTTGAAAGATAGTGGCATAGGTTCACCATCAAGAGGAATGAGGATAACGCCTACACGACCCCTACATTGACATTTGGAATTGTTGAAGAATAAGGTCATTTGGTAAATGGTATTGTCCAAAGAGAGGGTAGCAATTAATTCATCCAAGAAATCAAAGTTAGAGGATTGATTTTTGGAGAGGGGTGCATCTACAAATTGGTCAACAATAGTTTGACCTTTGATATATTTTTATGGATTAATTCAAGTTTGAGGTTTGTGAGAAGCATTAGCCAACGTGCAACACATTGATGTTGGTAGGGCTTGGTGTACATGTAATGTAAGGGGTTAGTATTGGTGACAAAAAGGTTTTGTGATTGAGTAGGTAATGACAAAGTTTAGTGGAAACAAAAACTAAGGCTAAGTAGAGTTTTTTGGCATGGGTGTATCTAGTTTCATAGTCTAAAAGGGTACAACTTATGTAATAAATTGTTTGTTGTCGATGTTGATCATCACGATGGGTGAGCATGGCACCCAAGGAATGATCCATAGCAGAAATGTAAAGGTAAAATGGTTGGTTATCCTTAGGAGGAACGAGTATAGGTGGTTGGAGAAGGTACTGTTTTAAGGCCTCAAAGGATTTGTGGCATTCATCATCCCATTTGAAAGAGACATCCTTTTTGAGGAGATGATGAAATAAGTGGAAGTGGTTGGAAAGCTCGAAAATAAAATGGTGAATATATTGTAACTTACCTTGCAAAATACGAAGTTCGTGAAGGTTAGTAGGTGGAGGAATTTCAAGAATAGCCTTGATTTTAGAGGGATCGACTTCTATACCATGCAAATAAATGATAAAACCAAGGATCTTGCTTGAAAGAAAAGTGAAGACACACTTCTCTGGTTGAAGTTGAACACAATATTTAATGAGACAATCTAAAATTACCTTTAGGACTGTAAGTTATTTGACCCGATGTTTTGATTTGGTAAGAAGGTCATCTACGTAATCCTATAATATATAATGCATGATTTCACGGAAGATATAAGTCATAGCCCACTAATATGTATCACCAACATTTTTGAGGCTAAAGGGCATGACTAGGTAGTAAAAGGTTCCCAAGAAGTAATGAAGGTAGTTTTATGTTTATCTTCCGGGGTGAGTAATATTTGGTTATCACGAGAAACCATCCATGAGTGATAGCATCTCATGGCTAGCGGTAAGATCAACTAGTTGGTCAATAATAAGTAAAGGAAATTCATCTTTGGAGAAAGCTAAATTAAGGTCACAGAGATCCATGCATATATGGAGTCCTCTTGTTGCTTTTATGATAGGAACGATGTTAGAGATCCATTGGGGATAATCAATGGGTAGGATGAAGGAAATTGAGAGAAGGCGCTGAAGTTATTCTTTGACAAGAAGGGCAATGTGAGGATGCATTTTTCGCAGCTTCTGTTTTATAGGTTTGGCTTCAAGAATAGTTATGATATTGTGGACCACAATGTTTGGGTCAATACCAGCATATCAGCATAGGACCAAGAAAAAGTGTTGTTATAATCCTGAAGGAAATAAGTGAAAGCTTCTTGTTTAGTAGTATCTAAAGATTGACCTATCTTTAGAATGTGCGGGTCATCCTAAGTGTTAATATTGATTTTTATGGTCAATTCATTTAACATGGTTTTCATCTTAGAAGGCAATGACCGATGAATATAAGAATATTCCACACCAAGGTAGGTGAGAATAGACTCATCATCCTGACATTGAATGACGTTAATGGATGGTGTATCATCATTGATCATGTTAGGATATAGGAAGGGAAGAGAATAGGGATCCTTGCCATCATGTTTATAAGTCATAGGTCCCAAGGAAATGGTGTTCATGAAAAAAAGGTTAGGAGGAATAGAATCGGATCTATAGAATCCATGGGTGAGGGTGGTTAGTGAACAGGGTGGAGAAGGTTTTTCATCCTCAATGAGGTCGACATGGGCCTTCTTGGAAGATGGTTTGATAAATCCAATACCACTATGGTATTTGTGTTTATGTTTGGTACACGGGATGACAAAGATGATGGCCATGTTTGTAGAACCCAAAGCATAATACTTTCCATGCACAATGGTGAAGTAAAGTGTGGGCAAAGCAATAGTTGGTGAGATATTGGAGGTCAGATGAAAATGGTCGCATTTAGGAAGGTGGATCAGGTGAATAAGCGGAAGTGTGAAGTCCCCCATACATTAATTTGGTGTGAAAGTGGGGAGGACCATAAGGGAAGACATTGCCTATGCAATGGTCATAATGAGGATGTTGGCATAGTTTACCATACTCATGTGGAGCAAGGAATTTGTTTATGTTGTATAAGTGATATTACCCCGAGTTAGGCATTGAAAAACACCTTCTAAGGGATTGGTAGTGGATATGTGTGTAAATGAATAGATGAAGTAATAGGTGATTGGGAAGAAGAAGGGTGAGTTTATTGGGAACCAGATGGGTTAGTGGATGGGTCGGTTGCATTAGGAATAGATGAGGTAGGCGTGGGTGAGGTAGGCTGCAACATTGGTGGACATGGTGTGGTTCAAGGAGAAGTAGTGGCAGTGGTAGATGCCTTAACTAGTATGAGGACATCATTAGGTCGGTACATCATGTTACAAGTTATGAATGGTGAAGAGTTAGCGGGTATGGTATAGTTATGTCCTTCATGTTCAGATTTTACACAACGATGTAAAGTTTAAGGAACACAACCCATGACATAGATCCAATGTAGGCCAAGTAATAGGTTATACTATAATTCCCCTTCTAAAACATAGAATAATTTTGGTATAGTACGGGGCCCACACAAACATGAAGATTAATGGTGCCAACGGTGGAAGTGATGTCATAATTGAAGGAGAACAACATAACCAGGTTATTATGCATGAAATTTTAAGGGATGTGCATTTTATTTTACGCATGGGAGGAGATGATGTTGATGTTGGCACCGCTTATCGATCATAACGGGTCGAACATGAATATTGTCAATATAGACGAAGATGAAAAGAGTTAGATCAGTGGTCATCCGATTGGAGAGGTATAATCTCCTCATCAAGGAAGCTAAGGGTGGCCACTTGATGAGTGGGAGTAGGTGTAGAATAAGGAGAGGATTTGGTAAGAAACGCCACGTGGTTAGCGGTGATTATGGAGGCTACTAGTGTGGGGTCGTTAGGTAAAACCTTGATGGATTGTAAAACCTCCATGAGGGCTTATCAATGAGATATAAAGGTTTGGATCAGATCGCATACAAAGAAATTTTTAGAGGGGATGTGTGTAATTGTTTTATCATTGTATGATGGGTGACCCCATCATAAATAGGGTATGTGGGTCCTCGAATGGTGATTTTGGGTACGAGTGCAAACGATATGTTAGGCATGGGATTAGCGGATGGGCTGGTTGCTTTTTTTTTCCTTTGTCTTTTTGGGTGGGATTGGCAACTTGGATTATGTTAATCTATTGAAGAGAGGTGGATGGACAAGGTATATCATGATTACTATAACAACATGATGGACAAAAACTGAATGTGGGGTAAGAACCTCGCGAAATGAGTAGGTCGACCGGTATCTAGCGGAGGTTTTTCCAACTCTCTAATATAAACCATGTTGATCTCAAATGTTGGAGGTGGATAAAAAGGTTGTGGAGGTGGAGATGTAGGTAGATGAATAGGTAGTGGATGAGGACATGTGGTGATTGGTGAAGGTGGAATAAAGTCCTCATCTAGAAGATCATTGTCATCAAAATTTTCTTCAGATGGCATAGTTGCAGAAGAGCAGTTTTAGAACCTTATAGTTCTCTACATCATGTTATAACACACGATTGTTAGTACAAATTTTAGTTTCTTCAAACCCCTTTGGTTTGGGTTTGAGGGGATTATAAGGTCTAAGCAACAGTAATGTGATGACCGAGGTTTCTAAGAGGTTGGCTAAAATGTTGGCATAAGACCCGCCAACAGATCACAATGTGGAGTGAGTGTGGGTTTAGGTGAAGGTGTGGATGATTGTGGTGGAAGAGGTGTTAGAGGAGGTGGAATAGGTTTTACCACTAGTTTGGTAGGTGGTACTTTCCTAGGTTTTGATGGTACCTTCTTGGGTAAAGGTGTGGTAGATGGACTAGTAAGAGAAGGTGTTGTGGGTTTAAATACCTTTTTGGAGGGTAGTGGGTTCTTTTCCTTGGATTACACCTTCTTAGGTAAAGGTGAGGTAGGAGTATGTGATATAGAAGGGAAAGTGGATTGTGGAAGAGGACGAGTTAGCCACGGTGATAACTGAGGTGTGGTAAAGGTTATTGGTAGAGGCCGGGTTTAAGGTATGGGTTAAAGTCGCATAGGTAGTGATGGGGTTATGGTAGCTGGTGGAGGTATCGGTGGTAAGAAAGATATGAGTGACGGTGAAGGTTTCGTAGGTTGATTGGATGTAATAAAGGATCGTGATGAAGAGGCGGGTTGTTGCACTTTATTTTTGATTTGGGTAGGAGGTTTTTGACCAGGGTAGACGGGTGAGGTTTGAGGATAGATGGAAGGGGTGAAGGTGATAGAGGCATGGTGGGGGAAAATGGAGTATGCGGTCTTGAAATTTGGGTATTCTTTTTATGTGAAGGATTGGTTTTCATGCAAGCTTGGGAGGATGTGGCTCATCCAATTTGATGGGTGGATGGAAAAGGATTGATGTCGGCACATGAAACCGTGGTAGTGATAGGTTTAGAGATGGGAGAAGATTTAGGTAAAGGTAGGTTCTTAGGCATAGGAATGGGTTTAGTTGCATTTAAAGGTTAATATGTAGGTAAGGGTGATGAAGAAGAAGCCATTTCAATAGGCATGGTCATGGTTGATTTGGTCACTTGAAATACCTTCGGATAGATTGTGGAGGTATTAGTAAGCGACATTTGCATTTGGGTTGAAAAGGGTAACCAAAGGTGTCCCCAAAACATGAAATTATAAATGTAATCCAACCTGGTCGGCCATGTGTGAAAATGGCACTAATGTAAGAGGATATGTATTTGGTTTAGTGTAAATCCCTATAAAATATGTCTGTGAGACAAGGAACTGATTAGCCTCAAAATATTTGGGTAAAAGAGCCAAGAGCATATCAATGAGATCCTAGAATGCTAATGGGGAATTATCACCAACATGAAGTGGAGTGTCTAAAGGATCTTCCGTGGGTAGGAGGGATTATAGGTGGGGTGAGGTAGGTTGTTCTTTCTGTGGAGAAGAAAGCGATGATGATTCTCCCATGGGTAGTAGAGTTAATACCATTGATTGTTCGGTAGGTTGCGAGGTAGATGGTGGAACAACATCAAAATAAATTGTGGAATCCTCCATGGGTGAAGAGGGAGATGAAGGGGACTCCTCTATGGGTGAAGGAGTAGATGAGGTAGGATCCTCTGTGGGTAGAGGAGCTCATGCTAGAATCTCCTCGATAGATAGGATAGGTGGAAATTGAGGAATGACTAGTACAATAAAAAATAAAAAATGGGGATTTCATGGGCATTGTTGTTGTTGGTTGAAGGTTCACCATTTTGATTAGATGATGGTGTATGGTTAGGAAATGACTTCTTAAAGATATGCAAGTTTTGATTTTTCGGTGCATTCGGGTTGTCCAGGATGAGATCTCCATTATCTAACATTTCCTAGACAATGTTCTTAAAGGTTATGTAATTACCATCACTATGGAATTTGATGCGATGATAATTACAATAGTCATGTTCCTTATACCATGTAGGCATAAGATGAGTGATATCGATACCAGAAGTTGTTTTAGGATGTGTAATAGCTCCAACCTTAAGAAGATTTTCTAAGTTTGAAAAATAGGGCTCTCTAATCGGAGTGTACTTTTGTTGTAACCATCGGAATGGAAATTTTGAACGGGAGAAAGATTAGAGGAAGGTTTAGCTTGGTTAGATGGATGAGATGGACAAGATTTGAGAACTACCATGTTGCCGATTCTCTATATTTTGAGTAATTATTTTGGGGATTTGAAGATAAAGAGGTATCATTTGATTTAAACATGGCATTTTTTTTCGCAATTGAATTTTCTTCTTTTCAATAGAAAGAATTTCAAGATTTTTTTCTATGGTAAATTCTTCATTGAAGGTATGGAAGGTTTATACTTTCATAGTTGGTTAGATGTTCCTAACACAAGCTCTAGTGAACAAATCTATAAGATCATCTTGAGGTAACTGGAATGGTAATTGGTTGATAAGGATTTTCCAAAGTGAGAAACAAAATTTGCGATAGATTCATTGTCGTAATGTTGTGTTGAGTATAGGTTAGTCATGGTAAATTTTTGATGACATTGATTGAGAAATGGTCCAATAATTCTTAAGTGACTTGGTAAATTGAGTAAATGGAATGTATGGGTAAACTACAATACCAATCTAAGGCAGGTTCTTTCGGGGACATGGGGAATGTCCTTAGGAGTAAAGCATCTTCATGGGAAATTAGATAACACCCATGTTTGAATGACCACAAGTGTTGTTGCGGTCCCTTTTAAGCTGTTGAAATGGTTGAACTTGGGAATTTCCCAATGCACATGGTATGGGTCAATGGGGATAGATGGATGAATAGGCCCAATACATATTTTGTCATATGTTAAGGAGTTGAAAAAGCTAGAAACTGATCCTTCTAATGTTTGCATCTTTTCCATCATCATCCTAATGAGGTCATTGGTGGGTTGTGAGAAATGGGTGCCTCCCGCAGTATAAGGATGTTGATGATGGATGTATGATGTGGATGACATCCCAAAGATATTGGGGTGACAAGTATGATAACCGTGAAGGGGAATAGATGTTGGTGGAAGATATCTCGAATAAGGGATAGACGAGATTAGAGGTTACCTGGTGATGTGTGTAAAGCGGGTGGGGTAGTCATAACAACTCTTGTGGTAATTGGGGATAAGGAATACGGGATGGAAATAAAAAGGTTTTGGAATGTGGTGTGGGTTACTAACACCATGGATGGTTATGATGCAATGAATATATATGAGGTGATAGGTGCAGATGAGGCTATGCTCGGGGTGGTGGTGAAGGGATGGTTGACACCATGTGTGTGATAAACACCGTAGGTGTTAGGTTGTGGAGCCTATTTTCATGTGAGGAAGTGTTGAAGACTGTACACTAAGAGTACTGTACACTTTCCACTGATTGTCTATCCGGGGTTTAGGGTGGGCTGGGCCACGAGTGGGGGTCTAGGGGTGGTAGCCCCTAGTAGCAGGGGTTTCGGGGTGCATCCCGTGAATTTTTTTTGGGTCTTAAAACGTGCCCGATATATTGGGAAACATGATTTTCTCATATTGGCGGGCTTTTTGACCCATAAGTTTATTGGAAAGTTTTGGCCCATGGTTTTGATACCCATAATTTTATAAAAATGCTTAGCCAGGTTGTCTATTTATATGGTATTGTGCATATGGTAGATATAATGTAAACATTGTAGATGTGTTTTGAATTCGGTTTGTGAATTTTGTAGAGTTTGTTGAGCATTGCTCTAAATGGATCTTGGTATTGTATTTAGATAGAAGTGGCTTGTAATAAATTCTAAGCAAGTGATTCTTTGTGGACATAGCCCAAATTGGGTGAACCACATTAAATACTATCTCTTTGTGTTGTGTTATTTTATTCTACACTTTTATTTGAGATCTGTAATATTTTATGCATATTAGTTTCTACTATTGTGATTTTGTGAGGGATTATTCCACATATTTTATCCCTTATTTCCTAACAATTGGTATCAGAGCCTGGTTTTGTTTGCTGAAGTGTTGAATCGTAGGGAAATTTTTATCTTGAGTGGGAGCTATGATAGATGATGGAAGATCTAGGGTTGATAAATTCAACGGGTAGAATTTTAGTCTTTAGAAGATGTAGATGGAAGATTACCTTTATTAGAAGGATCTTTATACTCCACTGTCTGAGAAGGTGAACAAACCCTCAAGCATGATAGATGCGGAATGGGATTTTCTGGATAGGAAAGCACTTGGGACAATCCGATTGTGTCTTGCATCTTCGGTATTATTTAATGTTTCAAAGGAAAAGACTACAAAAGAACTGATGGATGCATTACGGAAGTTGTATGAAAAACCCTCTTCCTCTAATAAGATATTTTTAATGAAAAATTTGTTTAATATGAAGATGTCTGAGAATGGTTGAGAGTTGAGATCATTTAAATTATTTTAATACGGTTGTAAATATGCTAGCTTAGCTTGATTAACAGAATTTGATGAATAAGTTAGGGCTTTATTAGTCCTATGCTTTTTACCTAAGAGTTGGAATAGCTTGGTAATGGCGGTAAGCAACTCGGTTCCAGCTAACTCAAAGTTGAAGTTTGAGGATGTTGTAGGGGTGATTCTAAGCAAGGAAATGTGAAGAAAAAGATCTGGTGAATCTTCTACTTTAGGGAATGCTTTGACAGTGGAAACTAGAGGGAGATAAAAGAATAGAGGAAGCCATGGAAAATCAAAGGATCAAGAAGGTAAAAATCCAAAAGCAAGATAGTATGCTAGCACTTGTGGAAAGTATGGGCATGCAAAGAAGGACTTTTGGGAGCTTCGAGACAAGAAGATACTAAAGGAAGAAAACAAGGAGGAAAATGTGGCAATAGGTAATGTATGTTAGGATGCTTTGATTCTTTCTTTGCAAAATATTACTGAATCTTGGATTTTAGATTCAGGGGCTTCTTTCCATGCTACTCCACATACGCATTATTTTGTTGATTATGTTCAAGGAGATTTTGGGCATGTTTTTCTTGGTGATGATGAGCCTTATAGCATAGTTGGAAAATGTTCTATTCAGGTTAAGATGTAGAATGGGAATACTTGGCTATTGAAGGATGTCAGATATGTGCCTACATTAAGATGAAATTTGATATCGACAGGGTAGTTGGGAAGTGATGGTTGTACTTTGATATTTACAAGACTCTTAGAAGGTTACCAAGGGTACTCTTGTTGTGGCAAGAGGTAAGAAGGTTAGAACCTTGTATTTAAACAATTATAACCCTAATGTTTGTAGTATTGTGGCTTTAGAAGTAGATACAACATTGTGGCACTATAGGCTTAGTCATATGAGCCATAAGGGCATGGAGATCATAAAGAAGGATTTTGCTAGGATATATAGAAACAAGATTGGAGTTTTGTGAGGACTGCATATATGGGAAATTGATGCGAGTAAGGTTTCTCAAGGTTGGACCTACAAAGAAAGGGAGTAAGTTAGAGTGGTGCATTCGATGTGTGGGGCCACTCGGGTATCATCTCTTGGGGGTTAAATTTATTATGTTACTTTTATTGATGATGCAACAAGGAAATTTTGGGTTTATTGTATTAGAAACAAATCTTATGTATTTGACACTTTTGTTAAATGGAAATCCTTGGTAGAGAATGAAATAGGTCTTAAGCTAAAATGTGTCAGGTTAGATAATGGAGGAGAGTATTGCAGTAATGAATTTGATGATTATTGTTCTAAGAATGGAATCCGTAGGAAAAAGATAGTTCTAGGAACTCCACAACAGAATGGGGTGTTAGAAAGGATGAACATAACAATAATGGAATGTGCTAGGAGCATGAGGTTACATGTAGGATTGCCTCTTTCTTTTTGGACAAAAGTAGTGAGCACAACTATGTACTTGATAAACAAAGGACCCGCAAGTGCCTTAGATGGAGGCATGCCCGAGGAGGCTTGTTATGGTAATAAATTTGATTATTCATTTCTTAGATGCTTTGGATGTGAGGTGTTTGTCCATATAGACAAGGATTATAGGAAAATCTAGATGCTAAATCATAAAAATGTACTTTCATTGGGTATGGTGGTGATGAATTTGGATATAAATGTTGGATTATTAAGGACAATAAAATCATTTGATTCAGTGGATGTGGTATTTAGGAGAAATTCATGTATAAGTAGCAGTTGTAGGAAAACAAGGAAGAATCCAAGAAAGAATATGCAGCGGTAGAGGATCTTCCGGATGGGAAAGTGACACATGAATCAGTTCAGGAACCTCCTCAACAGGAACCCCAAACTCCTATATTGAGGAGGTCTTTTAGGGTAAGAAGAGAACCTGAACATTTTTCTCCTTCTTTTTACTATTTATTACTCACTGATAGTGGAGAGCTAGAGAGCTTTGATGAAGAAATGTAGGCAGATGCTAGGAAGAAGTGGGAGTAAGCCATGGATGAGGAGCATCAAGCTCCCATCGAGAACCAGACATGGGATTTGGTGAAGCTACCTAAAGACAAAAGAGCATTGCAGAACAAGTGGGTGTTTAGAGTCAAAGAGGAAGAAGGAGGAAAGAAAAGATACAAGGCTCGGTTGGTGGTAAAGGGGTTTGCACAAAAAAAAGGTATAGATTTTGATGAGATTTTTTCTCTTGTAGTAAAAATGACTTCTATTAGAACTGTTCTAGGAATAGTTACAGCAGAAGACTTGCACTTAGAACATCTTGATGTAAAGACTACATTTCTCCATGGTGATTTGGATTAGGAACTATATATGAAACAACTAGAGGGCTATGTGGTCAAAGGTAAAGAGGAGATGGTGTGCAAACCGAAGAAGAGCTTGTATGGATCGAAACAAGCTCCACGTAAATGGTATAAGAATTTTGATAGCTTCTCGATGGAGCAAGGTTATATTAGATGTCATTCGACCATTGCATGTATATAAAGAAATTTGAGGATGGTAGTTATATTATCCTTTATTCGTATGTGGATGACATGTTGGTTGCAGTAAAAACATGCAGAAATAAAAGTACTCAAGAAACAAATAAGTGAATCTTTTCTTGTGAAGGATTTGGGGCAGCCAAAAAAATCCTTGGTATGAGGATATATCGAGATAGGAAGGAATGAAAGCTGAATTTTTCTCGGGAAGATTACATTAAGAAAGTCTTGGAGATGTTTAATATGCAAGATGCTAACCGGTTGGGACTCCTTTGGCAAGACACTTCAAGTTATCAAAGGAGTAGTGTCCCAATTCAGAGCAGAAAGAAACCAAAAGTCCAAGGTACCTTACTCATCAATGGTTGGAATTTTTATATATGCCATGGTGTGCACTAGGCCTGATATTGCCCATGCAGTGGGAGTGGTGAGTAGATTTATGAGTGATCCAGGCAGAGATCACTGGTAGGTAGTAAAGTGGATCCTTTGGTATTTGAGAGGGACCATGGGGACAATTTTGTGCTATAGTGGATCAAACACCACTTTGTGTGGTTATGTAGATTCAAATATGGCTGGAGATGTAGACAACGGTTTGAGGAGCATGACAGTTATGTTTACACTTGTAGGTGGGACAAAGTGAGTTGGATTACACGACTACGTAAACCGGTGGCTTATTCAACCACAAAGGCCGAGTATGTCTCGCCACAGAGGCAAGTAAAGAAATGATTTGGTTACAACAATAACTTGAGGAGTTGGTGCATAAGGAGGAAGGAAAGTTGCATAGTGATGGTCAGAGTGCTATACACCTAGCTAAGAACTCTGCTTTCCACTCTAGGATGAAGCATATATAGTTAAGGTACCATTTCATCAAGACAACTTTAGAGGAAAATAATTTGAAACTGGAGAGAAGATTAATACCAGTCGAATCTTGTAAACATGATGACCAAGGTTGTCACAAGGGAAAAACTTAAGTTATTTTCAGCTTTGGTTGGTCTTCATAGAAACTAGTGAAGGGTTGAGAAGCTTGCTCAGAGGAAAACTAGTCTCCAAGTGGGAGATTGGTAGGTTGTGGAGCCTATTTTCATGTGAGGAAGTGTTGGAGACTATACACTAAGAGTACTATACAATTTCCACGGTTGTATCACCGGGGTTTGGGACCGGGCCGGGCCTAGAGAGGGGGTCCAGTGGCGCAACCCCTGAATTTTTTTTTGGGCCTTAAAATGTGCCTGATATATCGGGAAACGTAATTTTCTCATATGGGTGGGTTTTTTGACCCATAATTTTATGGGATGGTTTTGGCCCATGGTTTTGATACCCACAATTTTGTAAAAATGCTTAAGCAGTTGTCTATTTATATGGTTTTATGTATATGGTACATATAATGTAAACATTATAGATGTGTTTTGAATTGCTATGAATTCTATAGAATTTGTTGAGCATTGCTCCAAACAAATATGGGTATTGTATTGAGAGAGTGGTGTTTTGTAATAAAATCTGAGCCAGTGATTCTTTGTGGACATAGCCCAAATTGGGTGAACCATGTTAAATATTGTCTCTTTGTGTTGTGTTATTTTATTCTCGCACTTCTATTTAAGATATGTAATATTTTTACGCATATTAGTTTCTCTTGTTGCAATTCTATGCAGGATTATTACGCATATTTTATCCCTTATTTCCTAATAGTAGGTGTAGTAGTTATAGTATATGTGGTGTGCAATCAAGACACCTTAGGTGCTAAAGTGGATGAAGCTAACACTTTGAGATAGCGGTAGGCGACGTGGAGGTGAGGGGAAGGACAGAAGGGATAGACATAGGCATTCCGTATACCAATTATCCCGAGGAGTCTCGGGTGGATGAGTGGTCAAGAGTACTATAGGGTAAAGCAGGATTCGATCAAGGAATGTTGTGAACTCCTCATTTCCGATATTAATGGTGATTTTTTTATTTGGATCCATAGGGGAAAAGATAGAATGCGGTGATGGGCTAGGTTGAATCATCTTAAGGATAATGTGAAACACAAGGATGTTGGCTTGGATTTGAGTCAAAACCATGTGAATTAAAGTAGACCTAGTAAACTGTACTCTATAAATGGCACAAAAACAATAGAAATGGAAAAGGATAGATTCCGGGAGGTGAAATAGGTTGGTGTTCTAATTAAATATCATAAAAAGGAAACCAATGGTGGTTATGTTAACTGATGATGGTTACAAGGTCACCGATGATGGTCAGGAAAATTGATATCGGTTAGTGTGGAAAATCAACAATTTTTCAAATGAGGCAAAAACTGATGAAAATGAAATAAATAAGTTGTATTTGACTATGATTTTAAAATTCTCAGGGTACAATGATGTCCTAAGAACTTCAAAAGAACAGAAGATGTGATGAATTCTAATTTTTGTAGAATAACCAAAAAGAGCTAGAAACCAACAACAATTAGGTGAACTCGATGCTCGCGGATGTAAACTTGTGATTGTCATTTGGTGATGCCGGTCACT
The DNA here is from genome assembly GCA_018340775.1 of Taxus wallichiana var. yunnanensis. Lineage (NCBI taxonomy): Eukaryota > Viridiplantae > Streptophyta > Pinopsida > Cupressales > Taxaceae > Taxus > Taxus wallichiana. The sequence continues at coordinate 86,504,420 of CM031239.1, forward strand.
GTGAAATTTGGAAAAGTGAAGAAAAATTGATTTTTGTGAATTAAGTCAGATGAAATATCAACCCAGAAAACTGAGTATGATAATAATGGATCCTAACACACTCAGAAATAGTTAGAATACACCAACTATGATGGCAGAGTGTTAAAGGAAGAAGAAAATGAAGAATGTAACCTCACAACTCAAAACACAAATCAAGAAAAAGATAAGAAATACATGCAATCCTATAAGTGAATTTCCATGTTTTATCTTATGCTATTTTAGACTAACTTTATGAATCAAAACAAATTTTTTGGTTGGGAAGGTGTCCTATGAAGAGGAAAATTCTAAGGGTGGTTTTAGGTTATGTTATGGATTATTATCACAACTGAATACTACACTAAATGGGAAGAAGCCATCCCCCTCATCTCTACAAAAGCCAAGAAAATTTGTTAATTCATTAACCATCACATTATTTGTCACTTTGGTGTCCCTCACCGCCTCATCACTGATAATAGAAAACAATTCAAAAAAAAACCCTATGGAAACTTTGTGACACCTTTAGCATTCAACTTAGTTTTTATTCACCTTACTACCCACAAACAAATGGACAAGATGAATCAACCAAAAAAACCTTGAACAAAATTCTTATGAAGGTGGTTGACGATACGAGAAAGGATTGGCACACGCACATTCCTTTTGCTTTATGGGCTTACTATACTAGTATTCATACCTCAACCGTGACCACACCTTTTTCTCTCGGTCTATAGTCCGGAGGTTGTCCCGGATCTCAAAGTATAGATTTTGTCTCTTCTTATTTCACTCAAATATATGCTTAACAATGATGAATTTCACCAGGACCATTGGAAAAACTTGAGTTATTAGACGAACATCATCTTAATGCTCTTAACCATCTCCAAATCTACCAAAAATTGTATCAAATTAGCCTACAAAAACATGTCCATGAATTAACCTTCCAGGTTGGTGATCTCATCCTAAAGGAAAATCAACATCTAACAAAAGAGGAGAAAGATAAATGGGGAAAATTCGCTCCTAATTAGCTTGGACCTTATATCGTTACTCGTACCTATGGATCATAAACTTATCATTTGTCTTCACTCAAAGGTAAACTGAACTCGAGGCCCTCAATGCCTTGCATCTTAGACCATTCTAGTGTTGAATTAAGTACTATATAACCTCTTGTCTAATAAATACTTGTCCCTTGAGCACCGTTCACCTTCCATTTTACGTATTTTAAGGATCAATGAATAAACTAGCATCATGTGATTACTCGTTACCTTTTAACCTTGTCTTCAATATGAGTATCATGGATCTACTCATGGCATGATTCTCATTGATACTTTTTCATATTTTTCAAATATGGAATTCCATGGTCATGTATCACTTAAACCCTCTCTTCCATAGTTAGCCTCTCGTGTGCTATGGTTTTTACCTTCAAACCAGGAGCCTATTTTTCTCTATAGTCTTGTCCATGACTTTAAAGTCCAAAAGTAAATAAATTTCAAAAATTAAATGGGATTCAACTCCTTAAGTCAAACTTCTAGAAAAAAGATGATTCCCTTAAAAAGGACATATATTCTCTCCGATCTTACCGCTATAAATAGATGCTCCCTCAAAGGACAACTATACAAAGTTATCCATATTGTACTTAGTCTCTCATCAAAAGAGGACTATTCTTTCCAAATAAAATTAAATATTCAGAAGCTTCTCACATCGATTAGCTTCACAAAGACCTCAAGGAGATAATATACTCATCCCACATTGATTAGTCTATCAAAACAACAACAAAAGGAAGAAAATGATAAATTTGTTATCATGGACTTTCCTATTTTGATCTTAGGTCTCTTGCCAAGTAGGCATGCTATGTTACACTAGGTGACGCTAAAAACCAACCATTTTCACCTCATTTCCTTTTCACCCTAATTTCCTATCTTCTCAAGGGACTTTCTGCAAACACAAAATTTCGTGATCATGTGACTTTCTTCACCCTTGGCATAGTCAATCATGCAACACCTTCTCGGGTATTTTGTTCATAATCCAATCTAAGGTATGGTGAACTCATTATGGTTCTTATCAATTAGGCACCTCTTTTATCTCCTCCTACCATTCACTTTCTTCATTACTTATTGATTATCTTATATAGGAATAAACCATCAATACCTATGTTTTAAGGATTCCGCTTTCACCAAAATCAACCATGCCTAAATGACTTGAACCCAACCATACCTAGAAAAACCTAAAAAAACTAGGGCTAAATGATCTAGACTCAATCATGCCTAAAACAAAACCAATAAACCTTAAAATGACTTAACCACTATCAAAGTTTAAGGGGATACCTTTTAGGGTTAGGAAGCCACCCTTCAGGCATAGATTATAGTTTTACAAGGGTAGCTCACATAGTTAGAGGCACCGATTACCATTTTATAGGCTCTCGTGTTAGTTTTACAAGCCCGGGATACACAGAGATAAACACATGCACAGTGGTGGGGATGGAGATGGGGATAAGTTTTCACCTTATAGGAAAAGGTATCGGGTTTTTAGGGCCGGTTGGCCACTACACGAGCTTAGGTTATAGCACAGAACCACCATAGGCTCAGAGACATGGTCCCAACCTACAAGCATCTCGTGATGGAAAATGTCCCTAGGTATAGAGAGAAGGACGGGGAGTATAGGTACGGTGGTATGAGGTCATCTGTAGCAAGACAAAGTGCACAATTTACTTTGAGACCCATGAAACTACCTCAAACAATGCCAATGGGGAAGTTAAAGGATGTCTTAAACAAGGTGTGTTATTACCAAGATCATCTAACAACTACATGGATAGATGTCCCCTCCTATGCTGAGTATATATCACAACTAGGCAGTGAGTTAGAGTAATAGATTCCATACTCATATTTCAGAGAGCACAGAGGGCCAACAAGCCCAGAAATAGGGTTGAGGTGAGGTGATGAGTACATGGAAGCTAGAACCAACTTTAAGCCAAATGGATATTAGATTGAGACCCATGATAGATGGAGATATGCTAACAGGTTGTCAGATGCTAGCTGAGGATGAGGAGAAAGATGAGATAGGCATGGATATAAGATGAAGTGACGATTATTCACTTGATATAATTGGTTAGTTATCTTATTTGTTGGTATTTACCGGCCTACATGCCAATGATAGTGAGGATGTAGATGAGAGTTTTGATATTTTGATCTTATACAAGCCTATGTTCTGAAGATGGTGAGGATGTATCTAAGATATTTGAGATACTTATATGTATTTGTATTGGTGTACATTTGTATTGATACACAAACTGTCATTTTTATAGATGATGATTTTGATATTATGGATGAGTTTTTTATTGTGTATGTGATGGAAACTAGGTAAATTAGACATGTTTGAGTCAAGGTCATGTAAGCATGGTTGAGTTAGGTCAGTTATGCATGGTGGAGTTAAGGTTTATTAGGCTTGGTTAAGTTTAGGTCAGTTAGGCATGATTGAGTCAGGTATATGCATGGTTGAGTTTAGGTCAGTTAGGCATGGTTGAGTTTACGTCAATTAGGCATTGTTGAATTTAGGTCAGTTAGGCATGGTTGAGTCTGGTATAGGCATGATTGAGTCCGGGTGAGGTAGTCATGTTGGAGTTAAGGTTTGTTGGTGTTGATTTAATTTCCAATTTGTAATTTCTTGGGTGTGCCAAAATGTTTCACTAGATTCACGACAAATTAATGAAACAGATAGAGGGTTATAGGGAAAGGAGGAATACCTATTTTTTATGTTGGTTGAATGTTGTGTGCGCGTTTTGATTTCCTAATCCAATGTTGTTTAGGAGATCTCCCTTTTGGCTAGGAGGAACTAAGGTAAAATGTAAAACAATACCACTAGATAGAGTTAATTAAAACAACGAGTGGACTTCCTAGCGAAGATAGATCAAGGAAGCATGATACATCATGAAAAGGTGTCAATCAACTTTTTATATAAAAATATTAATGCTATCCAAAATCAACATGAAATAGCAATCTTATTAGAATTGAAATGATTTAGGTATCTCATCCAAAGAAAATAAGAAAGGTTGGATAAAAGGTGTTTTGAGGTCAAAACGGGTCGGGTGATGGGCTAGTATTGGGTTGCAGTGCGGTGTAGGTTCTTTGTAAGATCTCATAAATATTATGAGTGATTAAGGTTGTTAGGAAATGAGTATGATCTCACTTTGGTTTAAGGTATGTTACTAGACATAGTAACCAATATCGGCTATGTGACCGATGTTAGTTTGGTAGGATGACCGAAATCGGTTGGCTAACCGGAATTGGTAGGGAAGTTAGTAAAAAATATTAGAAATGGTATTCATACTCTCCATGATTGCAAAAAGAATAAAAATGGTGGGGATGAGGTTGTGAAATGGTCTTAGTGACTCGAGAGATGACTAGGGAGGGTGAAGATAGGTTAAAGGGATATATATGGTAAGGTGATGGGTTAAGGGGAGGAAGGATGTGTATGGAAGTACAAAAGAATAAATTACTGAGAGGAATGATGATATTAATGAAAGAAAATAAATATAACTAAAGAGATATTAAGAACTTACTGCAGAATGGATCTAGAGAGTACAGGTGATGAAAACTATGATGGTAGAGATCTAGAGAGAACAGAGGCGTCATGTACATTCCACGGTATTTTGAGTCTCTGTATTTCTCTATGTGAATCCGTGATCATGAAGAAGGTGATGGATGTCGATGGTTGTTTGTAGTTCTCTGTGTACTTTCATTTTCTTGAGTGCTTCAGAAATTTGAGTGCTCCAAGTCTTTATTTGTATGAGATACTGAATCTAATTACCAACCTTAGCAATGACTTTTGGAAATGTATTTAACCTAACTGATGACCATTAGGGGACCGACATTGGTTGATATATAACCATCATCGGTTAAGGTGGGAATATCTAGGTTGGCTAAAAATAGTCTGATTGTTGCTATTTTTAACGTGGTCTTCAATCTTCATCCAAGTCTCGAGTGATAGATCACATAAGAATGAGTAATATTCCTCTTAGGTTTGTTAATAGGAGTTAAGTATAGGTTTATAATAAGTCCTACTTTGTTAGAATATGCATGGACTTGGTCTTGGGTCATTAATGGGGTTTTAGTGGGTCATGAAATGAGGTGGCTAGGTGAGTTGGTTGGGTGAGGTGGGCAAGTGAGGATATTAATTAAATTAATTAAAGTAATTAATCCAATTAATTATGTGTACCATGGGATATAAATAGGTAAGGTGTGGTTAATTTAGTTAACATGGTTCTAAGGGTAGTAGACCTAATTTTGGTGTCTACAGTGGAGGCAAGCCCCATGCATCGCAACATCCATATATGTAATACATCATCATAACTATCACTATACACAATCGTAGGATATTTGGAACTAGATGCTTCACCACTCAATCTACGTTGTTGACCGCAGCAAATATATCTCTCTACCTATCCCCAAAATTCAGCTACCTTAGATGACTATTCCACAAACCAGCCCTATAGATCCACATATCTTTCAAATTTATCCTAAGCTAGGGCCCCGCCTTCTATAGCCTACCTATCTCACTCCGTCTCCACACAATCCTCTTCATGCTCACTCAAAAGTATAGTACAAGTGGACAAAGCTATAACCACTAGCTCAAACAAATGGGCATGCTCACCCACAATTGCATCCACTTGCTCAAGCATGTCAGCTCCCATAAGAACATAAGGAGGTATATTTTACATCACTATGCGTATTGACGAATCAACAATCAATGACCAATAGGAATAACTTACAACCATACCACACCACATTAGTTACTACACACATTTTACAATACATGGTAATCACAAGACAATCAAGAAATAGAAATAAATAATAACCACACTCTATTAGTGTTGTTGTACCATCTCCATCGAGGGAAGGTTCATGTTCCTCTATTCCTCCAAGCTGGAAGTCTACGCACCCCATCTACGACAGCCTAGAAATAATAGCACCCATCGATGTGATGCCCACCACTCACTATAGGCTTGGTTACACCCCACATTGTCCACCTGTATCAGCCCTATGACCGCATCAACATCATTTGGACCAAGAGGCACTTGTTATGCTCAAGTAGGACTAGACCTCACTCTAGGATGCCTCAGTGATCTAGTGGATCTCACCCATACATATGGCTTTGGAGGCATGTCCTGAGCCATACCAAACTATCATTGATGCACATTTCTCCTGGAATAACACTGTAACTCCTGGAAATATTTCCTCTAATCACATGGTGCTTCAAATTCACCGCAACTATACTCCACCCTCCAACCAACCACCATAATCTATATATGTCCTCCATATGATGGCCCCGGACCCATCCGATCAAGCTTAGACCTATAGCTCATCATGTCCAATATCCTACTATGGGTTGCTATCCACCTTGCTTTGTAAATATATTGAGCCTCACCGAATCAACCTGTGGCCCTTTGAGTGTCCTTGATATAACAATGTGCTTATACGCCCATGTATGTAACAAAGTGGTGGCTCTAGTCCACCCCCATGATCCTCTAGTGTGAATCTATATAAATATCTATACAAATGAGCCAACATAAATGTTTCTAATTATATCTTATCCCATCCTCCTTTATATGGAAAAAAATATCATGTATCGTATACAATATACCCACTCAACCAACCTCTACTACCACCGATGATACTAGCATCACTATAAATAAATTTTGCAGTCACAAAATAATCGATCTCACTATCACATCTAGACTGTTATGGGTATCTGTTTTTACCCATGTCCCATTAAAATACCACCTCACTTCTTTCATCTATCTCTGGGCATTCACTATGCTCATAACCTGCACTCTATCTCCCACAATCAACAATCGTAATATCTAATAAACATCCTCTAGGGTCATCATCATCCCACTTGTAGGAATTAAAAAGGTACATGTATCACTACACCATCTCTCACATAATGTAGTCACCATAGGCATATTATGGGGAACCTCCTCCATTATCGCTATGTTCCACAAGCCGACATGATCCATTGTGTCCCACTCAACATTAAATAACCCCAAAATCAACAATGTGCTCAAATTTCAACCCCCGCAAAACTCTCTCGAGTGTATATCTCTGCAACAAAAAAACAAATATAATCGTTACATTAGTGCTTCATACATATTCAAAACTAGTTAATCATAGTGCAAAAATCAACTAAAATACCAATAATACACATTGCACCCTTAAAACCCTATCCTCGGATGCCTACGCCCAGAGCATGTCACGAGTTCCTTGAAACAGTCACCAATTCTTGGAACTATGTGCTAGCATCCTAGAGGACATCAATGTCTTACCTGCTCCTGCCTAGGTCAAAAACATTCAAAAATAAAAAGTTTAAATTTTAGAAAAATTAACAAAAATGAGAAACTTTCACTACATTTTTCGAAAATAATCATACTCACTAACTCATCGGTTGATCACAGCGTTCTTTATAACCCCCACTACTCTCTCAAACCTTGTCAAAATTTCTACTCTAACACGTGTAATCCTCACAACTCAAATCTCTAATTTTTACTCACACACGGTACAAATGGCATTACTATTCACTTTTAACTATTACTATATATAGCAATTTTCAAATTTTTGCATACTATAGTTACTATTTATACTCATTTTTCCAACTAATACATTGCCCACAATTTTGTTCATATCTTGAGTTTCATTTCATTTTTTTCTTCCCCATTTGTTCCATTTGGATCAAAATTTCTCTTAAGCACCATACTATACACATCACATAATGTTGCTTTATCAACTATACCTAGTGCTCATCAATTTTCACACATTATTACATTGTCTTCTCTATTATCTCTTGCTTACTCTTATATTTACTTTTGACTTAGTGATTTTCTCTTCACCCCTCCCCCTTTCACTGAAATGGAGGCATAACATCTATATCACCTCACAATCCATCTCGCATTACAATATAATTAATCGATACTCTTATCACATCATCATTACAATATTTTTCTCTAATTTTATTCAAGCAAAGGAATAAAATCACTCTATATGTAACACTCAAACACTTTTTTATATTTCAAATCTACCCCTAATGACCTAATCTTGGAGAAAAACATAAAAAAATATTCATGAGTAGTTTACTAAGTACAAAAGCTGTAAATTAATCTTTTAATAGAATTAATGAGTTGGAACAACATAACATACCTTCTTGTTCACAAGTGATACACTCCCTAGTCCATTCACTTGTTTGACTTGATTTATATTGTATTTCTCTCTCACATTTGTCATTGCTACACCCATTTTCGATCAATTCATATAGATCCCTATCCGTCTATCTTTTCACATTTTTCATCATTTATCCCTAGACTCTAACACCCATTCTATAAAGTAGTGCCCATGCACTCCTGTCCATTATAGGTGCTCTTATCCCCTTTGTTCTTTTCACTTATTTTGACATTTTTGGTCATCCTTTTAGTTTTATTACCCTTATCCCGAGTTCATAGTCAACATGTCATGTCACTAGTGTTAAAATTCAAGAAATATATCACTATATATAAACAACATACATGCTATAATATAGGTGGGAAATTATAAAGGAAAATCATATCTACATACTATCAAAGAGACTGCATTTTGTTGCAGCTTACTATGTATACATTGAATAGGAAGGGGAAGTGTTGAATTCCATCTCACACGAGTTTAATTTTATCTATATTTAGCTTTGTTATCTTAGCATCATTGCACGAGGCAAACCTAAGGACACTATTTCACACACAAGAAAAAATAACTACATGGAGTGTAGAAATTAGTGCAGTTCTCGATCACAACTTCATCCTTTTGATGACCGTTGGGAGCAGTCGACTTCACATATTGCGTTTTATTCCAATTTAATGTGTTTGTGATATTTTTCATGTAGCTAACCTCTGTGTTGCATGTTACAATTACCTCAAAATCTAAGTGTGAATATCAAGTGACTAATAATGAATAAGTGTGAAAACCTAACAAAGCACATGAAAAAGTATATTGTGAGAATTTACGTAGTCACCAAAGTGCCCAAGTGCCCTCACCCTCTCCCAAGTTCTGTGTGTCAGCTCTGTCCATGGCTTCCATAATTTTTATTGAGCATTTATGAAACTCTTCCCATGTTGTTCATTAGTTATTCCAATTTTGATTTGCTCCAATATAAGTGAAAAATAGATAAGTTCCATATCTCTCCTATTTTCTTACATGGTTGCATCTTTAGAGTGCTTAGCATTTGTATTTAATTGAATATTATCATATTAGTGACTCTGAAATTATATTTAATAACAATAATTCTATTTTTGTTAAATCAACTCTAGGTAAAGTACATCTTTGAATCATGGGGCAATGTTGAATCCATACCTAATTTATTATTTTAGTGTGGTGGTGGTCTTATGGGAGAAGGATATGAAAGAATAAGACTTAGAAAACATTGAATGAGGGGATATTTTGGTGAGCCTATGTATGAGGGACATTTGGAGTGCATTTTGGGAGGAACCTTCAGGTGGGTGCAATCTAGTGGTTAGGACACGAAACACCATCCCAATGAAGTATTCATCAGGACCAAATAAATGAAAGGTGCTTCTCATAATTTCAAATGGTATCTCAAAAATATTAGCTCCTAATTCAAGTGATGTCATTATGGTATCAATATTTGTAGAGGAATATCAAGAGGACTTGGGTTCGTATAGATGTGTCATGGATTGCAACCCATGGGATAGTGAAATGAATTTAAATAGTGAATGATCGTAAAGTGGCCTATGTGAACCATTGATTTAAATTTAATTTTCATATCTTTTCCAAACCAGTTAGCATGACTAGGTATAAATTATGACAAGTCGCTCATGAGAAGGTATATTCTTTAGGGTTAATTATGAATTAATGTACTTAAATTGTCTAATCCATTATTTGATTTTATTATCCTCAATGTTTTCCCTCCCAAACTATACTATCAAGAAGAAAATCAAATCAGATAAAATATGGCATGTAGTAAAATTCCCTTGAGCATGTTCACATGATGGTAACGGAGAAGGAAAGGAAAAATTCAATACAAAATAGGGGATATTATTTTTATTCCTTAACTCATCTAAATAATGGTCCAACATCATGGAATAAGTGATCGGTGGAATATTCGATTATGTTCCTTTATGCATAGTATTTTATAAGAGGATATTTGATTATACACAAAAATGCTTAGAGAACAGGAGGATCTAATTTTGGTGCTTTGTGTGAAGGATGGGCATGTGTTTTTTTCATGGGACTTTTATTCTTGATTAAGCTTTGCTGAAATGTTTTCATCTAAGATTTATACTAAGGTGGTTTCATTTGTACAACCATTAGTAGTATTTGAGAGAATTTATATATGTATCCTGTATTTTCCTTCATGAATGAGTACATGTAAGCAAGTCCACTGTGTTTTTGTCATAATTTTTGTTGAACTAATTTTAGAGTCAAGTAATTTTCATTTTCCTTAGTGATATCTTTTGGATTATGATATATAGCTTACATAGGATCATTCATTTAGTGGTTATGTGATTTAAATAATGAATGGAATATTTTTTTTTTGGTAATGCTATTAGGCACCATTCCTTGAATTTGTAAAGTTCCTTCCTGTAAACTACTATGAGTGAACACTTGTTTCTGCTAGGAATCCTTTGGTTTTGACTATATGGAACAATTCACACATGGAAATATTATTTCAGGTATGTAAATTGGTATTTTGGAGGTTGTTTTATTTTTTAATTTTTTTAGAGGTCCCTAGAAGGTGATGAAATTAAGAAGGTGAGTTTTATCTATTTACATATCGAACATGGTAGCATTATCATGATAAGGTGGTTAACATAACCTTAAATCCCATTTACATTCACCCATCTCCCTAATTTTGAGGACGAATCCCTATCCCCATTCTATGTCAAACATTGTCCTACATATCCTACTCATCCTACAGATCTCATCACCATCCTATAATCTATATGAAATCTATTAGAAAGAAAAGTAAACTATGCACACCCCAAGTGTTTCTACCTTGATGTTAAAATTTAAATATCCCAAGAATCAATACATATATTTATATGAAAATCCCTCAGAATTGATGTTTGTGACCATATCTAATATGTCTTGTAGTTTGTGTCTTAGTTCCCAAGTTTCTACAATGCTAATGATCACTCCTTTGAGTGAGCACTACATTTAGTGGTTAAACCTAGTGTCATATTGAATTTCCCAACCAAGTTTGAAGGTTCGTAGTACATCATTAACCTTTATTTATTCCATGTGCTGAATATTTGGTTAAATCACCATGGTTCCTAGCAGATCCAAAAGTAGTAGGTGGAAATACACACCCTTCTTCAAGTGCCTCCCTATCACTCAAACAAAGGTTTGGTAGAGTGAGAATGGATATACCCCATCCCCGGCTACAAAACAACAAAGAAAGTAGGTATATCACTCTCCATTTCCTCTAATGCATCTCAAACCTTCTCCCCTCAAGGGTTTTAGATTAGGAGGCATAGGTTACTAGAGGCAACCTATCAACACTACAAAACATGTTCTTATTTACATTATTGAATATGCCTATGAATAATTAATATGAAATATGACACTATAAATGTACTCTTCGTAGTATAGGTAATTATGTAACACTTTTGGTTTGGTTTTAATCCATCGAAAAACAAATTCCACGGCAGTTTCTGAGTAACCATGGCTTAGACTACTGAACTACAACAAAAACATTTCACCAACTAGATATATATATATTCTTCTAGTTTGAGTTTCTTTTGACAATTTTGGTTCTCAATAATATTGTTGGAGTCTTTTTATAATAGAGAATATGTTAGATATGTGAAATTTTCCATCCTAGTGTTTGGTGAGACTTTTTTAGGCCTTTTTGTAGCCAATTGGGCTAGTTCATACAATGGGGAAATGAGGCCCTGTTGACCCTTTGAGACATCTTTGATAGGTGAAAATAAATTTTATGTATATAAACATGTGTTTTAGATACTCAATTTGTTTGGAATATTGGTATAATATAATAATGTAAAAACATCAATTTATATAAAACACAACACTTCTTACTCAAACCTCTTTGCAACAATGAAAATGAGAACTAAATGGAAGTCAAAAGACTCTCCCAAACTCTATAAATTAATTGGAATTCAAAATTTGCTCGGAAATATTATATGTTATATATATTATATATTTCATTGTGTGAATATGATGTTATTTTTATGAAATAACCGAATGAAATTTCTCTCTACCTCTCCCTCACCTAAAGTTAATAATGAAGTAGGGTAAATTTTAAGAACCCCTAAAAAAGACATTGATATTACTTGGTGAATTTCTAAAATAGATTTTTAAATCTTGTAAAATTTCACAAATTGAAAGGAAATGTTGTGTCATTACTAGAAACTATCGGTGGTAGCATTGTGCTACCATCTGGTACCATTACACTACCCAGCGGTAGAATTATGCTACCCACGATACCATTATACTACTAACCGATATCATAATGTTGTCAACTAGTAGCAAAGGATTGCATCGTCCTTGGATACAAAACAAAAACCAAGTGGGTATCTCCCTCTCCCTTTCCCTCTCATGTATCTCAAACCTTCACCTCCTAAGGATTTTATATTATGTGCCACATGTTGATAGAGGAAACCTCTCAACACTACAAAACCCATTAATATTTACATTATTGAATATGCCTACGAATACTTAATATGAAATATGACACTATAAATGTCCTCTTTGTAGTATAGGTAATTATGTAACACTGTTGGTTTGGTTTTAATCCATCGAAAAAAAAAAATTCCACACTATTTTCTGAGCCACTCTGGCTTACACTACTAAACTACAACAAAACAATTTCACCAAGTAGATCTAAATATATTCTTCCAGTTTGATTTCATTTTGACAATTTTGGTTCTTGATAGTATTTTGGATTCTTTGTATAATGGAGAATATGTTAGACATTTAAAATTTTTCGTCCGATGTTTGGTAAGAATTTTTTTAGGCCTTTCTGTAGCCACTTGGGCTAGTTCATACAATGGATAAACTAGGCCCTATTGACCCTTTGAGACACCTTTGATAGGAGAAAATAAATTTACCGTATATAAACACATTTTTAGATACTCAATTTGTTTTGAACACTGTTATAATATAATAACATAAAAAAATAAATTTACATATGTTGGTGAGAAAATTTGTTAGGTGGAAAAACTTTTAGATTTCTTGCCTATGCTCTGTGAATCTAAGTCCCTCTACTTAACCGATGTAGCTTCGTATGTGCATGTGCAATAAAATGTGGATTAGAGTCATGGCCTTTTGACCGGGATCTAACGGGGGCAATCCACTAACCTGCGGAAAAGCTATCAATCTCTTTCTAGGGAAGACTTTGTCGAAGGTCGGAAAGGAAGTCGAATAGATATAGGAAAACTAAGGTTGTAGGTAGAAAATATGATGCCCGCACACACGCTAGTTAGAAACTTTAACACATGTATTTATTAGAATAAACATCTCTGCGAATAGAAACAAGACCAAGTAGGATTCACCGATCACCAAGTATTAAGAAACCCCTTATTCAAAGAAAGATAGAAACTCCTTCTTGTATTGGTTGCTCAAATCAAAGTTGTACATAATGTGAGAATGGAAGAAATTGAGAAGTCAAGGAAAGTAGAAGAAAAATTGGCTATCTCCTTTGCTTTCTCTAGGTACAATACACTCTTGAGTTTACAAGATCAATCACCCCCCTCTACAATGGCATGAAGAATCCATTAAATATCTAGCAAGAAATGATTTACAATATTTTCACTAATTCACATCCATTCAGATTCTTGATTCGTGAAAAAATGCCAATGGTGGGAAAAACTAGACTTTTCATAATGCAGCCGTTACACTTGTTTTGTAACTTTGAAACTTTAAACCAAAGTCATCCACGTGGGAGAAATTTATTGGAGTAGGCATGGAGGATGCCTTTTACATTTTGTGGCTTTATAGAGATTTGGAATTTTTTACATTTTTGGTCCGCCCTTCCACTTTTGATACAAGCCTGACACATGGCTTCACTTCATTGGCAAAGAAATCACAACTTGCTTTATGAATTTTCTCCCTTTTTACAAAAAGGCTCAAAACCTCAAATTTATCCACCCACCCGCTTCCCCACTTTGACTTTCTATGCGGGCTCAACATTTCACTTTTTCCTCATAGCATGATCGGGGTGCAGTCACTATATGACTTTTAGCCCCTTTTTCAATACATCCTCAAAAACACAACTTGCTGCTCTGCAGCCTACCTCCTCGCTTTGACCTTCGATGCGGGCTTAATATTTGACTTTTTCCTTAGCATGGGTGGGGTTGTGGGTCACTTTTTAACTTTAAGCCCTTTTATTGAAAACAAGGCTCAAATTATCAAATCATTCATATGGCCTGTTTCTCTTCCTTGACTTTCTATTTAGGCTTACTATTTGACTTTATCCGTTTTGTTTGGAAGGGCTGTTTATCTGACCTTGGACATGTGGAGAGTTAGCACTCATTTGGAACCTACCTTTGGATTTTTCCTTAGAAGATGTGCTACGCTGACACATGGAGAGATCCACCAGTTCTTTTATACTTACGTGATTCAGGCTTACTTCCCACTTGACTTATGTTGACCTATAGACATGTGGAGAAATGGCACTCATTTGAAGATTGGCCCTTTGATTTCATTACTAAAATTGCATCATTGAGGCACGCAGAGGCTTCGCCAACCCGCTCATACTTATTTAAGCAATCTTCTCTATCCCCTTTTTAGACACGGGACACATGGAGGATTGGCGCACGTTTGAGAACTATCCCTTGTTTCGACCCTTGAAATTGTGCCAATGAAGCACAAGGCACCACCCACTGAACCTTCCATACTTAGCTGATTTGGGCTTGTTTTGTCTTCATTTTGGACCATAGACACGTGGAAAGCCTACGCTTATTTGTGGACTATCCCTTGGGCCCTACCCTTGGAGTTGTGTTGTTTGGACATGTGGAGGCTTCCATTATTGCTTGAAACATGGCCATGTTGCATCCAATTAGAGATATCCACATACTACTTGTGGATGTTGGGGAAAAATTAATGGGGAAGATATTCTGTCTATCCTAAATGTGGGAAGAAATTAATAGAAGAGGAAAAATCCACCTATATGCCCGAAATGATATGTTAGGCATAGGATTAGTGGATGAGTTGGTTGTTTTTTTTTCCTTTTTCTTTTTGGGTGGGATTGGAAACTTGGATTATGTTAATCTATGGAAGAGAGGTGGATGGAGAAGGTATATCATGATTAGTATAACAACATGATGGAAAAGAACTGAATGTGGGGTAAGAACATTGTGAAATGAGTAGGTCGTGACCGACATTTAGGCGGAGGTTTTTCCAACTCTCTAATACAGACCATTTTGATTTCAAATTTTGGAAGTGGATAAAAAAATTTTGGAGGTCGAGATGTGGGCTGATGAATAGGTAGTGGATGAGGATGTGTGGTGATTGGTGAAGGTGGAATAAATTACTCATCTAGAAGATCATTGTCGTCAAAATTTTCTTCAGGAGGGCATAGTTGCAGAAGAGTAGTTTTTAGAACCGCATGCAGTTCTCTAAATCATGTTCTAACACATGATTTTTGGCACAAATTTTAGTTTCTTCAAACCCCTTTGGTTTGGGTTTGAGGGGATTATAAGGTCTAAGTAGCGGTAATGTGATGACCGAGGTCTCTAAGAGGTTGGCTAAAATTTTGGCATAAGACCCTGCCAATGGATCACAATGTGAAGTGAGTGTGGGTTTGGGTGAAGGTGTGGATGATTGTGGTGGAAGAGGTGTTAGAGGAGGTGGAATAGGTTTTACCTCTAGTTTGGTAGGTGGTACTTTCCTAGGTTTTGATGGTACCTTCTTGGGTAAAGGTGTGGTATATGGACTAACAAGATAAGGTGTTGTCGGTTTAAATACCTTTTTGGAGGGTAGTGGGTTCTTGTCCTTGGATTACACCTTATTAGGTAGAGGTGAGGTAGGAGTATGTGATATAGAAGGGAAAGTAGATTTTGGAAGATGACGAGTTAGCCATGGTGATAACGGAGGTGTGGTAAAGGTTATTGGTAGAGGCCGGGTTGAAGGTATAGGTTGAAGTTACATAGGTAGTGATGGGGTTATGGTAGTTGGTGGAGGTATATGTGATAAGAAAGCTACGGGTGATGGTGAAGGTTGCGTAGGTTGATTGGATGTAATAAAGGATCATGATGAAGAGGTGGGTTGTTACACTTTTTTTTTGATTTGGGTAGGAGGTTGTTTGACCAGGGTAGATGGGTGAGGTTTGAGGATAGATGGAAGGGGTGAAGGTGATAGAGGCATGGTGGGGAAACTGGAGTATGCGGTCTTGAAATTTAGGTATTCTTTTTATGTGGAGGATTGGTTTTCATGCAAGCTTGGGAGGATGTGGCTCAATCCAATTTGACGGGTGGATGGAAAAGGATTGATGTCGGCATGAAACCAGGGTAGTGATAGGTTTAGAGATGGGAGAAGATTTAGGTAAAGGTAGGTTCTTAGGAATAGGAATGGGTTTAGTTGCGTTTAAAGGTTAATATGTAGTTAAGGGTGATAAAGAAGAAGCCATTTCAACAGCATGGTCATGGTTGATTTGGTCGCTTGAAATACCTTCGGATAGATTGTGGAGGTATTAGTAAATTGAGTAAATGGAATGTATGGGTAAACCACAATACCAATTTAAGGCAGTTCTATTAAGGACATGGGGAATGTCCTTAGGAGTAAAGAATATTCATGGGAAATTAGATAACACCCATGTTTGAATGACCACAAGTGTTGTTGCGGTCCCTCTTTCTTGTTGAAATGGTTGAACTTGGGAATTTCCCAATGCACAAGGTATGGGTCAATGGGGATAGATGGATGAATAGGCTCACTACATATTTTCTCATATGTTAAGGAGTTGAAAAAGCTAGAAACCGATCCTTCTAATGTTTGCATCCTTTCCATCATCATCCTAATGAGGTCATTGGTGGGTTGTGAGGAATGGGTGCCCCTGCAAAGTATAAGGATGGTGATGATGGATGTATGATGTGGATGACATCCCGGTATATTGGGGTGACAAGTATGATAACCTGCAAAGTGGGAATAGATGTCGGTGGAAGATATCTCAAATAAGGGATAGACAAGATTAGAGGTTGTTGGTGATGTGTGTAAGCAGGTGGGGTAGTCATAACAAATCTTGTGGTAATTGGGGATAAGGACTACGGGATGGAAAGAACAAGGTTTTGGAATGGGGTGTGGGTTGCCAACACCATGGGTGGTTGTGATGCAATGAGTATATATGAGATGACAGGTGCGAGATGAGGCTATGCTCGGGGGTGGCTAGTGAAGGGATGGTTGACACCATGTGTGTGATAGACACTATAGGTGTTAGGTTGTGGAGCTTGTTTTCATGTGAGGAAGTGTTGAATACTATACACTAAGAGTACTGCACAATTTCCATAGTTGTCTCTCCAGGGTTTGGGGCAGTGGGCCACGAGTGGGGTCTGGGGTGGTAGCCCCTAGTAATAGGGGTTCAGGGCACATCCCCGATTTTTTTGGGCCTTAAAACGTGCTCGATATATTAGGAAACGTGCTTTTGTTAGGAAATTAAATATTAATGTTTACATTATTTATGTATTCATTAAACACAAATGTTAGTAATTATATTATTGTTATATTAACAATAATATATTGGTTGGAGTTGTTTTAACAACTCATATGATTTGAGTTGTGTATATTTATGTGAGTAATAATTATAAGTAAATAGGAGATATTTGTGGTTGAGTTGTTTCCTACTTAATAGGAAACTATCTCCCTATATATTGGCAACTTGTTCAATATGTAAAGAATCCGAGAATGAATTGAATATAATATAATTATTCTGTGTTTTATCTGTGCAAGTCTGATCCAAAATTTATATTTGGTATCAGAGCAGGCCGGTAATTTTGAGATGGAGGTATAGAATGGCTAAGGGGCACTGCCATATCCTGTATTGATGCCCCAACTGCATGAGTTATATATGCATTGGATGGATTTTGTAGATAGTGTTTGGTATTTCTATTGACGTTAATCAGTGTTTATATGCAAATCCCCAGATCAACGACCCTACAAAAATATTCTACCTGTTCATTGATCGATTCATATTGGAGAATAGTCGAAGATGATAATCTTGAACCAGCTAGAATAATTTTTATTTTATCTATATATAATAATTTGTGGTTGTCAGAGAGGCGTGTAAATGAAAATACGATTGCAAGCTAAGATTGTTGTGAATCCGAGTTGTTCTCTGTTAGCGGGATGCTCACCCTTTTGTAAGAAAGATTTGGAGCATACCTTTTGGATGGGGAAGTGATACACACGGCTATGTATTGTGTTTACTCGGAAAATTTAGATCTGCACGCGCATACATAATTCTGAGTCATTCATCCTCTTGATACAATATTTTCTTGTCAGAGACAGTCATCCACTCGCCTCCATGTGGATTTGTCATGTCCACCTTGAGACGTTGCATATCGATTCAAGTTTTTTACATTGAAGCCATAGGCCTACATAGCTATTTGAGTCTTCACCTGCGAACTGTACGTGATCAATTCCTTTGCCACTTCTCTAAATGCATCAGATCGGATAGACATCAAAGCTGTGAAGGATTGCGTTTAGTTTTGTTATCTTTGTATGGCTGTACAAATATCTGCAGACCTGCACAGATTGAAGAATGCTGGTGTCTCTTTGATTGGTGTATTATGACGACTTCAACCTAGATTTGCAATGTTTTTTTTTTTTTGGTGGCTCCACATCGCGGGAACTTGCGTTGGCTGTACAATTCTTTATATCCAACAACACAGAGTTTTTGATTTCAATCGGTGGAACTTCAAACGTGTTTTGGTTTAAAGACCGTAAATTGATCCACACAGGTACATCCTTTAAGCTAATTTGATTTTAGTCGGTCAAAGCGTTATTTGTTTTAGTCGGTCCAATATTTAAGATAGTCAAATCCAAATCTTTGGATGTCCATTACAATCTCGCAAGTAAATAAAGGTTCGGTTTACTATATGTCAAGGGGATAAAATCGAGTATAGGTGATTAGGTGTTTTTTTTTTTTTAAATTGAGTCATTAATGTAAAATAAATAATTTTTATTTTCAAAATGTGTCTAGGTGAACAATAGGTTATGGAGTATATTAACGTCAAAAAGTTTTATAATTTTTGTCATCAAATTGATGCTCATAGTCTATAGCGTCAATGTGTCAAAAAGTCATCATATGTTATGTAGTTCTTATTGTTTTGTCAAAGTCATGTCAAATAGGTGATTTTAGGTGGAGTCAAGAGTCAGTGACAAAATATTGAAAAAAATAAAATAAAAAAATAAAAATTGCCTCACAGACGCATTTTCGGTGTTATCCGACGTCTGGAAATAATTGTTTTCACATTGCGGGGGAGAGAAAAAATAAAGTACAATGTGAAACTTGATGAGCTTCAAAGATATATTTCACTGAGTTAGCAGCATGCAAATGGAGGATGGAGGCATCGGAGGCTGGAGGTCAGACAGCGACCTCTCGTCAGTCACCAACGATGGGGCCGCACAGAATGATTTGGTGGCACAGTGTGCGGTGAGTACTTGTTTTTGAGTTTTGCAGGTGTTCAGATTCGGTTGTGTGGTGTGAATTTCAGCTTGGTGTGATTCTTTTTTAGAGTTCATGTTGTGTGTTGAATAAGTGAAATGTTCACATTGAGGGGGGAACATGATCAACATGATCCAATGTTCCATTTTCAGTTTTTCAATTTTTCAGTTGAGTATGTGGCTTTTCCTATTTCCCCAAATGAAAAAAACATAGTACAGAACAAATAACACAGTGAAACGCAGCATCATGAGAAGGTCATCGATGATGTGTTCTGTTCATACCTAGGTTTGTGGTTAGCCTCTTGAAAACCATTGAAGGTTGTTCAGATGTGTTCCTGCTTGAGTTCCCACACTGCTAGGTCAGATGTGTTCCCTAGAGTGACTGGTTGATAAGCAGATGATTCCTGAGCATGTTCCCATCCTCGTCGGTCAGATGTGTTCCCGATAGTGCTTGGTCGATAAGAAGTTGATGTGTTCCTTCTTCTACCTTCAGTTCGAGTGTGTGCCAAGATCATGAGCGTGCAGAGGCGGCAAGCTGCAGAGGAAGTGTGAAAGTTCTTTTGTTACCATGTAAACATTAAGGGGGGGAATGTTAGGAAATTAAATATTAATGTTTACATTATTTATGTATTCATTAAATACAAATGTTAGTAATTATATTATTGTTATATTAACAATAATATATTGGTTGGAGTTGTTTTAACAACTCATATGATTTGAGTTGTGTATTGTTACGTGAGTAACAATCACAACTAAATAGGAGATATTTGTGGTTGAGTTGTTTCCTACTTAATAGGAAACTATCTCCCTATATATTGGCAGCTTGTTCAATATGTAAAGAATCTAGAATGAATTGAATATAATATAATTATTCTGTGTTTTATCTGTGCAAGTCTGATCCAAAATTTATACTTTTCTCATATTGGTGGTTTTTGACCCATAATTTTATGGAGCAGTTTTGGCCCATGGTTTTGATACCCATAATTTTATAAAACTACTTAGGTAGTTGTCTATTTATATGGTTTTGTGCATATGGTAGATATAATGTAAACATTGCGAGATGTGTTTTGAATTTGGTGTGAATTTTTAAGAGTTTTTTGAGCATTGATCTAAATGGATCTTGTTTTTGTCTTGAGATAGTGGTGGCTTGTAATAAATTCTAAGCAAGTGATTCTTTGTGGACATAGCCCAAATTGGGTGAACCACGTTAAATATTGTCTCTTTGTGTTGTGTTATTTTATTCTACACTTTTATTTGAGATCTGTAATATTTTTGCATATTAGTTTCTACTGTTGCGGTTCTGTGAGGGATTATTCCACATATTTTATCCCTTATTTCCTAACAATTGGTATCAAAGTGTGGTTTGGTTTGTTGAAGTGTTGAATCATAGGGAAAGTTTTATCTTGAGTGGGAGCTATGGCAGATGATGGAAGATCTAGGGTTGATAAATTCAACGGGCATAATTTTAGTCTTTGGAAGATGTAGATGGAAGATTACCTTTATTAGAAGGATCTTTATATTCCATTATCTGAGAAGGTGAACAAACCCTCGAGCATGATAGATGTGGAATGGGATTTGTTGGATAGGAAGGCACTTGGGACATTCCGTTTATGTCTTAAATCTTTGGTATTATTTAATGTTTTAAAGGAAAAGACTACAAAAGAACCAATGGATGCATTAGGGAAGTTGTATGAAAAACCCTCTTCCTCTAATAAGATATTTTTAATGAAAAAGTTGTTTAATATGAAGATGTTTGAGAATGGTTTAGTAGCAGATCATTTGAATTATTTTAATATGGTTGTAAATATGCTAGCTTCAGTTACAATAGAATTTGATGAAGAAGTTAGGGCTTTATTAGTTCTATGCTCTTTACCTAAGAGTTGGAATAGCCTGGTAATGGTGGTAAGCAACTTGGTTCCAGCTAACTCAAAGTTGAAGTTTGAGGATGTTGTGGGGGTGATTCTAAGAAAGGAAATGTGAAGAAAATGATATTTTGAATCTTCTACTTTAGGGAATGCTTTGATAGTGGAAAATAGAGGGAGATAAAAGAATAGAGGAAGCCATAGAAAATCAAAGGATTGGGAAGGTAAAAATCCAAAAGTAATATAGTATGATAGCACCGTGGAAAGTATGGGCATGCAAAGAAGGAATTTTGGGAGCTTTGAGACAAGAAGAAACAATAGGAAGAAAACAAGGAGGAAAATGTGGCAAAAAGTAATGTATGTCAAGATGCTTTGATTCTTTCTTTGCACAATATTACTTGAATCTTGGATTTTAGATTCGTGGGGATTCTTTCCATGCTACTCCACATACGCATTATTTTGTTGATTATGTTCAAGGAGATTTTGGGCATGTTTTTTTTTGTGATGATGAGCCTTACAACATAGTTGGAAAATGTTCTGCCTGTGTTAAGATGTAGAATGGGAATACTTGGCTATTGAAGGATGTCGACATGTGCCTACATTAATATGAAATTTGATATCGACAAGGTCAAGTAGGAAGTGATGGTTGTACTTTGATATTTACAATAGACTCTTAGAAGGTTACCAAGGGTGCTCTTGTTATGGCAAGAGGTAAAAAGGTTGGAACTTTGTATGTAACCACTTATAACACTAATGTTTATAGTCTTGTGGCTTCGTAAGTAGATACAACATTGTGGAACTATAGGCTTAGTCATCCGAGCCATAAGGGCATGGATATCATAAAGAAGGATTTTCCCGGATATACGAAACAAGGTTGGAGTTCTATGAGGACTTCATATATGGGAAAAAGTGAGTAAGGTTTCTCAAAGTTGGACCTACAAATAAAGGGAGTAAGTTAGAGTGGTGCATTCGATGTGTGGGGCCACTTAGGTATCATCTCGTGGGGTTAAATTTATTATGTTACATTTATTGATGATGCAACAAGGAAATTTTTGGTTTATTGTATTAGAAACAAATCTGATGTATTTGACACTTTTGTTAAATGGAAATCCTTGGTAGAGAATGAAACAGGTCTTAAGCTAAAATGTCTCGGAGTCGATAATGGAGGAGAGTATTGCAGTAATGAATTTTATGATTACTTGTTCTAAGAATGGAATCAGAGGAAAAAGATAGTTCCAGAACTCCACAATAGAATGGGGTGTCGAGAAAGGATGAACAGAACAACAATGGAATGTGCTAGGAGCATGAGGTTATATGCAAGACTACCTCTTTCTTTTTGGACAAAATCAAAGTGAGCACAACTATGTACTTGATAAACAGAGGACCTCAAGTGCCTTAGATGGAGACATGCCTAAGGAGTTTTGGTATGGTAATAAAGTTGATTATTCATTTCTTAGATGCTCTGGATGTGAGGTTTTTTTCCATATAGACAAGGATGATAGGACAAAGCTAGAGGCTAAATCATAAAAATGTACTTTCATTGGGTATGGTGGTGATGACTTTGGATATAAATGTTGGATTATTAAGGACAATAAAATTATTTTATCTAGGGATGTGGTATTTAGGGAGAAATTCATGTATAAGTAGCAAAGTTGTAGGAAAACAATGAAGAATCCAAGAAAGAATATGCAGTGGTAGAGGATCTTCCAGATGGGAAAGTGACACATGAATCAGTTTAGGAACCTCCTCAACAGGAACCCCAAACTCCTATATTGATGAGGTCTTCTAGGGTAAGAAGAGAACCTGAACATTTTTCTCCTTCTCTTTATTATTTATTACTCACTGATAGTGGAGAGCCAGAGAGCTTTGATGAAGCAATGCAGGTAGATGCTAGGAAGAAGTGAGAGTAAGCCATGGATGAGGAGCATCAGGCTCTCATGGAGAACCAAACATGGGATTTGGTGAAGCTACCTAAAGATAAAAGAGCATTATAGAACAAGTGGGTGTTCAAAGTCAAAGAGGAAGGAGGAAAGAAAAGATACAAGGCCTGGTTGGTGGTCAAGGGGTTTGCACAGAAAAAAGGTATAGATTTTGATGAGATTTTTTCTCCTGTAGTAAAAATGACTTCTATTAGAACTATTCTAGGAATAGTTGCAGCAGAAGACTTACACTTAGAACATCTTGATGAAAATATTGCATTTCTCCATTGTGATTTGGAGGAGGAACTATATATGCAGCAACGAGAGGGCTATGTGGTCAAAGGTAAAGAGGAGATGGTGTGCAAAATTGAAGAAGAGCTTGTATGGTTTGAAACAAGCTCCACGTAAATGGTATAAGAATTTTGATAGCTTCATGATGGAGCAAGGTTATATTAGATGTCATTATGACCATTGCGTGTATACAAATAAATTTGAGGATGGTAGTTATATTATCTTGTGTTTGTATGTGGATGACATGTTGGTTGCGCAGTAAAAACATGCAGGAAATAAAAGTACTCAAGAAGCAACTAAGTGAATCCTTTGCTATGAAGGATTTGGGGGTAGCCAAAAAAATCCTTGGTATGAGGATATCTTGGGATAGGAAGGAATGGAAGATGAATTTATCTCGGAAGAGTACATTAAGAAATTCTTGGAGTGGTATAATATGCTAGATGCTAACCGGTTTGGACTACTTTGGTAGACCACTTCAAGTTATCAAAGGAGCGGTGTCCCAAGACAGAGCAGGAGAGAAACCAGAAGTACAAGGTACCTTACTCATCAGCGGTTGGTAGTTTGATGCATGTCATGTTGTGCACCAAGCCTGATATTTCCCATGCAGTGGGAGCGGTGAGAAGATTTATGAGTGATCCAGAAGAGATCACTAACAGCAAGATAAAGTGGATCCTTTGGTATTTGAGAGGGACCATGGGGATAGTTTTGTGCTATAGTGGATCAGTCACCATTTTATGTGGTTATGTAGATTCAGATATGGCTAGAGATGTAGACAGAGGAGGAGGAGCACGACAAAAGTTATGTTTACACTTGTAGGTGGGAAAACAAAGTGAGCTAGATTACACGACTATGTAAACCGGTGGCTTATTCAACCACAAAGGCTGGTTATGCTTATGCCACAGAGGTAAGTAAAGAAATGACTTGGTGCATAAGCGGGAGGAAGGAAAGTTACATAGTGATGGTTAGAGTGCTATACACCTAGCTAAGAACTCGCTTTCCACTCTAGGATGAATCATATATAGTTAAGGTACCATATCATCAAGACAACTTTAGAGGAATATAAGTCAAGTGGAGAAGATTCATACTAGTCAAAATCTTGTAAACATGATGACCAAGGTTGTCACAAGGGAAAAACTGAAGTTATTTTTAGCTTTGGTTGGTCTTCACAGAAACTAGTGAAGGGTTTAGAAGCTTGCTCAGAGGAAAACTAGTCTCCAAGTGGGATATTGGTAGCTTGTGGAGCCTATTTTCATGTGAGGAAGTGTTGAAGGTTATACACTAAGAGTACTATACACTTTCCATAGTTTTCTCGCCAGGGTTTGGGGCCGGTCTAGGCCCCGAGAGGGGTCTGGGGCATAACCCCGAATTTTTTTATGGGCCTTAAAACGTGCTTGATATATCGGGAAACATGATTTTCTCATATGGGTGGGATTTTTGACCCATAATTTTATGGGAAAGTTTTGGCCCATGGTTTGATACCTACAGCTTTGTAAAACTACTTAAGCAGCTTGTCTATTTATATGGTTTTGTGTATATGGTAGATATAATGTAAAGATTGCAGATGTGTTTTGAATTCGGTGTGAATTTGTAGAGAGTTTGTTGAGCATTGCTCAAAATGGATCCAGGTATTGTATTGAGAGAGCGGTGGCTTTTAATAAAATCGAGCAAGTGATTCTTTATGGACATAGCCCAAATTGGGTGAACCATGTTAAATACTATCGCTTTTTGTTGTGTTATTTAATTCTACACTTCTATTTGAGATCGTAATATTTTTCGCATATTAGTTTTTTTCTTATTGCGATTCTATGATGGATTATTCCACATATTTTATCCCTTATTTCCTAATAGTAGGTGTAGTAGTTATAGTATATTTGGTTCCCAATCGAGACACCATAGGTGGTAAAGTGGATGAAGCTAACACTAAGATAGCGGTAGCTAACGCGGAAGTGAGGGAAAGGGCGAGAATGGATAGACACGGGCATGTCGTATACCAATTATCCCGAGGAGTCTTAGGTGGATGAGTGGGAAAGAGTACTATAGGGTAGTGGGATTTTTATCAAGGAATGTTGTGAACTCCGCATTACCAATATTAATGGTGATTTTTGATTTGGATCCATAGGGGACAAGATAGAATGTGGTGATGGGCTAGGTAGAATCAGCTTAAGGATAATGTGAAATACAAGGACATTGGCTTGGCTTTAAATCAAAACCATGTGAATTAAAGTATACCTAGTAAACTTTACTCTATAAATGACACAAAAACAACATGAAATGGAAAGGATAGGTTCCGGAGGTGAAACAGTTGGTGTTCTAATTAAATATCATAAAAAGGAAACCAATGGTGGTTACGTTAACTCGATTATGGTTACAAGGTGATGATGATGGTGGAGAAAAATCGATACCGTTAGTGTGAGAAATCAACAAATTTTCAAATGAGGCAAAAACTGATGAAAATGAAATAAATAAGTTGTATTTGACTATGATTTTAAAATTCTCGAGTGGTACAATGATGTCCGAGAACTTCAAAAGAACAAAAGATGTGATGAATTCTATTTTTTGGTAGAATGATAAAAAGGAGCGGAAACCAACAACAATTAGGTGAACCGATGCTCATCGATGTAAACTGATGACTATCACTGGACTGATGCCGGTCACTATGAAATTTGGAAAAGTGAAGAATAATTGAGTTTTGTGAATTAAGTCATATGTAATATCAACCCATAAAATGAGTATGATAATAATGGATCCTAACACACTCAGAAATAGTTGGAATACACCAACTATGATGGCAGAGTGTTAAAGGAAGAAGACAATGAAAAATGTAACTTCACAACTCAAAACACAAATCAAGAAAAAGATAAGAAATACACACAATCCTATAAGTGAATTTTCATGTTTTATCTTATGCTATTTTAGACTGACGTTATGAATCAAAACAAATTTTTTGGTTGGGAAGGTGTCCTATGAAGAGGAAAATTCTAAGGGTGGTTTCGGGTTATGTTATGGATTATTATCGTAACTCAATACTACACTAAGCGGGTAAAAGCCATCCCCTCATCTCTACAAAAGCTGAGAATTTTTTTAATTCATCAACCATCACATTATTTGTCACTTTGGTGTCCCTCACCACCTCATCACTGATAATGGAAAACAATTCAAAAATAAAACCCTATGGAAACTTTGTGACACCTTTAGCATTCAACTTAGTTTTTATTCACCTTACTACCCACAAACAAATGGCCAAGATGAATCAACCAAAAAAACCTTGAACAAAATTTTTATGAAGGTGGTTGATGATACGAGAAAGGATTGGCACACTCACATTCCTTTTGATTTATGGGCTTACTGTACTAGTATTCGTACCTCAACCACGACCACCACACCTTTTCTACGGTCTATGGTATAGAGGTTGTCCTGGCTCTCAAAGTATAGATTTTGTCTCTTCTTATTTCACTCAAATAAATGCTTAACAATGATGACTTTCACCAGGACCATTTGGAAAAACTTGGGTTATTAGATGAACATCATCTTAATGCTCTTGACCATCTCTAAATCTACCAAAAATGTATCAAATTAGCCTACAGAAAACATGTCCATGAATGAACCTTCTAGGTCGGTGACCTCATCCTAAAGGAAAATCAACATGTAACCAAAGAGGAGAAAAGTAAACGGGAAAATTCGCTCCTAATTAGCTTGGACCTTATATCGTTACTCATACCTATGGATCAGGTACTTATCATTTGTCTTCACTCGAAGGTAAACCCAAACCTGAGCCCCTCAATGCCTTGCATCTTAGACCATTCTACTGTTGAATTAAGTCCTATATCACCTCTTGTCTATTAAATACTCATCCCTTGAGCACCATTCACCTTCCATTTTACCTATTTTAAGGATCAATGAATAAAATAGCATCATGTGATTACCGTTACCTTTCAACCTTGTCTTCAATATGAGTATCATGGCTCTACTCATGGCATGATTCTCATGGATACTTTTTCATATTTTTCAAATATGAAATCCCATGGTCATTTATCACTTAAACCCTCTCTTCCATAGTTAGCCTCTGTGCTATGGTTTTTACCTTCAAACCAGGAGCCTATTTTTCTCTATAGTCTTGTCCATGACTTAAAAGTCCAAAAGCAAAGAAATTTCAAAAATAAAATGGGATTTAACTCCTTGAGTCAAACTTCTAGCAAAAAGATGATTCCCTAAAAAAGGACATCTATTCTCTCTGATCTTGCTACTATAAATAGACTGCTCCCTCGAAGGACAACTATACAAAGCTATCCATATTGTACTTAGTCTCTCATCAAAAGAGGACTATTCTTGCAAAATAAAATAAAATATTCAGAAGCTTCCCGCATCGATTAGCTTCATAAATACCTCAAGGAGATAATATACTCATCCCACATAGACTTCCCACATCGATTAGTCTATCAAAACAACAACAAAAAGAAGAAAATGATAACTTTTTTATCATGGACTTTCCTATTTTGATCTTAGGTCTCTTGCCAAGTAGGCATGCTATCTTACACCAGGTGATGCTAAAAACTAACCATTTTCACCTCATTTCCTTTTCACCCTAATTTTCTATCTTCTCAAGGGACTTGCCACAAACACAAAATTTTGTGATCATGTGACTTTCTTCACCCTTAGCATAGTCAATCATGCAACACCTTTTGGGTATTTTGTTCATAAGCCAATCCAAGGTATGGTGAACTCGTTATGGTTCTTATCAATTAGGCATCTCTTTTATCTCCTCATACCATTCACCTTCTTCATTACTTATTGATTATCTTATATAGGAATATACCATCAATACCTATATTTTAAGGATTCCACTTTCACCAAAATCAACCATGCCTAAATGACTTGAACCCAACCATACCTAAAATAACCTAAACCAAACCAGGCCTAAATGATTTAGACTCAATCATGCCTAAAGAAACACCAATAAAGCTTAAAATGAATTAGCCACCATCAAAGTGTAAGGGGATACCTTTTAGGGTTAGGAAGCTGCCCTTCTGCATAGATTACATTTTTACAGGGGTAGCTCACATGGTTAGAGGCACTGATTATGATTTTATAGGATCATGTGTTAACATTACAAGCCCAGATACGGGGATAGACACATGGATAGGGTGGGGATGGAGATGGGGATAAGTTATCACCTTATAGGAAAAGGTATCGCTTTTTAGGGCCGTTGGCCACTACGAGCTTAGGTTATAGCACAGGCACCACCATAGGCTCGAGACATGGTCCCAAACTACGGCATCTATGACAGGAAAAGGTCCCGAGGTATAGGGAGAAGGACAGGGAGCATAGGTGTAGAGGGTCCGAGGTCGATCGTAGCAAGAAAAAGTGCACAAGTTGCTTTGAGACCCATGACACTACCTCGAGACAATGCCAATGGGGAGGTTAAAGGATGCCCTAAATAAGGTGTGTTATTACCAGGATCAGCTAACGCCCACATGGATAGATGTCCCCTCTTATGCTGAGTATATATCACAATAGGTAGTCATCGAGTAATAGATCCCGCACTCATATTTCGAGAGCACAGAGGGCCGGTGAGCCCGAAAAAGGTCGAGGTGAGGTGATGAGTACATGGAAGCTAGAACCAGCTTCAAGCCAAATGGGTATTAGACCGAGATCCATGATAGATGGAGATATGCTAACAGTCGTCAAAAGCTAATGAGGATGAGGAGAAAGATGAGATAGGCATGGATATAAGATGAAGTGATGATTATTCACTTGATATAATTGGTTAGTCATCTTATTTTTGGTATTTACTAGCTCGCATGCTTTGATGATAGTGAGGATGTACATGAGAGTTTTGATATTTTGATCTTATATCGGCCTATGTCCTAAAGATGGTGAGGATGTATATGAGATATTTGAGATACTTGTATGTATTTGTATTGGTGTACATTTGTATTGATACACAGACTTTCATTGTTATAGATGATGATTTTTATATTATGGATGATTTTGTTATTGTGTATGTGATGGAAACTAGGTAAATTAGGCATGTTTGAGTCAAGGTCATGTAGGCATGGTTGAGTTAGGTCGGTTAGGCATGGTGGATATAAGTTTTATTAGGCTTGGTTGAGTTTTGGTCGGTTAGGCATGGTTGAGTTTAGGTCGCTTAGGCATGGTTAAGTCTTGTATAGGCATGATTGAGTCTGGGTGAGGTAGTCATGTTGGAGTTAAGGTTTGTTGGTGTTAATTTAATTTTCAATTTGTCATTCACTGGGTGTGCAAAAATGCTTCACTGGATTCTTGACAAATTAATGAAACATATAGACGGTTATAGGTAAAGGAGGAATACCTATTTTTGATGTTAGTTGAATGTTGACGTGGATTGTGATTTCCTAATCCAATGTTGATTATGAGATCTCCCTTTTGGCTAGGAGGAACTACTATAAAATGTAAAACAATACCACTAGATAGAGTTAAATAAAACAACGAGTGGACTTCCTAGCGAAACATAGATCCAGGAAGCATTATAATTCATGAAAAGGTTGTCAATCCACTTTTTATATAACAGTATTAATGCTATCCAAAATCAACATGAAATATCAATCTTATTAGAATTGAAACGACTTAGGTATCTCATCCAAAGAAAATAAGAAAGGTCGGATAAAAGGTGTTTTAGGTCAAAACGGGTTAGGTGATGGGCTAGTATTGGGTTGTAGGTCTGGTATAGGTTCTTTGTAAGATCTAGTAAATATTATGAGTGATTCCAAAGTTGTTAGGAAATGAGTATGAGCTCACCTGGTTTAAGGTATGTTACTGCACATAATAACTAATATCGGGTGTGTGACCGATGTTAGTTTGGTAGGATGACCAACATCAATTGGCAACTGTAATTGGTAGGGGAAGTTAGTAAAAATATTAGAAATGGTCTTCATACTCTCTGTGATTGCACAAAGACTAAAAATGATGGGGGTGAGGTTGTGAAATGGTCTTAGTGACTCAAAGATGACTAGGGGAGGGTGAAGATAGGTTAAAGGGATAGATATGGTAAGGTGATGGGTTAGGGGGAGGAAGGAGGTGTATGGATGCACAGAAGAATAAATTATTGAGAGGAATGATGATATTAATGAAAGAAAATAAAGATAACTAAAGAGATATTAAGAACTTACTGCAGAATGGATCTAGAGAGTGCAGGTGATGAAAACTATGATGGTAGAGATCTAGAGAGAACAGATGTCATGTACGTTCCACGGTAGTTTGAGTCTCTATATTTCTCTATGTGAATCCGTGATCATGAAGAAGGTGATGGATGTTGATGGTTGTTGGTAGTTCTCCCTGGTGCTTTCCTTTTCTTGAGTGCTTCAGAAATTTGAGTGCTCCAAGTCTTTATTCGTACGAGATCCTGAATCTAATGATCAACCTTAGCAAAGACTTTTGGAAATGTATTTAACCTAACTGATGACCATAAGGGGACTGACATTGGTTGATATATAACCATCATCTGCTAAGATGGGAATATCTAGGTTGGCTAAAAATAGCCTGATTGTTGCTATTTTTGGCATGGTCTTCAATCTTCATCCGAGTCTCGAGTGATAGATCACAGAAAGATGAGTAATATTCCTCTTAGGTTTGTTAATAGGAGTTAAGTATAGGTTTATAATAAGTCCTACTTTGTTAGAATATGCTTAGACTTGGTCTTGGGTCATTAATGGGGTTTGAGTGGGTCATGGAGTGAGGTGGCTAGGTGAGTTGGCTGGGTGAGGTGGGTAAGTGAGGATGTTAATTAAATTAATTAAAGTAATTAATCCAATTAATTATGTGTACTATGGGATATAAATAGGTAAGGTGTGGTTAATTTAGTTAACATTGTTCTAAGGGTAGACGACCTAATTTTGGTGTCTATGGCCAGAGGCAATCCCCATGCATCACAACATCCATATATGTAATACATCATCATCACTATCACTATACACAATCGTGGGATATCTAGAACTAGATGCTTCACCAGCCAATCTACGTTGTTGACCGCAGCTCTATATCCGTCGACCTATCCCCAAAATTCAGCTACCTTAGATGAGTATTCTGTAAACCAGCCCTATAGATCCACACATCTTTCAAATTTATCCTAAGCTAGGGCCCTACCTTGTATATCCTACCTATCTTGCTCCATCTCCACACGATCCTCTTCATGCTCACTCAAAAGTATAGTACAATTGGACAAAGCTATAACCACTAGCTCAAACAAATGGGCATGCTCACGCATAATTGCATCCACTTGCTCTAGCATGTCAACTCCCACAAGAGCATATGGAGGTATATTTTACATCACTATGTGTATCGACGAATCAACAATCAATGACCAATAGGAATCACTTACAACCATACCACACCACATTAGTTACTAAATACATTTTACAATACACGGTAATCACACTATAATCAAGAAATAGAAATAAACAATAACCACACTCTGTTAGTGTTGTTGTTGTGCCTATCCATCGAGGGAAGGTTCATGTCCCTCTATTCCTCCAACAAGAAGTCTACGCACCCCATCTACGAAAACTAGAAATAATAGCACCCATCGATGTGATTACCACCTCTCACTATAGGCTTGGTTACACCCCGCATTGTCCACATGTATCGGGCCTATGACCACATCAGCATCATTTGGACCAAGAGGCACTTGTTATGCTCAAGTAGGACCAGACGTCACTCTAGGATGCCTCGGTGATCTAGTGGATCTCACCCATACATATGGATTTGGAGGCACATCCCGAGCCATACCAAAGTATCATTGATGCACACTTCTCCGGAATAACACTACAACTCTTGGAAATATTTCCTCTAATCACATGGTGTTTTGAATTCACCACAACTATACTCCACCCTCCAACCAACCACCATAATCTATATATGTCCTCTATATGATGGCCCCTAGACCACTCGATCAAGCTTAGACCTATAGTCATCATGTCCAATCTCCTACTATGGGTTGTTATCCACTTTGTTGTAAATATCTCGAGCCTCACCCAATCAGCTCGTGGCCCATTGAGTGGCCTCAATATCACAATGTGCTCATATGCCCATACATGTAACAAAGTGGTGGCTCCTAGTCCACCCCCATGATCCTCTTGTGTGAATCTATATAAATATCTATAAAAATAGGCCAGCATAATTGTTTCTAATTATATCTTATTCCATCCTCCTTTATACGGAAAAAATATCATGTCTTGTATACAATATACCCACTCCACCAACCTCTACTACCACCGATGATACTAGCATCACTATAACTAACTTTTGTAGTCACAAAATAATTGATCTTACTATAACATCTAAACTGTTATGGGTATCTCTTTGTACTCATGTCCCAAGTAAAATACCACCTCACTTCTTTCATCTTTCTCTGGGCATCCACTATGCTCATAACCTACACTCTATCTCCCACAATCGACAGTCGTAATATCTAATAAACATCCTCTAGGGTCATCGTCATCCCACTTGTAGGAAATAAAAAGGTACATGTATTGATACACCATCTCTCACATAACGTAGTCACCATAGGCATATTAGGGGAACCTCCTCCAATATCGCTATGTTCCACAAGCCAACATGATCCATTGTGTCCCACTCAACATTCAATAACCCCAAAGTCAATAATGTGTTCAAATTTCAACCCCTGCAAAAATCTCTCGAGTGTATATCTCTCTCGCGTAAAAAAACACAACTAAAATCCTTACATTAATGCTTCATACATATTCAAAACTAGTTAATAATAGTGAAAAAATCAACTAAAATACCAATAATACACATTACACCCTTAAAACCCT
This sequence comes from Taxus wallichiana var. yunnanensis, assembly GCA_018340775.1. NCBI lineage: Eukaryota > Viridiplantae > Streptophyta > Pinopsida > Cupressales > Taxaceae > Taxus > Taxus wallichiana. The sequence goes on from CM031239.1 coordinate 86,537,956, forward strand.
ATCCTAGGATGCCTCGTGCCTGGGAGCATGTCACGAGTTCCTAGAAACAAGTCACCAATTCTTGGAACTAGGTGCTAGCATCCTAGAGGACATCAATGTCTTACCCACTCCTCGCCTAATTCAAAAACATTCAAAAATACAAAAGTTTAAATTTTAGAAAAATTAACAAAAATGAGAAAATTTCACCACATTTTTCAAAAATAATCATACTCACTAACTCATCGGTTGATTGATCTGCTATAACCCCCACTACTCTCTTGAACCTCGTCAAAATTTCTACTCTAACACATGTAATCCTCACAACTCGAGCTCTAATTTTTACTCACACATGGTACAAATGACATTACTATTCACTTTTCACTATTACTATATATAGAAATTTTCAAATTTTTACATACTATAGTTACTATTTATACTCATTTTTCCAACTAATACATTGCCCCGAGTTTTGTTCATATCTTGAGTCTCATTTCATTTTTTTCTTCCCCATTTGTTCCATTTGGATCAAAATTTATTTTAGCACCATACTATACACATCACATAATGTTGCATTATCAACTATACCTAGTGCTCATCAATTTTCACACATTATTACATTGTCTTCTATATTATCTCTTGCTCACTCTTATCTTTAATTTTGGCTTAGTGCTTGTCTCTTCACCCCTCCCCTTTCACTAAAATGTAGGCATACCATCTATATAACCTCACAATCCATCTCACGTTACAATATAATTAATCGATACTCTTATCACATCACTATTACAATATTTTTCTCTAATTCTATTCAAGCAAAGGAATAAAATCACTCTATATGTAACACTCGAACACTTTTTTATATTTCAAATCTACCCCCTAATGACCTAATCTTGAGAAAAACATAAAAAAATATTCATAAGTAGTTTACTAAGTACAAAAACTTTAAATTAATCTTTTAATAGAATCAATGAGTCGAACAACATAACATAATTTACTATTTCTCCCAGATGACCTAACTTGAGAGCTACATCATAGTTATTATCACTCCTAAATGACCTAACTTGGGAGACACTTTACATTTCTATTGGTACTAGATGACCTAACATGGGAGTAACTCTAAATTTCTATTACTTCCTAATGACAAAACCTAGAATCCATCTAACACTATAAAAATTAGGACACATGTGGTTGTGGGAGAAATGAGATGCCATTTCCTTTCCTATACTACTCCTATATGGGTTCTTGAATTTGGAATAATATGGTACAACATTGAAAAAATGAAACTAAATTTGGTTTTTATCCATCTGCAGTAGTTAGAAATTTTGGGGATGTATTCATGGATGGAGAATAAAAATAGACCTCTCTCCCCAATATGTTTTCTTTGGCAGCACAAGATCGAAGTCCTACTATTTATAAATAAAATGAGGTTGGGAATTGATCATTCCCTACCTCTTCAATCTCCGTTGGCAATAATCACAATCTCCAAAATATACAATAATCTCAATGATTCTCTAGGTGCTCTTTATAATGGTTTGTCATATCTATTTACACCATATGGGTTAACATGCTAATCCATTCTTCACCACATTATGAGTTATTGCATTCTATGTGCACCTTTGCAATTTGGATTCTCTAGACTTTTATTAGGTATGTTCCTTTACTTTGTTTACACTATTTTAAATTCATTCAAATAGAATAAAGGGTGCTCACATATAGACAAAAATCATGCACATATTACTATTTTACTATACCACCAAGTATGTTGTTATATACATGGATCTTGAGTAAGAAAAGTATTCACTAGTGATACACTCCCTAGTCCATTCACTTGTTTGACTTGATTTATATTGTATTTATCTCTCACATTTGTCATGCTACGCCCATTTTTGGTCAATTCATATAGATCCCTATCCATATATATTTTCACATTTTTCATCATTTATCCCTAGACTCTAACACCCATTCTAGAAAGTAGTGCCCATGCACTCCTGTCCATTATAGGTGCTCTTATCCCCTTTGTTCTTTTCACTTATTTTGACATTTTTGGTCATCCTTTTTAGTTTCATTACCCTTATCCTAAGTTCATAGTCAACATGTCATGTCACTAGTGTTAAAATTCAAGAAATATATCACTATATATAAACAACATACATGCTATAATATAGGTGGGAAATTATAAAGGAAAATCATATCTACATACTATCAAAAAGACTGCATTTTTTTGCACTTACAAAGTGTATACATTGAATAGAAGGGGAAGTGTTGAATTCCATCTCACACATTTTAATTTTATCTACATTTAGCATGATATCTTAGCATCATTTGCACGAGGTAAACCTAAGGACACTGTTTCACACACAAGAAAAAAGAACTACATCGAGTTTAGAAATTAGTGCAGTTCTTGGTCACAAGTCCATCCTTTTGATGACCGTTGAGGTCATCGACTTCACATATTAAATTTTTATTCCAATTTAATGTGTTTGTGATCTTTTCATGTAGCTAACCTCTGTGTTGCATGTTACAATTACCTCAAAAATCTAAGTGTGAATATCAGTGACTAATAATGAATAAGTGTGAAAACCTAGTGGCACATGAAAAAGTATATTGTGAGAATTTACGTAGTCACCGGTGCCCAAGAGTAGTCTCCAAAGTGCCCAAGCACCCTCACCCTATCCCAGGTTCCCGTGTCTAGCTTTGTCCACGGCTTCCATAATTTATATTGAGCATTTATGACACTCTTCCCATGTTGTTCATTAGTTATTCCAATTTTGATTTGCTCCAAGATAAGTGAAAAATAGATAAGTTTCATATCTCTCCTATTTTCTTACATGGTTGCATCTTTAGAGTGCTTAACATTTGTATTTTGTTGTATATTATCATAGTAGTGACTTTGAAATTATATTTAATAACAATAATTCTATTTTTATTAAATTAGGTTTGGGTAAAGTACACCTTTGAATCATGGGGCAATGTTAAATCCATAGCTAATTTATTCTTGTAGTGTGGAGGTGGTCTTATGGGAGAATGAGATGAAATAATAAGACCTAGAAAACATTGAATGATGGGATATTTTGGTGATCGTAAAGTGGCCTATGTGAACCATTGATTTAAATTTAATTTTCATATCTTTTCCAAACTAGTTAGCATGACTAGGTATAAATTATGACAAGTCACTCATGAGAAGGTATATCCTTTAGGGTTAATTATGAATTAATGTACTTAAATTGTCTAATCCATTATTTGATTTTATTCTCCTCAATGTTTGCCCTCCCAAAATATATTATCAAGAAGAAAATCAAATTAGATAAAATATGACATGTAGTAAAATTCCCTTGAGCATGTTCACATGATGGTAACGGAGAAGGAAAGGACAAAATTCAATACAAAATAAGGGATATTATTTTTATTCCTTAACTCATCTAAATAATCGTCCAAAATCATGGAATAAGTGATCCATTGGAATATTCGATTATGCTCCTTTATGCATAGTATTTTATAAGAGGATATTTTATTGTACACCGAAAAGGGTTAGAGAATAAGAGAATCTCTTCTTAGTGCTCTGTTAAGGATGGGTATGTGTTTTTTTCATGGGACTCTTATTCTTGATTAAGCTCTGCTGAAATGTTTTCATCTAAGATTTATACTAAGGTGGTTTTATTTGTACAACAATTAATAGTATTTGAGAGAATTTATATATGTATTCCTTATTTTCCTTCATGAATGAGCACATTTAAGCGATCTACTAGGTTTTTTTGTCATAATTTTTGTTGAACTAATTTTAGAGTCAAGTAATTTTCATTTTCCTTAGTGATATCTTTTGGATTATGATATATAGATTTACATAGGATCATTCATTTAGTGGTTATGTGATTTAAATAATGAATGGAATTTTTTTTTTTTGGTAATGCTATTAGGCACCATTCCTTGAATTTGTAAAGTTCCTTCGTAAACTACTATGAGTGAACACTTGTTTCACTAGGAATCCTTTGGTTTTGACTATATGGAACAATTCACACATGGAAATATTATTTCAGGTATGTAAATTGGTATTTTGGAGGTTGTTTTTTTTTTAATTTTTTTAGAGGTCCCAGAAGGTGATGAAATTAAGAAGGTGAGTTTTCTCTATTTACATATCGAACATGGTAGCATTATCATGATAAGGTGGTTAACACAACCTTAAATCCCATTTACATTCACCCATCTCCCTACTTTTGAGGATGAATCCTATCCCCAATCTATGTCAAACATTGTCCTACATATCCTACTCATCCTACTGATCTCATCACCATCCTATAATCTACATGAAATCTATTAGAAAGAGAAGTAAAATATGCACACCCCAAGTGTTTCTACCTTGATGTTAAAATTTAAATATCCCAAGAAACAATACATATACTTATATGAAAATCCCTTAGGATTGATGTTTGTGACCATATCTAATATGTCTTCGAGTAGTTTGTGTCTTAGTTCCCAAGTTTCTACAATGCTAATGATCACTCCTTTGAGTGAGCACTACATTTAGTGGTTACACCTAGTGTCATATTGAATTTCCCAACCAAGTTTGAAGGTTTGTAGTACATCATTAATATTTATTTATTCCAGGCTGAAGATTTGGTTATATCACCATGGTTTAGGCAGATCCAAAAGTAGCGGTGGAAAGACACACCCTTTTTCAAGTGCCTCCCTATCACTCCAACAAAGGTTTGGTCGAGTGAGAATGGATATACCCCATCCTCGGCTACAAAACAAAAAAGAAAGTAGGTATATCACTCTCCATTTCCCTCTAATGCATCTCAAACCTTCTCCCCTCGAGGGTTTTAGATTAGGAGGCACTGAGTTACTAGAGGTAACCTATCAACACTACAAAACATGTTCTTATTTGCATTATTGAATATGCCTATGAATACTTAATATGAAATATGACACTATAAATGTACTCTTCATAGTATACGTAATTATGTAACACTTTTGGTTTGGTTTTAATCCATCAAAAATAAATTCCATGATAGTTTCGAGAAATCATGGCTTAGACTATCGAACTACAACAAAAACATTTCACTAACTTGAGATCTATATATATTCTTCTAGTTTGAGTTTCTTTTGACAATTTTGGTTCTCAATAATATTGTTGGAGTCTTTTTATGATAGATAATATGTTAGATATGTGAAATTTTCCATCCTAGTGTTCGGTGAGACTTTTTTAGGCCTTTTTGTAGCCAATTCGGCTAGTTCATACAATGGGGAAACTAGGCCCCGTTGACCCTTTGAGACACATTTGATACGTGAAAACAAATTTTATGTATATAAACATGTGTTTTAGATACTCAATTTGTTTGGAATATTGGTATAATATAATAACGTAAAAACATCAATTTATATAAAACACGACACTTATTACTCGAACCTCTTTGCAACAATGAAAATGAGAACTAAATGGAAGTCAAAAGACTCTCCCAAACTTTATAACTTAATTGGAATTCAAAATTTTATGGAAATATTATATGTTATATATATATTATATATTTCGATTATGTTAATATGATGTTATTTTTATGGAATAAATGAATGAAATTTCTCTCTACCTCTCCCTCTCCTAAAGTAAATAATGAAGTAGGGTAAATTTTAAGAATCCCATAAAAAGACATTGATATTACTTGGTGAATTTATAAAATAGATTTTTAAATATTGTAAAATTTCAAAATTGAAAGGAAATGTTGTCACTAGTAGAAACTATCATTTGGTAGCATTGTGCTACCATCGGTACCATTACACTACCCAGTGGGTATCATTATGCTACCCATTGATACCATTATGCTACTAATCGATATCATAATGTTGTCAACTAGTATCAAGGATATGCATCATCCTTGGATACAAAACAAAAAACCATGTGGGTATCTCCCTCTCCTTTTCCCTCTCATGTATCTCAAACCTTCACCCCTAAGGTTTTTAGATTATGTGCCACATGTTGATAGAGGAAACCTCTCAACACTACAAAACCCATTCGTATTTACATTATTGAATATGCCTATGAATACTTAATATGAAATATGACACTATAAATGTCCTCTTTGCAAAGTATAGGTAATTATGTAACACTTTTGGTTTGGTTTTAATCCACCGAAAAACATTTTTTCCACACTGCTTTTCGAGCCACTCTAGCTTACACTACTAAACTACAACAAAACAATTTCACCAAGTAGATATAAATATATTCTTCTAGTTTGAGTTCCTTTTGACAATTTTGGTTCTTGATAGTATTTTGGATTCTTTGTATAATGGAGAATATGTTAGACATTTGAAATTTTTTTCCGATGTTTGGTAAGAATTTTTTAGGCCTTTCAGTAGAACCTTTGGCTAGTTCATACAATGGATAAACTAGGCCCTATTGACCCTTTGAGACACCTTTGATAGGAGAAAATAAATTTAATGTATATAAACGCATTTTTAGATACTCAATTTGTTTTAAACACTGTTAAAATATAATAACATAAAAAAATAAATTTACATATGTTGGCAAGAAAATTTGTTAGGTGGAAAAACTTTTTGATTTCTTGCCTATGCTCTATGAATCTAAGTCCCTCTACTTAACCGGTGTATCTTCCGTATGTGCATGCGTGAGAAAATGTGTATTAGAGTCATGGCTTTTTGACCGGGATCCAACAGGGCAATCCACTCGACCTGCGGAAAAGCTATCAATCTCTTGCTAGGGAAGACTTTTTCTGAAGGTCAGAAATGGAGTGAGAATAGAGGTAGGAAAACTAAGGTTGTAGGTAGAAAATATGATTCCTGCACACATGCTAGTTAGAAACTTTAACACATGTATTTATTAGAAGAAACAACTCTGTGAATAGAAACAAGACCAAGTAGAATTCACTAATCACCAAGTATCAAGATACCCTTTATTCAAAGAAAGATAGAAAATCATTATTCTTGTATTGGTTGCTCAAATCAAAATTGTACATAATGTGAGAATGGATGACATTGAGAAGTCGAGGAAAGTAGAAGAAAAATTGGCTATCTCCTTTGCTTTCTCTAGGTACAATACACTCTTGAGTTTACAAGATCATTCACCCTCTACAATGGCATGAAGAAGCCATTAAATATCAAGTAAGAAATGATTTACAATATTTTCAATCATTCACATCCATTCATATTCTTGATTCGTGAAACAATTCCAATGGTGGGAAAAACTAGACTTTTCATAAGTGCAGCCGTTACACTTGTTTTGTAACTTTTAATTTCAACCATTCGTCTTGCCTTTAAAACTTTAAACCAAAGTCATCCACGTAGGAGAAATATATTGGAGTAGGCATGGAGGATGCCGTTTGAATTTTGTGGCTTTATAGATATTTGGCATTTTTACATTTTGTATCTTCCTTCCACTTTTTATATAAGCGACACATGGCTTCACTTCATTGGAAAAGAAATCACGGCTCGCTTTATGAATTTTGTCCCTTTCTACAAAAAGGATCAAAACCTCAAATTTATCCGCCAACTCGCTTCCCCACTTTGAATTTCTATGCGGGCTCAACATTTGAATTTTCCTCATAGCATGATCGGGTGCGCAGTCACTATATGACTTTTAGCCCCTTTTTCAATACTGACCTCAAAAACACAAATTGCTCCACTTTGGCCTACCTCCTCACTTTGAACTTAGATGTGGGATTGATATTTGACTTTCTCCTTAGTGTGGGTGGGTCTGTGGGTCACTTTTCAAATTTAAGCCCCTTTAATGAAAACAAGGCTCAAATTATCAAATATTTCTCGATGGCCTCGCTTCCCTACCTTGACTTTATCCCTTTTGTTTGGCGGGGCTATATATCTGACCTTGGACACATGTAGAGTTAGCATTCATTTGGAACCTACCTTTGGATTTTTCCTTTGAAGTTGCGCTACGCTGACATGTGGAGAGCTCCACCGATTCTTTTATACTTAGCTGATTTGGGCTTACTTCCCACTTGACTTATGTTGACCTATAGACATGTGGAGAACTGGCACTCATTTGAAGATTGGCCCTTTGGTTTCATTACTAAAATTGCATCATTGAGGCACGTGGAGGCTTCCACCAACCCGCTCATACTTAGTCAATTTAAGCAATTGGCTCTGTCCCTTTTTTGGACTTGGGACACATGGAGGATTGGCACAAGTTTGAGAACTTTCCCTAGCTTTGACCCTTGAAATTGCGCCAATGAAGCATGTGGCACCGTCCATTGAACCTTCCATACTTAGCTGATTTGGGCTTGTTTTGTCTTCATTTTGGACCCTAGACACGTGGAAAGCTGCGCTTATTTGTGGACTGTCCCTTGGGCCCTACCCTTAGAGTTGTGTTGTTTGGACATGTGGAGGCTTCCATTATTGCTTGAAACATGGCCATGCTACATCTAATTAGAGATATCCACATACTACTCGTGGATGTTGGAAAAAATTAACGGGGAAGATATGCCAGTCTATCCTGACTGTGGGAAGAAATTAATAGAAGAGAAAAAATCCACCTGTATGCCCAAATTTCTAATTGTTCTCCATGGAATAGAAAATGACAAACAATACCAGGCTTGACGTGATCCAATACTCCACGGTATTGACTCAATTTTTTTGAAACTTCACTTCAAAAAGAGGGGTATTTTGAGGATGACAAGCGGCTCTAGCTTGGGGACATGACATGGGAATCTAGAATCTCAATTTTAGACCATATAATTCATTGACCAGTGCCTTATCCATTGGGCCTTGTGGAGTCATGTACAACCTATAACAAGAGAGAAAGAAGAAGGAAACACACATGCACATGAAAAGGAAACACACGACACACAACAGAAGGGAAACACACCTAGAAATCACCTATGGTACAAGGAAGGGGACAACCCGCTTTTCCTATGAAGCACTTTCCATTTCTCAAAAGTTACCCATGAGTTGGAAAATACTGAGTGATGATGTTTTGTAAATCTGTTGATGGGTTCTAGAAAGTACCCTCCCCTCCTCAATTGTTTATAGAAGTCCAGGCACTTCCATGATTGTACTTTTACTTTGTAGGAGTGAGTCCATGTGAGCTTCTTGATGCTCAGGTCCTTGCTTGGAAATTCCACTACCTTCATGCCCTTTAAAATCAGTTTCATCATGCTAGTTTCCTTCCATGTTTATCCATATAGCTGATTCTCCATCAAACATCTCATTGCTGCCCTTCTTTTCATTCAAATTCCTTGTATATTCTGAGTTACTTTTGTTTCGGGTCTATGCTCATTGACATCTTCTCCATGAGAAACATTTGATTCATCCTTTATCTCTACTTCACTGTGAGGCATTTGAGTACTGACGGGAGGATCAGAGGGAAAATAATATTTTTCTTGTATGTCCATGGCACTAGTGAAGAGATCAAGAATCAGCTCAAGATCTTCCACAACTTCTACTGCATCCAATATTTTTACACGGAGTTATGCTTCGTTGTTTCTCGCAGTTGCTCTTTGTACGCCTTTGAAGGATCTTTATTTTGTAGCTCAAGGAAACTATCTGGAGGGATTACCTCATCATCTTGGGAACTGCTGCATTTTATCACTCCTTTGTCTAGAGGAGCTTCAAATTCAAAGGCCTCAAAACTTCTTGCTTTAGTTTGTTCATCATGGAAACATTCTTCCTCTTCAAATGGGAAAGAAAATACCTCCATTTTGTTATTGCATCCATCAATCATTAGCTCAAAAGTGGCATCATACTTTTCAATATGGCCAACCTTCACATTGGTTAAGGCTTCCAAATCAGCTTCACACTTGTCTTGCAGATTTGTGGCTTGCATCAGGAGATCAAGACTAATCTCAGGGTCTTCTATTTCTTCCATGGCTCTTAGTAGTCCTTGTATGGAGATTTATTTCAAGCCTTTCAAAGGCTCATCACAAGCTGATTTTTTCTCTCCATAGATGGCCTGACTGAGATCATCTTCATCCCCAAATGGGAATGAGAATAACTCCTCATCTTGGAAAAGCATATAGGCTGATTTTTCTTCTTGAAAATCATTGATAACCATCTCCTCTTCCTCGTGGTCTACATCATCTAGAAATTCGGGATGCCCTCTTGTAACTCAAATCTCCTCAATGCTTCTTCAAAATCCAAATCTCTCCGAGAAGGCATATCTAGCCCTATCAAGATGGGAATATCTTCTTCCTCCTGGTTGTCACCAAGTGATTCATTTGCCTGCTATCTTGATACAAGATGTTAGCTTTTGGGCTTCCATACTTTCATACCGTGTACCTCATCTTCTTCTCAGGAAGAAATTTATCTATATATCCCTTTACTGGTATGGTGGTAGAAGACCAATTCATCTAAATTTTCCCTCCCAAATCTCGGTAGAAATTTCTACTCAAGAACATTTCGAACGAGGATGGGACGTCTACTACTAAAATCATCACTAAAAATTTCTTGTTTAGAAATATTTTGAGAGCCACCTATGCATCCCCGACCTTCCCTAAAAGTGAGACCTTTTTTTATTCCAAAGAGTAACAAGAGCCACTAGGTGGAGTCATTGTAAGTTTAAGATCCTTCGTGACCTTCAAAGGCATAATGTTGTCTGAGGCATCAAAATCTATTATGTAATTGTTCATTACATATTCTCCAATAAGAAGGGAGACGTAGAAAGGTTCAAATTTATCATTTTTTATGCACTCAGTGAAAGCATGTTCTATGAGGGAGGTGTAGGTGAGTTTGGTAGCATGCCTTTGAATCTAAATGTTATAGCATTTGGTGTTATACTACCACTCCGATATATCAAATGAACCTCTCAAATTATTCAGGATGAGTCCGCATATATTCAGTTTCAATAATCTGTACTTTGGCCTTGTTTACATATTCTATGAAGTCAAAGGAGAAGAAAGCGAGACAAGGGGGGTGAAGGGAATGATTTTGGAGTCTTCATAGGATTGGGAGAAAGATTTGATGTTTGAGGAAAGGAGAGTACTTTGAATGGAATAGTAGGAGCTTTCAAGGTATTACATTTTGTAGGAGCATTTTTAGATTTAGAAATGGAAGAGGGATTGGAAGACTTACTTAGGATTGTGGGAATCTTCTTACTTACTACAGGTGGACTCGACTCCAATAATACAATCTTCATGGAAGATGGAAGTGGGGATCCTTGACTGATTATTTTATTTTACGGAGTCACCACGGGAGGATCATCAACCTTCTTTTTATTTACATCGGTGGAGGGGGGTGATCCTTTCTTGGATTGAGAACAAGTGAATATTGTACATGAGAAACTGGGTGCATCTTCTTTGTCTTCTTCATAACCTCCATAATAATCACATAATCTGATTTGTGTATCGTTCTCAAACTTGTCATTTTCTAGGAAATCACCACCTTCACTTTCTTGTTCAAAATATTCTTCACCTTCTTGAAATATGCAATTTATGTTCATGGTTGGGGCCTCTAAGGAGAGACTTTGGGGTGCTCCTATGATATAATTTATGTTACTTCTTTTAGAATATACTCATTCAAATAATTCCCTCTTCAAATATGCCATCTCATTCACCAACTTTGCAATGATGGATTGGTTGTCTTGTCTCCAGGATGTTGGGTTTTTCCCTTTGATGGATTCTTGATCTTTCCAGAGAGGATGAGATCATCATCAAGTTCAATGTCCATCCTTTTTGCTTCTACAATGTTCCTTGGTTGGAATATTCGCAGCAAAAACCCTACTTCTGATGATTGAGCATTGATGAAGAATCTCTTGACATTGTTTTGAGATGGTGAATCCTCTTTAGGTATCTTGTGAAGAAACCATTTAAAATGAGCCACGAATTCTCTCATGGTTTCATTTTCTCCTTTCCTCATTTGAGCCAACTGCACCAAGAGGTCTTGACATTCTTCAGTTGATTTAAATCTTTCCTCGAAGGTAGTCTTGATGTCATCCCAACCAGTGATGGATCGGGCAGGAAGGAGGTAGAACCATTCTACTGCTTTTTCTTGGAGGGACTCCACGAATAGTCTCATAGACAACATCTTCATGTTGGACATCAAGAATTCCAAATGATGTCATGAAAGAAACAATGTGTTCTTCAGGATGTTGTGTGTTATCACCTTTGAAATTTGGAAATTCTTTGGGAACTTGTTGGTAGATCATGGAGAGGTGGCTCAAGAGCAAGCGGGCTCGTATTCCTTCCCCATGGAACAATGGGTTGAGGTATTTCTTCTTTGTCTTCCATTGTCATTTCTACTTCTGCTCTTGCTTCTATGAATTATTCTTCAAATTATTCTTCTTCTGGGAGCTCAATGCTCAATGGTGGTTGAAAAATGGGAGAATTTAAAGGGGAGTATCCATAGGAGTTTTGATAGGATTTCCCGGTGAACTTCATGAAGAGCCAGATGGAGAGGAGGCTTGAGAGAAGAAGTATGGATTATCTCTAATTCATTCTTTCTAATTTTGTGAAGCCTCAAAATTGAAATCATTAACACCTCTCGACCTGCTCAACCTGGTGTGTCTTCCTTCAAGCCTAGCTTTTTGAAATTATTGAAGTGGGAATATGAAAAGACACATGTAGAAATCAGTAGTGTGTCTTTTAGCAATGGACTTTCATGAACTCTTTTTTTTTTTCTTTCTTTAATATTTGATTATTGTTTTTGAATTTTAGACCTTTGGTCATATATTAGGTGCGAGATCTTGCTAAATGTGCCCCATGGTGAGTGCCAAAAATTGTTAGCGAGAAAAATTTTCAGGTGGAAAAAATTTTAGATTTATTACCAACGCTCACGGGAATCTAAGTCCCTCTACTTAACTAGTGTAGCTTTTGTATGTGCATGTACAAGAAAATTTAGATATCTCGTAATGGCCTTTTGACCAAGGATCTAATAGGGGCACTCCAATGACCCTACGGAAAGAATAGAAATATTTTGCTAGGGAAGACTTTGTCTGAAGGTGGGAAATGGAGTGAGAATAGAGGTAGAACTAAGGCTGCAGGTATAAAATCATATTCCTACACACATGCTAGTTAGAAACTTCAACACATGCATTTATGGGAAGAAACAACTCGTGAATGAATAGCAATAAGACCAAATAGAATTCACGATCACCAACTATCAAGAAACCCCTTAGTCAAAGAAAGTTATAAACTCATTCTTGTATTGATTTCTCAAATCAAAGTTGTACATAATGTGAGAATGGAAGAAATTGAGAAGTGGAGGAAAGTAGAAGAAAATTGGCTATCTCCTTTGCTTTCTCTAGGTACAATGCACTCTTGAGTTTACAAGAACAATCGCCCCTCTATAATGGCATGAAGAAGCCACTAAATATCTTACAAGAAATGGTTACAACTTCTTCTTTGTTAGTAGGAAATGGTTTACAATATTTTCAATCATTCACATCTATTCAGATTCTTGATTCACAAAGAAATGCCAATGGTGGGAAAAAATAGACTTTCATAATGTAGCCATTACACTTGTTTTGTAACTTTAAATTTGAACCATTCATCTTGCCTTTGAAACTTTAAACCAGAGTCATCTACATGGGAGAAATTTACTGGAGCGGGCATGGAGGATGCCTTTTGATTTTTGTGACTTTATAGAGATTTGGCATTTTTACATTTTGGTCCACCCTTCCGCTTTTAATATAAGCCGACATGTGGCTTCACTTGATTGGTGAAGGAATCACCACTCGCTTTATGAATTTTAGCCCTTTTACAAAAAGGCTCAAAACCTCAAAGTTCTCCACCAACCCACTTCCCCACTTTGACTTTCAATGCAGGCTCAAAATTTGACTTTTTCCTCATAGCATGATTGGGGTTGTGGGTCACTTTATGACTTTTAGCCCTTTTTTCAATGCGGTCTCAAAAACACAAATTGCTCTGCTGGCCCGCCTCCCCACTTTGACCTTTGATGTGGGCTTAATATTTAACTTTCTCCTAGGCATGGGTGGGCACTAGCAAGTCACTTTTTAACTTTAAGCCCCTTTAATGAAAACAAGGCTCAAATTCTCAAATCTCCCGATGGCCCACTTCCCCACCTTGACTTTCTATTCGGGATTAATATTTGAATTTCTCCCTTTTGTTTGGCAGGGGCTGTATATCTGACCTTAGACACGTGGAGAGTTGGCACTCATTTAACCTGACTTTGGATTTTCTTTTGAAGTTGCGCTAGGCTGACACATGGAGAGCTCCATTAGTTCTTTTATACTTAGCCAATTCAGGCTTACTTCCCACTTGAATTATGTTAAGCTCTAGACATGTGGTGAACTGGAGCTCATTTGAAGATTGGCCTTTTGGTTTCATTACTGAAATTGCACCATTGAGGCACGTGGAGGCTTCCACTAACCCGCTCATACTTAGTTAATTTAAGAAATCGGCTCTGTCCCCTTTTTTGGCCTAGGACATGTGGAGGATTGGCACAAGTTTGAGAACTTCCCTAGCTTCGACTCTTGAAATTTCTCCAATGAAGCACGTGGCATCATCTACTGAACCTTTCATACTTAGCTGATTTGGGCTTATTTTGTCTGCATTTTGGACCTTGGACACGTGAAAAGCCTGCACTTATTTGTGGATTGTCCCTTGAGCCTTTCCCTTGGAGTTGTGACATTTGGACATGTAGAGGCTTTCATTGTTGCTTAAAACATGGCCATGCCACATCCAATCAGAGATATCCACATACTACTCGTGGATGTTGGGGAAAAAATTAATGGGGAAGATATGCCCGTCATTCCTGACTGCGAGAAGAAATAAACAAAAGAGGAAAAACTCCACCTGTATGCCTAAATTTCTAATTATTCTCCATGGAATAGAAAATGGAAAACAATACCAGGTTCGACGCGATCCAATACTCCATGGTACTGACTCAAAATTTTTGAAACTTGACTTCAAAAAGGAGGGTAATTTTGAGGAAGACAACAACATAAAACACAACACTTCCTACTCAAACCTCTTTGCAACAATGAAAATGAGAACTAAATGAAATTCAAAAGACTATGCCAAACTAAATAACTTAATTTAAATTCAAATTTGGTGTGGAAATCTTGTATGCTATCTCTATTATATCTTTTGGTTATGTGAATATGTTGTTGCTTGTATGAAAAAAGAATGAAATTTCTCTCTACCTCTCTCTCTCCTAAACTCAATAATGAATTAGGGTATATTTTAAGACCTCGTCCCTAAAAAAATAATTGATATTACTTGGTGAATTTCTAAAATGAGTTTTTAAATCTTGGAAAATTCCACGAATTTAAAGGAAATGTTGTCATCTAATAGAAACTATTAGTTGGTAGCATTATACTACCATCTACGGTACCATTATACTACCCAAAGGTAGTAATATGCTACCCATCGATATCATTATGCTACTAGCATTCATCATAATGTTGTCAACTAGTAGCATAATTCTACTGGCTGACAATATTATGCTACTAATTTACAACATTATGCTATCGACCGGTAACATTATGCTATCATTAGGTAGCATAATGCTAACAAATGGTAGCATAATGCTATTGGATTGTATCATAATACTACCAAAATTTAGCATAATGTTTTCGGTCAATAGTAAATTTATCTTCTGCATGCAAAGTATAGGTGATTTGAATATAAAACTTTGGCTATTATTGTAAATGCTAGAGAAATAAAACCAAAAATTTTACTTGTACCCAGAAAATTTAGGCAAAATAATAAGTGGCCTAACACCTCAAAATGAACCAAATATTCATGAATTAACAAAGATTCACCATTAGAATTTACACTAAAATGAAGTTAAGAATTGATAAGTCATAGAAAATAGTAAATTGATTTCTCTCTCTATCTCTAAATTTTGGTTTCAAGTTTTGTAAGATTTTTTTATATGGAGGGTTGGTATTCATGTCGGATCATTTGTGGACCCATAATTTCATGATATTCAGGTTACAAGTGAATCAAAGGAAATTTAAATGAATGATTATTGTTGAAAGTAATATTGTATTTAAATTATAACATTTTTATAGAATAAGGAAATATAATTTTATATTAAATAGTCATAACTATATTTAATTTGAAAATAGAAGTTGATATTAATGTTGTAATAGATATATGGTTGTACTATGATTTTTAAGTGTGTTAATAAATAGGATTAAAGATGGAAATTATCAATTATGAATTGTAAAATATCTTCTATTTTTAAATAATATGTTATTTCAATCAAATTTACTAAATTTCGGATTATATCTTATGACATGTAATATTAATCTTAGAAGTAAATGAAGCAATCAGAAAGTAAATGAAATGAAACACCTAATTCCCAATGTAATTGTTTCCTTAACCTACTATGTACCTATTACTCCCCTAGAGTTAATGATAAAACAAGTGAATCCCTTAAAATCCTTGAATTGAACATATACTATTACAAATTATTATATTCTTATACAGTAGTGAGTAGGTAAATACTACACGATCCAATTGGATTGTGGGATGCATAATACGTATTTTTTTTTCTTGTAAATTGAAGCTTTCATGAAGAGTATTTAGTAAATCTATTTCATCTACACTCTAAATGTGATAAAAAATACTTATTATACCCTTACATGTATGGGTGCTTCCTTAAAAAGTAATAAGGGTACAAAATTTAATTCGTGCAATTTGAAATAAGTACTCTATGTTAGCCTTGGTTTTGAATTCTACGATACAATTTTTAATGGAGTTTAAATTCTAAGACCCCTCACATGGGTACTAGTTGGTGAAACCGTGGATCTTATAGAAATTTCAAAGATTGTGTCTTATAAGGGGTATTGATAATATAAAGTTAAATTAGACTAATGATACAATATTTGTGGATCTCGTTCCTCCAAAAACTCAATGGTAGTTTAATTTTATCGTACAACATTTTATGATATAGCTATATCTTATATATCCTAGTGTTAACCATGTGGTGGGTTGTAGATGTTACACATAACATGTGAATGGTCATTTCATTTGTACCATATGAAATTAGAGTAGTATGTTAAATTCATAGTGTTATCTCATATTTAATTAAAAATAAAGGATATACATAATGTGTAATGTTATTTTTGAATTGCAATAGTGTGATATTATTGATTTTGATCTCGTGGTGAAATCAAAATGATAGAAATCAAATGAAATTTAATCCCAAGTCCTTTAAAGAGGCTATTGTTGGAAACAAATTGTAATCTATATCAGATATCAAAATTGTGTCATATAATATGTTGATTATATAAGTAAGGTGGAAGTTGGAGTTTATTCCCTTTAACTCAATGTTAATCCATGTTCATGTTAATAGAAGTAAATTGGTTGTTTCCATTTTGAAATAATCCCTTCTAAGTGATGCCACTCATATGTATATCTAAAATGATTCAAGCCAATGAGAAATATACCTAATTCGGTTGTAATACAAATTTCAGAATTATAGCTTATGAACCTCATGGTTAAACCTTGGATTTTCCTAAGAACAAAAAAGTGAAGTATAATCCTGTGTGTAAGATGTCATCATGAAATGGAGATATATTAAAATTATAAGTAATAATATTACATAATTATGTGTTTTAGAAGAATCATAGACTAATGATTAAGTAAATTAATGGTGATAAGAAGGTAATCATTAATAGTTATGTAGATTTTGGATTATGTCCTTTCTTCTATATTTTTGTGGTTGTACTATTATATCGTGTATCACTCCTTGAGAAAATGTTAATTTTTCATCATCATGATTATTTTTAAGCTTCATTTTGGGGTGAGATTGCATCATTTTTATTAATGAGAATAATTTGTTGCTAGTGAAGGGAGGAATAAGAAGTATTATGTGTTGATTCTTTAAAGGATTCTTTAGTGGAGCTATACGTGGTAGTTATAATGATGATATATCCCCCATTGCAAACCTTATAGCTAGGATTAGTAGTGTGATTTATTTTTACTTTTAGTGTCAACAACTTTTTCATCCTATTATATGAGTGGGTCTATGTTTGTGTAAGCATTCCTGTGATGTTGGGACATACTGTGTGAGTCTAGTGATGTTGCAAAACAAGAAAAGTCAAAAATATACTAGTTTATTTTGGTTTGCATTTTGATTTTTCATATATGGGCATTACATATGGTATAAAACCAGAGGTTCATACTCTTGAACCTCTAGGACAATTTTGTGTTGTGATGGCTATTCATGATGGTGGAGGAGTTGAAATAATTATAGTGTATAATTTTCTATTATTAACATATACTTGTGACCATGTGAAGGTACCTATTGTGCTTACTACTTATAATGAAATTGTGGAGATTATTTGTATTGTGGTGGGAGTACTCTCTTGTGAATATAACATGTAGCAAACCTACATTACCATATTATTATGTGTAAAAATGTTACTATTAACTATGAATTTTTGTAACATTACATTGTCCTATGATGTTGTACATGTGTAACCAACGTGTTGTGTGATAAAATCATTCTTCAGGGAATTATTTTTGTATTGTGATGATTGTGTAATCATATGATATCATGTGTATATTTGTATATATGTGATAAATTAATTCCATGTGAATTGGTTATATATGGTGACTCTATGACCAACATTGTATTGTACTTTCACTTTTATTGTCTCATGTGGAAATGTGACATGATGTAAGCCATGAACATATGTTGATGTTGAATCCAATATTTATACCTATGCATATGAATTCATGGTTATTGTGTATAAGTATTGTTTTGTTAGTGATGTGATTATGTGTTGTGATTTTTACCCTACACTAGAAATCCCAATGAGTAGTATCAAAGGTGTATGTGAAGAGTGAGGAAAAATGGACCATTATCCATTTTAATCAAGTCGAGTATGAGAGAGGAATTGGAATCTTGCACATAATGGAAACCCACTTCTATTTATTTAGTATGTATAAAATTTGTTCAATGGGTGTCATTCATATTGTGTTGTGTGGAAACCTTAGGCTCAGTGAATGAAAACCTATAATTTTTCCTATCTCCTTAGCTAATTTTAGTAGGGGTGACTTTTTTTTTTATGACTATGTTGAGCCTTATGATATTTTCAAGATGATAATTCAGATAGAGACTATGAAAGTTACATCATTTGATATGTTATTATATTTATATTCTGAAAGGGGTCTTAATGTTGAGACACAAGCTCAATGAGATAATAGCTTGGTGAGAAACATACTTTAAGGATACTATAGTGCTCTATGATGTGGATCATTTCATATGTATTATATATTTAAACTCAATTCTACTTGAAACCAATAATTAAAATTAATTTTTGCTAAACCTTGAGGCTAAACAAATGTACCCACAAATCATCATCATCATCCTCTTATGATTCACCATCTTGTAGAGTCCCGATGTTTCCTTTCTACCATCTTATGAATCAATTTGACCATATGAGCTCTTATTTTTCAAAATTATGGATATAGAGGTGAGATCTATATGCTCATGTAGTGAGACACGAAAACAATAAGGGGAATCGATTTCACATTTTTCATATGCATCATATCCTTCTTTGAGTTTATCATGAATATTATCTATTTGGTACCATACTTCGACCAAGACCCGGTCACATAGTCCTTGACACACTATGTCCTCGATTTCAAGTTTTGGATACTTTTAAGAAACGCATAGTAGAAATTGGTGATCTTGTTGGCTTGACTTCAGTCTCTAAAAATCTACACATCTCAATGGTTACTTGCGATATCTGCTAACATATCCATGAATGATTGTCATGATCTCAAATTGCTACATGAGATAATATGCTTTATTGAATGTTTGTTCATGTTCTTCTCTTACATATTTATAGTGGAATTGATGAAAAAATAAAGGTGGGGTTTAAACTTGTGTTTGATTTGATTGATTATAAATACTTCCACATGTCTCCTAATATCCTACACATAAGATGATGGAAACATTAATTACAATGTAGGTTTTACAAAACACATGAAAATTCCCATATACATCTATTTTTGACTGCATGTTCCTTCCAATTGTTTTCTAGTTCTTTTAAATAGTATCTACTATAAAATATTAGAAAAACCTCCCGCCGCTTTTGGTTTATGGTGGCTTTTCATGGATTCAAATGAAAAAAAAATTTGAAATGCAATTGAAATAATTACACCAATCTTTTCACAGGATGTAAGTCTCTAGCACCAAATAGTAAAATGCCAAGGAACACTATTTTTAATGGTTTCATCCAAATTTATGACTTTTCCTTGGTTTGCACCTTTGAAAAATCCACACAATTCATGTCTTGACTTGCACTCTTTGATAAAAAAATGATAAAGATATCTACAGACAAATTCCAATGTATAGGCCTCCTAGATTTCTTCCACATCTCCCAAATGCCAAAAAAATAAATTTAGCAAGCACCAACCCTCAAGTATACTTGGATCTGATAAAAATGATAAAAAAATAATAATAATTTAGATGTATTTAATGTATTATATAATGTAAAATATTTTTATAGATATAAGGAGGAGAAGGTAGTCGGTTGACTAACCGCATGATAGACATTACATAACCAACTTCCTAATACAATGTAATACTAAACTATTTTACTCCAAAAATGTATACCATCTTATATGTTCTTATGTATTTTCCATAGACTTGATGTGGTCCTTTTGTGGAGTATAACATGTGCCCAAACATCATAAGACTATTTTTCTAGGACTACATGTTGTCGGGCCTTCAATGTTTTAGGTAACGAGGCTCTATGTTTTTAGGTCCATGGAATGACCCAACCTATTATTTATATTATGATTATTTTATTTATTTTTTGAGGCATATGCAATTTTAAATATATGATATATCAGCTAATTCACGAGTTAATCATGTGAGTCTTTTGTTATGTATTGTGATGCTTGAGGCTTGATGCTCCTCATTAATTTCATATTAAATTTGATCTTATTGTAATAATGTGTGGATACAATCATGATTTTGAGTCATGTGAAACATGTTACATATTTATTTTTGGGATTCTTTAATGTTATTTTAAGAATGTATGAATAATATATTCTATGTTTGGAACATATGTATTGGGTACTAGGATGCGTGGACTATAATTTCTTCCCATGTTTGGGTTGGCATTCTCATTTTAAGTTATAGTCATGAAAATGTGATAAACGTGAAGTTGAGTAACCTGTGAAAATAATGTAATTGAGTTTATAAACAATGAAAATATTACGAGCATTGATAGAAATGAATTATATAAAAGGAAAAACCATTAATTTAATGAATATTCTTATAAGTAAAAACTTAGAAATCCTATTGGAGATAGATACCAAAGTAAAATATAATTCGCTATGGATAAGAGAAATACCAATCTACATAGAACATAAACAATTGAAGAAAATTACAATTTTGTTATTAACTCATGTTCCTACCTTTGTTAGCTCCCGAGCCTAACACCCCAGGAAGAAATTCTAAGATGTATGAGAGGGAAAGATAGAGAGATATACCCACTTCATTTTTTTAATCCATGGACAAAGTCTACCCCTACTCACCTTATTGAGCCTTCATAGGAGTGACGGGTAATCACTTGACTTAGTGTGTGGTTGTCCACATGCTACTTTTGGATCTTCCTAAACAAGGGTGAGAGAGAATGTAATGTGTAGCCTAAGATAAATAATGGTCATGGGTGTAATCTATACCTTTAATCTTGGTTGGGAAGGTCAATCTAAGGCAAGGTGTAACCACCAAATGTATATCTCACTCAAAAGAGTGGTCACAAAACACCGCAAATACTTGGAAATGTTGGCCATTGTGTCTAGTGTTTTCATTGATATAAAATGTCATTAAAGGAAAATTATATTTAGGAGTCAAATGAGTATCCATGAGGTGTCATTCAAGTTAAAAATTAAGTTTGATTGGTAGTATCCAATCATGTTGTGTCTAGAGCATGGTCTAGTATGCATGGTCATTGTGTGAGTTCTACCAGGTTGATATGAAGTATTCATGAGTTATATCATGGTTAGTATTATGTGTAAGAGGTGTATAAGATTATGAAATGAGTCATTGTGGTCAATTCATGGGTTGTCATGGTTGATTCAGGTCTTCCTAGGCCTATTCCTATACCTACAACATGTGGTTTGTTATGGTGGCATGCAATTTAGAGTAGGGAAATCATTTTCAAGCATGGTTAGAGAATTTTGGTACTGCATATGATGTGTATAAGGAGTTTTAGGTCATTACTCATAGGTTTGATGATGTATCATGGTCATTGTGGAGTAGGATAGTGAAGAAAAGGTAGGATAAAAAAGTAAGTCTGAATGGATCAAAAGTTTCATCCATATTTGAGCATATATGAGAGTTGGGATAGCTTTAGAATGTTCTCATGATGTTTCATGACAAGTTTTATACCATTATGAACAAATTTGTGCAAGTTATGTTGATTTTGGAAAAACCGAGTTCTAGAGAAGGTGAAATTAGCTCGATATAGCAACTTATTTTTCTCACCCACTCACACACACTTTATATGGGGCCCTAAGGATTTGAGGAATTATTTTTCATTGAGATAATATTTTTTTGCAAAATTAATGAGGTGATTTGATCGCCATAGTTTTATGAACAATCGTTAAGAAAATAAGTTAGTTTGAAACCCTAGTTAAACCCTTGTTCTAGAGCGACTTGGAATATTTACGGTGTATGTATCTAAATGAAATTAGAAAGATAAATTTATGCATCAAGGTTATATAATATTCTTCATATCTCATTTTGGCATATGTTTCATGTTCCATTGTTTCAGGAAGAGAGAGAAAACCATAATTTTGTGGAGATTTGTAGTTTCAAGGCTGAGATGAAGGTTCCAGGATGAAAAGTAAACTATTCTAGAATCCTTGGGAAATTATATAAGTGGAAATGAAAATTTTTAGGTTCATTCCATGGATAAAATGGAAGATGTATGTCCTCAAAGTCAGCATACCTATTTTGGTCTTAAGGGCTAAAATGTTAGTCTCTTAGTTTGAAGTGAGTTTGATCATTTTACTTAATATAAATCCATCCGATGGTCATGGATAGTTTATTGAAACATGTTATGATATTTTTTTATCTCTTGGAATGGTATTATTAATTAGTTTCATGTTGAAACCCTAGTGGCCTAATTAGCCCTATTAGGCTTGCTTAAGAAGGTGACTGAAACATGTGTGCTAGAGTGAATTTATCCATGTGACATATGATTATTAGTGTTTGAATATGTTTTAAAGGTATTCATTTATGTTTTCCATGATTTTGTTTATCTTGGAAGTGGTCTTGAAGGTGATTTGATTCAGATTCCTCAAGATTAGTTTTGAGTCCAAATTGGTAGTTTGGAGAAGTTTCAAAAATTGAGTTGGTTAGAGGTCTTGCACTATGAATTGGAGGATAAAGTGAGTTTTTATATAAATTAGATTCAGATAAATTCCCAATGGTATATTATTTTATCATTGATGATGAACTTTATGTGTGAACTCATTCATTTTATGGGACTGAATTATCGCTTGAAGGGCTAGTTGTGTATGTTTACTTTTTGGTGAGTTTCAAGATGGAGATAACAGTTGTATATGTTCCTGAGATTTTTGGTGGTTCTTGGAGTTTATTATTATTTTTAATGATTATTATGGATCAATGAATTTTTATGCCTTTGGAAGTTCTTGTGCAATTGTTGGAGCTTGGAGAGTGTGTTTTGAGCTAGTTTGAGTGTCTTGGTGCTTGGTGGAGATTTCTTGACCTCTTATAACCTTCTTGGGTATATTAAGTTGATTTTTTGTTATGTTTTTGATTTGTTATGAATGACCTAATTTTCATGGATGACCTATGGGTTTTTTGAGCTAGTGTTTTGTATATAAGCTATTCTATTTGGTAATTTGTGATTAGTTGAGATGAAGGGGTTATGAGAGACCTATAGAAGATTGAAGAAGAGTGAATAGGGGTTAATAAAATAACTGAGAAGAGTGATGAATACTTGAATAATATTGGGGATCAGATGTTCATCAAAAATTTACCTATTTAGCCCATGAAGAAGAATGATAAAGCGTATTAGGATAAAGATTGTTTTGATAAGGGTTTTGTGTTTTTGGAGCTGAATTTAGATCACAATTAGTTGTGTGAGAAGCATATCATCAGTGATCATCCATTTATATGTGGTTGATTTGTTTCTTGATCACCTTAGGGTCTTATAGCCTCCTTATAGGGTTGCTACCTTACTAAACTAGGTGTTGGTGCTTCTTATGGGGTTGGCACCTCACTAAAGAAATATTGTATGATGTGTAAAATTCATGCAATTCATTTGTTTTATGTAATTTAGGAAGATGTTTTCAGTTTTTTTCCTTCCCTTGAGGGTTTCTCATTTACATACTATGTTCATTTTTCTTGTTCTTTATTTCATGCATTTGTGAATGTTTAATACCCACCTAATAAGCTCACTTGGTTATGAATGTTAAGTGGTTGAATTAAATGATGAATGTAAGAAATGATAAATGAAGATGAAATTATTGTATGAATGATTCACCCTCCTTTCATTCACTATGATTCCAAAAATTAGTACTAGAGCTAGGTCATTGTGAATCAAGTTTAACAACTTGGAGGAGATCCTAAAAGAACAATGGGAAATCCATCTAATGTTGAGACTTCCTTGGTGACCTTAAAAAAAAAGTATGAGATTTCCAAGTCCATAATCTATGGTTTACAATAGAATATAAGTTTCATGGAGCAAGATCATGGAAAAGATATCAAATATTTGAAATCACAAGTTGAGAGTGTGAGTAAATCCCTAAAGGATAAAGAAGAAGCTTGTTTTAGGTATGAATAAAAGTTTATATATTTAGAATCTGATCTTGAAAGTGCATCTAGTAGGTTGATATGTATGAATTTTTGAAGAAGATATCTAAAGATATTGATGGAATTTTGGAGATTCAAATAACAACTAATAACAAGACAGTTCAAGGCTTCAAAGGAGAACATGTGGAGAATGATGAAAAACTGGTCGAAACACTCAAACAAACGTAAATGTGACTAAGAAGAATTATATAAAGAAGTCTAACCCTATTATACAACCCAATTTAATTAGGTATGGTCATTCCTTTAATGGATATTGTTATTCATGCAATGAATTTGGTCATAGAGCTAGGAATTGCAAAAAGAAGTTCTCAAAGAGTGAGTTCTCATGGAATGGTGAAAGATATTTCAAAGGTTAGTGTTTCTCATGTTGTTAATATGGCCATAAGATTGCTGAATGTGGTTGGAATATTAATCTCTATTAGTCAAAGAGTAATATTGGTATTTTGTGTTACAATTTTCATAAAAATGGTCATATTGCAAGATATTGACCAAAATGAATCTTCAAGGTATAATAGAAGGTTTCTAGCTCCCAAAAGGAAAGATAAGAATGTAATCATAAAGAAGATCAATCCTAAGAATGATGATAAGAGAGTATGGAATTATAATTAATTTAGGTTGGAATTTAATGAAAAAAGATCACTCTAAAGGTGGGATTTGTAAAATAAGGACCATGTACATTCAAGGAGGTGAATAAGGTTGATCATATAGAAGAATAAAATACAAATGAATTAGTCAAAGGTGTCTATCAAGCAAGTAAGGTCAAGGGAAATAATTTTAGGTCTAGTAAGCGGTGTATGAAATATGAAGAACCAAAGCTTGGTAAGAAGATAGATAATATATATGGTTTTAAGGAGAGAGAATTATAGATAGTTAAGGGATATTTAAGCTCAATAAAGGTGACAAAATGTGTTGAAAAGACCAATAAATAAGTAATCAAGGTGACAAAATGTGTTGAAAAGACCAAGAAATATGTAATCAAGTTTTGAAAATCTAATACAGTCATAAAGGTTTGTTGGATCTAGTTGTAAATGGAGACAACCACATGTGTTTGACATGAATTTAATCAGATGATGGAGATATTGGAGATGAAATATTGTACCTGAGAATACAAGGACTTCAAAGTGAATGAGAAAAAAGGAAAGAGAGAGGATAGAGTCCTCGGGTTCATTTGATAACTAATTTTTTTCTAAGTTCTCCAAATGGCTTGAATGTCTTTGCTAGGATTTTAGAAGACATTTATCATCTAAAGAAAGAATGGTTGACTTTTGGTGATACAATGTTGGATGTGAGATTATTGAATTGGTTTCATTCCTATCAAGGTATGAGTTGGTTTTCTTTTTCCTATTCGTCATGTTTTGTTTGAAAAGAGTATGGTATCGGTGAAAAGGTATCATAAAAACATGTGTTGTAAAAGAATTCTCTTAATTTGTGTAGTCATGTCATAAGAAGGTTGTATTATTGTCATTCAAATGGTAATTATTTCAAGAAAGAAATAAGGTATTATGGCATAAGATAGATAATTATAGGTATTTTTGGGACTGAAATATCGGCTAAGTACCAAAGGGTGCATGAAGAGAACTAGTGAGAAGAAGGGATCTCTAGGAAAGCACACATGAAAAAGGGGTTTAAGAAGGGTTTAAGTGAAACCGGGGCATGTGTGGGAGGAAAAACAAGGGTTTAAAGGACTTAACCATACTTGGCATTCTAGAGGCACTTAAGGAAACATGTGAGGACTTGAATAGGCATGATGAGTAGATAATGTGCCACTGGAACCTTTGAGGTTAAGAAAAGGATATTACGCACATGGAATATTCCTAAAAGACATCAATACAGAGAGTGGAGGGTTTATAAGGGGATAAAAATTCACCATTGGAAGACCACATAGACACTTGACACATGATATGTTTAGGATAGAAGGCATGATGGTGGTCCTATCAAAAGAGATGATCAAAGCTAGAGAGATATACAAGAGGGAATGTGGAGAAAAAGTAAATAATGTTTAGAGGAAACAAACGAGGGAGAAATAGAGTAACAAAGTGTTGCAGTAATGCTTGGGTTTAGAGAACTTAGTGTTAAGGGTTTTAAGGGATACCATAAGCCTATATATGGCATGGAAATATGTAACAAGGGTTAAAATTGGAAGGGTATAGTTAGGGTCTCATATCAAAAAAGATTGTTGAGTTTTTGTCATTTAATATGTATATGGTCCGAGATGATCCTTTTTTTGGCTACCAAAACTATATGAAATCAATATATATATATATATATATATATATATATATATATATATATATATCGTGTGTGTGTGTGTGTAGGTTTGTTGTATTAGAGCTTGAATACTCTCACCCCTTTACTTTGATTAATTCCTCTAATGTTCACATCTCTAATTATTATTCTTTAAAATATGTTGAGGGGAAAATTCATGACTCAGACCATGTGGGACCCTATATCTATTTTTGTAAAAATCCCTTTTTAAAGTTAAGGGTCGTAAAGGTTATAGAAAATTTCTATAAAATTAGCGGAGGGATTAAATAAAAATTTGGGAACCATTAAATTGGAAACACCCGTAGAAGATGAGAATAATTTCCATGTGTTTCATCTACATGCTTTTAGAAAGGAATAACAATTCGGGCCTCCCCCAAGTTGTGATCATTCACCACGTGGCTTATGCGTGGAAAGGGAGTTCCAAAAAGTTGAAAAGTCAAAGAAAGGGGTAGGATGTGGATGTTTCCATGTGTCACCCAAGAACAATTTGAAGAAAGGAAAGGCCCATGGAGGGAAGGAAATCCCCACAAAGCGATGTTTGGAGTCGCGTAGCTCATAGTTTTATGAACTAACAAGACAATGTGAGGAGAATTACAAATCACCATGAGATGAATCATCTATTCTAGATGAGTTGCAACAGGTTTGAGATGATGTAATACATTAAGAGGTTGAGGAAAAGTGCATAATTGCAAACCATTGAAAACACAATACTAGTTTCTTTTCATTACTGGTGTCAGTACTAAGCTAAGGAGTCTATAATGTGGAAACAGAAAAGAATTTCATATCAGAAGGTGAAGATATAAATGTGACATAATTTGAAAGTCGTCTCATATATAATTCAAATGAGGATTCTATAGGGGCCCCAACCCATGGTAAAAGGGTCTGTTTACATAACTGAAAATAAAGGCATAAGAGAAAGAAATACAACTTAAAGAATTCTCACTCCTTCGCAAGCTCTCCCTCCCAGAAGAGGTAGTTTGTTTAGAAGCTTATTATTTCTTAGCGTGAATTCATCAGAGCCATGTGTTTTTATAGATAAACACGATAGACCATGATAAATTTCATGACATCCCCATATCCATTAATGACTCCAGAGTCATTCAGGGGCTCATGCATGATCTTCTCCAACTCATTATTCTTTTGGTAGGAAGACACCTAGTTTAGAAGATCCAGGCCACTGTATGTTAGAGCGGTATTTACCTTAACTCATGTTCACCTAGGTACTTTATTTAAATTTATTGTATTTATCCTCTCCCACTTATTTGTGTGGATATTTCATTTATCTTATTTAGATATTAGGAGATATTACCTAGTCATTAGGTATAGTATTTTCCTTGATCTATGGTATTGACTAGATCTTTGATGTCTACTTCTCTCCTAAATCTATGGTCTTGACTAGGTCTTTGATGACTATTTATTTTCTTGATTTGACTTGATCTATGACCTTGACTTGCTCTTAGATTGTTATTCCTTACTTATATAAGCAAGGGCCATTCTCATTGTATTTCATTGAGTTCCATAATAATATATTATATTTCTACTCATTTGTTTGCAAAGGTTTATGTAAAGTTATCCTAGTGAATTTCTTTCATCTTATTGATCATGGTGTTTGATTAGCATCTATGTTCTTGGCTTGGTATAATCTGGTTATCATTCCTTTCATGGTATCAAAGAAATAGATGATGTAGACATCTATCTGTAAGTTTTTCTTTGCAAGCAAGGGTTTATTATTTTCATGTATTTGGAAATTTTTATGCAATTTTTTACAGCATGCATTTTTATGCAAAATGGAGTGCGACATTGGATTTGGAAGGTGCCAAAACCCTAGAATCAACTATAAACTTGACCATGTTTTGAGACAGTCAAATATGGATGCAGATATGTACCATCTAGGTGCATTCTTTTATCCATTGGATATAAGTGTGTACCTTCCGAATGCATTATTTTACCCTCTAGATATTTTGGTTTTGGATGTAGTCTTTTATCCACTGGATGCATATTTGTACCCTCATGGGTGCATTCTTTTATCCATTGGATATAAGTGTGTACCTTCTAGATGCATTCTTTTACCCTATGGATATTTTAGTTTTGGATGTAGTCTTTTATCCATTGGACGTAGATCTGTACCCTCTAGGTGCATTCTTTTATCCATTGGATATAAGCGTGTACCTTCCAGATGCATTCTTTTATCCTTTAGATATTTTAGTTTTGGATGCAATCTTTTATCCACTAGACGTAGATCTGTACCCTCTGGGTGCATTCTTTTATCCATTAGATACAAGCGTGTAACTTTCGGATGCATTATTTTATCCTATGGATATTTTAGTTTTGGATGCAGTCTTTTATCCACTGGATGTAGATCTGTACCCTCTGAGTGCATTCTTTTATCCATTGGATATTGATGTGTACCCTTTGGATGTAATGATTTACCCTCTAGACATTTTAGGTTTTGGGCGCAGGATTTTATCCTTTGGTTGCAAGCTTTGTATCATGTGGGTGCACTCTTTTACCCTTTGGACATTTGGGTGTCACGTGTACCTTTTAAAAAAGATCAGCATTAAAATATTATTTTAATAGAAAAACCTTCTAGAGCTCATAACTTTTGATTTGTAGCTCAGATTAAGGTGATCTTTTTTTTGAAATTGTGTATTTTTTGAGATATATGCATTGGTGACATTTTTAAACACATATTTCAAATTTAAAAGGTAATTTTTCTCATTGTAATGTTTACATGCACTCAATTATAAAGTGCCAAATTTGGGAGGGTGTTGTAATCACTTGTGGACACAATTTCAGGTTGAGCCCGACATCCTCAAATTTTGGGTGTTGCATTCTTGTATCTATGGGTGTATGCATTTATATCTCTCTTTTTTGTTGAGATATTCTAGATCTATATTTTTGACACTTTATTTTTTGGCATGTTGACAATCTCTCTTGTGGGGGAGCTATTCTGGTGAAGCCCAGTGTTAGTTTGTCAGTGTTCAAGTAGTTGATTTTGGTAACTCATACAGATATGTGGTGTCACTCTACCCATTCAGTAGTATAGGAGGGTGTGGTGTTGATACCGATTCTTTGGGTTTTGTGTCATTTCGTTATTACATGTTGATACTTCTTCTTCGGGCTTTGTTTTCTTGCCTTGTTACCTTGGATTTTATTTTATCATGGCACTCATATTTATTTGGATCTTGTGTCCTTACCTTGTTGCCTTGGTTGTTCTTGGATCGTGGCACACCTATTTGTAGCAATTGATTGAATTATGTTTGGTGTTTTTTTACACTTTCGACATCACTCCATTGATAGTCTCCTTGTATGGAGTTATTCTAGTGAATCCCAGTGTGAGTTGTTTTTGAGTTTTGTGATCAAGCATTGGATTCAGACCACAGTGGGCACCAAAATTATTCAACATTATACGAGTTTTTGAGACGATCTTCTTGGGATGCCTTGCGGTGGGTTTTTAATCTCTTTAATTTGTTCTTACTAGTTTTGCATACCTTGTGTTGTCCCTTTTTTCCCAGTTATTGTACATGAGTACCTCATCGAGGCCTAGTTATCGAGACTCATACGTTGACATGCCATTTCTATTTTGACCCTAGCTTCACTTGAGGGGGGGTGTTAGAGTAGTTATTTACCTTAGCTCATGTTCACCTAGGTACTTTATTTAACTTTATTATATTTATCATCACCCACTTATGTGTGTGGATATTTATTTTATCTTATTAAGATATTAGGAGATATTATCTAGTTGCTTAGGTATAGTTCTTTCCTTGATCTATCATATTGACTAGATGTTGATAAGAGAATACTTGTTAGAGATCACATAAGTAGTTTGCATGGGAGAGAAGGCCAAGATCAGGGGCGTGAGGGGACAGGTAGAACCTGCGTGCGAAGGTCAAGTTTATCTTTCGGGACTTAGCCAATTTTGAGCATGAAGACCTAATTTTAGAAGATGGTGTGTAGAGAACATAAACGAGGTAGAGACATGCATGCCACATAGTTCCTATCTTTATAGGATTGGATTGAAGAATTTTTCATGGAGACAAGATAAGAATAGGATTGTCACTTGATTAAGCTGTAAGAGGTCTATAGATAACACAATTACATGTGTGGCTATGCCTGTAAACGGTTCGTGGATATTAGTAGCATGTGTCCTATATTTGGAATAGATAAGCATTGAAGGGAAAGTCCTAACCCTATATATATGATGTGAATCACATAGTATTATATATATAGAGATGAGATGATATATAGGTATATGCAGAGAGTGTAAGAGGTAAGCATAAAGAGATATGTGCATATGACTAGATTATTGTATCAGATCCATGCGCACATTGGTATAGATTGTCATTATTGTAAGGAGATTATGTGTTTATTAATAGATGGAAGATATTGGTTAAATCTAAGTGTCATTCTTGTGTGTAATTGAGTAGTGCATGTTCTTGATTCAATCAAGATTATTGTTTAAGCTTGTTCCTTCCTAGATATGAATATAACATGCATTATAAAATGATGGATTAATTATGGATCGATATGTTTCTTCCTTCATCACACTAACATCCTACTATAACAACCCTAAAGAGGGACCTGGTACCTTTGTGCACTTTGAGTGAGTGCTCAGTCTAGGTTGAGTGATGTGCCAATGCATCTAGGGTGTTATCTAGTAAATTCTAGGCTGCATCATTGGTTTTGTTTCTGAGACCTCTTTTTAGTTGTTTTTAGGATGATTCATGATGAAGATGTACTAGTTAACTCTAGTAAGTATTGAGGAGTGGATACACAATTCTAGAGGAAGAATATGCATGGCGGTTCAGCATTGGATTTGAGTTTAACACACACACTTGGGTAGAATAGAATTTTTATGACAACTTATATGAGAGCTTTTTCACTATCTTTCCAGTAGAATTATACGAGTGGTTGATTACTTATGCATCTAAGTGGAATTGGAGGTATCACACACTTTTCTAGACATAGGAAGAATTTCAAGACCTTTATGATGTTGATCTGATCTGGACTCATGCTTTGGATACATGGTTTTGTGGTGTTATAAACAGTTATATTTTGGAATATTCAATTTCAACATACTCTTTCCTAGAAGTAGCTGAATTCTAGTTTTTCTAGTATCAAGAGGAGCATTTCTGCAAGGTATTCCATAGGAGATAAAGATCTTGATGGTAACTTTGAACCTGGAGAGTAAACCAATGGCTAACCAATCCTCACCACGTGTGAGGGTAGGAAAAATTTTGGTGAAAGATGGAAAACCTAGCGGTAGAAAGGCAGAGAGAGGAAAGGTGGCTTGAGTATAATGAGGTCACAAGAGGGAGATAGAGAAGAAATGTTCCATTGCAGAAAGTATGGCGTTGAGGAGAGAGATGGCTTGTGAATGATTTGAAGCTCACATAGAAGACATGGAGATTAAGCATTAGGAAATCACCCATCTTGGAAAGCATGATAGAGATCCCCCTTATCTTCTCATAGAAGTGCACTAACAGAGAGACTACTTGGGTCATGGTGTGCATCGTAATCCACACAGTGACCTAGCCCTTGTGCTTGGTTTTCCAATATTTAGTATGAAAAGTAATCAGCAAGTGGATTTGGGAAATAGGAGAAGTAGAGTTAGTTAGAAAACAAGTACATCAATGGTAGGAAAAATGGCTTCAATGTTATTTGCAGGAATGTTTTTAGGCACATCATCGTATAGAATGTAAGCACGTAAAATGTTGGACTTACCTCGGAAGTGGAACTACCTCACAGAATGTAGGGGTTCAATATAGTACCACTATCAGATCATAAGGGAGTACATCTATAGGTCCTAATCTAGCTACAGGTGGAGGATCAGGAGGAATATGTGGTTCTAGTTCCAGTGCATCTGGTGGTTATAGAGGTAGGGGAAACACGGGAGGTTCTAGATCAGATGGTTAAGGCCTACAACAACCAAACAATATCTATATGGAGATGTCTCTTTGTCTCCCAGAGTATAGAGGCATAGAGGATGTTGTTGAGCATGTACATATGTGTGAAATATTTTGGTGCGCAAAGGGATCATAGCTTCCAAGCGCAAGGCAAGTCAATTTTATACTACATTATAAGTACGTGCACACAACTGGTATAGGAAGTTTGACCCTAATAAAACTTGCATGGATTATTTAGCTTGAAGGATGCATTCTTGAAAGAGTTCTATATCCCAAAATTTGAGTAGAATAGTGTAAGTGCGTTGAAGGATATTAAGCAAGGAACTACTGAGAGTGTACATGAGTATGATGCCCATTTTAAAACACTCCTATCTAAGTTATCTTATGATATTCATGCCATCCAGCATACACAATGGTTGTTGGAGGATTGATTACACCATTTAGAAGAGAACTGTCACATAAGACATACACTGATCCATGTGAAGCACTAGAAGCAACTTTGCATGTTGAGGCATTTGGGAGCATTGACACTGGCATTAGTCCATTCTTAGAGGCACAAATTATAGCTATGGAAAAATAGTTAGAGAAGCTATCAGCCAATTCAACCCATGAAACATGCTCATGGATTTGGTGTACAGATTGTGAAGTGGAAGGTCACACCAAGGATAGTTTTCCTCGTAGAACAATATGCTCATTATTATTAGACTGTGAGATCTATTATTTGAATCATGATACTAGTCAATGTCCTTTGTTACGGTGCTTGCGATAAGGAATAATGTATCCTACTTTTGTAAGATTTAGAGGTCCACATTCCATGATACTGAAGATTTTCAATTGATTGTTCAGATCCAAGATGCTATAGACATTGGGGTATGACAAACAAGTGTAATAGATAACTCTAAGAACAAGAATAAGCACCAGGATTGGGATCATAATCAAACACGCTATGACAGGAATGAGGGGTGTTTTGAAGGAGGTCATGGAAGAGGATGTGGATATCACGGTGGATATGGAGGATGAGGCCATGGTGGAGGAAGAGGTGAGTTCCCTCATGGAACATGTTATAGTTGCATATCTCCTGACCACTATAGGTGCGAATGTCCTTAGAATATTGTATGTTCTTTCTATGAAAAGAACCATAGCTATGAAGAGTTCCCAAACTTATATGAGCATCTAAGTAAGAAACATAAGAAAGAAAAAAAGGCACCAGAATGGTTAGAATCCAACGTGTGGTAGAAGATCAATGGATGCCTAAGATAACACCGGGGCACGAGGAATTGCGGTGAAGATTACTACATGAGCTAAAGTAGCGCGTGCAAGAGAGGCATTGCACCAGAAGCCTATGATCACTAAGGAGGAGGTTTTTCATGCAAGGTACCCAAATCCTACTCATCGGAAGGAAGTTTATTAGGATACTATAGAAGTGCTAAGGAATATTTAGGGTGAGATATAGTACTTAAAAGGAGCAGCAAAAATCATCGAGAGATAGTCCAAAATGATATCGATGATTTGAGAAAAGTGTGTAAAATGTTGGGCCAAGAGAACATCATTCCACTATTAGGGAGTTGGTTAAAAGGGAACACTTTCTACACATAAGTATTGAGACCGGACACCAGATCCCGTATGTAAATCTTCCCCTAATAGCATTGACTATGACAAGGAAATTAATATAAATGTTGTTATGGATGGATGGCTACTTCACAACATATTGATTCATACATGTGTAGAAGTAAATGTGCTTACATTAGTTGCATGGGTACAAATGGGGAGGCCTCCATTATATCCATCATCTAATGTGTTTTTTATGGCAAACCAGACTAAGGCCACTCCTATAGGAGTTTTGAAGGATGCATCTATAACCATACAAGGTTCCAAGTTCACTAGGGATTTTGAGGTATTAGCACTTACAGAAACAAACAATTTTACAACCTTACTTGGATGCCCTTGGTGTTATGCAAAAAATGTTTACTTGAGATTCAATAAGGGGTATATCATCTTTGAGAACAAGGAGGAAAGGGTTGTGATACCTTTGACAAATGGAAAGTCTACACCATATGTTGAGCCTCTAAGTGAGGAGGACTTAAACAAAATCTATGTACGCACTATTCAGGACCCCGAGGTCAATGAGCCATCAAAGGGAGGCATCCTACAATGGGAGGATGATCATTCTATTAGTGATACTATGAGTATTTCTTGTGAAAATTGGGCTCATGGTACATATGAACTAGTAGGGCGTGAGGTAAAAATCATGATTGCATGCAAGAATGGACTTCATTCTATTCGACGGATAGGTAGCGCAGTACCTTGGTATATAGGGGAAGAAGATCTTCCTATATTTTTGAAAGCCATGGAAGCATAGTGGACAGATAAAATTAAGAGAAGAGATATGTTAGTGTATACCTTGCATGGGACAACAACGCGCTAGTGGGTAGTCCATAGAGATAATCTTATAGACTAGGAGAGATTGAAATCACCCTATATACTAGGTTTTTAAGGAGTAAAGCACCTACGCAGATCTACTCTTATAATTGTGATCAACCCGTTAAACATCACATTCAACAAAGTGTGAGAGACTCTAGAAAATGAGACAGAAGCATTACCACCTTCACTCTAGGTGCATAGATTGTAATCTACAAGGTTGTGCATGCGCACGGTACTTATATGCAAAACTACATTGAGAGACTGGGAATTGGAAGAATTTGACTGCAAGAATGCTCTAGACCTTTGACTACTTCTTGACTAAACCTCCAAGTAGAAGAAGAATTAAAATTTGTCAAGTGCTTAACTATGGGAGATAGTGCAAAGGCAGAAGAGCATATTTAGGAATTATTTGGTGAGAGACAGATTCAGTAGCATGTTTTGAAAAGGAAGAAGAAATGGAATCCATACTACTTGAATGTGCTTGCCTTGAGAAAGAGAAAGGGAAGATGGTGTACATTGTGGATGATGAGGAAGTTGATAACCTAGATATTGAAAATTTGCAAGCGATGCGTGAGGTCTTGGAAAATGCAAACAAGGATATGCGCACCTATCATGAACCCTCGAAGACAAATAAGGTCAATATAGGATCGATTCGAGCCTAAGGAGGCCATAATTGGAGACTATTGGTCAGAATCAGAAGTGGCAAAGATCATTGAGTTACTCTAGAGATTATCAGGACTTATTCCCTTGAGGGTATCATAAACTTAAAGGCATGCATGAATCACTTGGGGAAATGAAGATAAAGCTTAAGGATGGTGCACACCTAGTTAGAAAGAGACCTTACAGAATGAACCCCAATTTACATGAAAAGGTCAAAGAAGAGATTGATAACATGTTGAAATATGGAATTATCAAGCCCCTTGATGAGTCAAAATGGGTTAGTCCAATGGTGATCAATATCAAGAAGGATGGACAAATTAGAATATGTGTGGACTACAGGGAGCTGATTCTTTGCATGTTTAATAGATCCCTTTCTTGCACAATTTCTGAGGAAATACTAGAAGGTGTTGCAGGGTGTGAAATATATTCCTTCACATATGGGTTTTCTGGGTATCATCAGGTTAGGATTGCTGAGGAGGATCAAGAAAAGACAACTTTTACTACTGAATGGGGTAGTTTTGCCTATACTGTGATGCCTTTTGGACTGAAAAATGCACCTACTGTATTCTCATGGATAGTTGTTTAGGCATTCAAATATTTTATTCACAACTTCTTATAGGTTTATCTAGATGATTGGACAATATGTGGGCTTATGAAAGATCATTATGATAATCTACATTTAATTTTTAAACAATACAGACAATTGAGTATATCTTTGAACATCAAGAAGTGCATATTTGCTACACCTTTTGGAATACTATTAGGACATATAATCTGCAAGGAAGGTTTGCTTTGGTTGATCCAGCTAAGGTTACTGATCATTCTAGGCCTAGAAGCACCTACCATTCAAAGTGAGGTGCACGGATTTTTGGGTCACACAAGATATTATCAAAAGTTCATCAAAGGGTATGCCAAAATTGCTACACCCTTGGAAGAATTACTAAAAGGGAAAGGTAAATTTTATTGGGGAGAACCGCAGCAGTGCACATTTGAGATATTAAAGGAGAAACTTACTACCGCGCCCATTCTACATTTTCCCTCATGGGATAAACCATTTCATGTGCATGTGGATGCCTTTGGCATGGCCATTGGTACTATGTTAGCTCAACCTAGTGAAGGTATTGTAGATCATCTAATTTTTTTGCTAGTAGGAAGATAACTCCTCTTTGAAGAATTATACAATGATAGAATGCGAAGCTTTGTCAATGTTTTATGTATTGCAAAAGTTTTGATAGTATTTATTAGCAACATTATTTGTGTTTTATACATATCACATGACATTGAAGTGTTTTGTGAACAAACCAGTCTTGGATGGGCACATATGAAGATGGTTACTCCTATTTCAAGAGTTTGACTTCATAATTATGGTGAAGCCAAGGAAAAGTAACTCTGGACCATACCACTTATCTATAATTAACTCAGAGAAGAAACATAGGCAATTGAAGAAACCATACCAGATGCAGAGTTATATAGGTTACCATGTGCACCATCAAAGTTAGAAGAAATTATTGTCTTTCTATGGACTAGTGTGGCACCAGAAGGAATGAAGGCATTAGAAAAGAAACAACTTTCTATACGTGTGGTACCGTTTATGTTAATCAATGGTGACCTCTACAAGTTATGCAGAGATGAAGTATCACGCCGTTGTCTATTAGAGCATGAGTGCAAAGATATTATGGAAGCCCATGGTGGTATTACAGGTGGCCACTATGCAGATGATATAACTACCCAAAAGATCCTACTTGTTGGATTATGGTGGGAGACATTGTATAAATATTGTAAAGTATATTGCAAAGCATGTGACCATTGTTAGTGTCTAGGTAAACCAGGAAAAGAGATGAGATTCCTTTGAGACCAATTACTAGTGCCGAACCATTTGAGAATTGGGCCATAGAATTTTTGGACCTATTTCTTCACCGCGTGTAGGAATAGATTGTGCTATATAATTACTTGTACAAATTATCTCACAAGGTGGGTAGAGGTAGCACCTACGAAGGAATGTACGGTGGCTACAATAGCTAGGTATCTATGGAAGAATGTTCTTACAAGATATGGATGTCCTTTAAGATTGAAAAGTGATATGGGTACACACTTTTTGAATGAAATAATCAAGATTCTATTAGATGAGTTTATGGTTGCACACCATTAAACTATACCCTATCATCCTCATAAAAATTGAACTGTTAAGGCTTTCAAAAATATTTTGGGCCAAACATTGACAAAAATTTGTGATGTTGGAAGAAAGGATTGGGATAATAAAGTGTCAGTTGTTCTTTGGGCATATAGAACAACTTATAAGAGATTGAACAAAGCCACACCATTTCATTTGGTGTTTAGCATAGAAGTCATTCTCCTTATAGAATTTATGTTACCTTCTTTGCACATTGCATGCACTAGAGGTCTAGCTGATGAGCATGCTTTAGAAGAGCGTATTGAGAAGATGATTCAATTGGATGAGAAATGAGCCATAACACGATGGATTCAGAAGTAGGAAAAGGCTAGGCAAAAGAAAGCATGGCATGACAGAAACATAAGGGATAAGAAGTTTGAGATTAGACAAATGGAACTTCTCTATGACAGTAAGTTCTTGCACCATCCGGAAAACTCAAGGTACATTAGTTAGGGTCATATGTTATCACTTACATACTTGAATCGGGTGCTTTCTAGTTAGAAGAACTTGATGGAACACAAACTACTCGGTTACTTTAATAGGAGTAGGCTTAAGCCCTAATATAAATAATTCTTATTGGTATTTTTAATAAGGCAATATTTCCATTTATGTTAGGTTTTTAATTATGTATTTCCTTAATGTATTTCCTTTATTGTCGATACTCTTTTTCATTTTTGTTTTTGTTTTTGTGAAATAAGTGTGCTTGCGCGCATGAAGATAATTACTAAATGAAGCATTTTTATGTGCAGAGGACTGCACATACTTTTAGTGTGGGGTGGTTGTAGTTATCCAAGTGAAAGACTGTGGGAATTGAAATATGAAAAGAATAAGTTGCTACGGGAATTTTCCAAAGTAAATACATTGCTCCTCAAAAGTGACCAAGGATGGACATGAATGAAGTATAGTATAATGCAAGGTAAGAAGAGGCCATGATAACTACTAGGAGAAGGCACGGTGATGAGGTAATCGGGTGTAAGGATGCATCTTGAAGAGAAGTTTGTGACAAGAGGGTAGGAAGGTGCGCTAGAAGGTTATATATGGGGTGCGAAGATGTATTATGTGGAATGAAAAAATTTGGTTAATGAATGAGAGGATATTTGGTAGGTGGAGTAATAAATGCATCAAAATTTGAAAAACTATATAAGGATGGGATGTGAATTCATTTTTACCATTACGACTAAGAGTATTTGAAAAAATAGCTAAGTGCAAAGAACCAAGTGATCAGGTTAAGGTGTGAAACCAAGCGTGACAAACAGATCTATGTGAAAAGAAGCTTACATCCCTAGTGGTGAAGGGTTTGAGAAAATCAGGGTGATAGAGAGGAGTTAGGGCACGAAGTTTCCACCTAGGGCATGATTGAATTGAGCTAGGGTTTGATTCACAAATTATAGAGTTAAAGAGGAGACAATTGCAAGGTAAAAATGGCACCCAAGAAGGTAGCTACAGCAAGAGAAAAAGGAAAGAAGAAGGTGGTCATTGAGGAGGAAGAGATGGCACCCGAAAGCAATTTTCAGAAATGCAATATCTAGAAGGAGTCATCATTAGCTAGGAATGGGATTCACACATCAGAAAGAGAAAAGTAAGTGAATAAAATTACAAGACCTCGAGAGAATAATAAGGATCTTAATTCGTGATCTTAATTTGTTTTTCACTATGAGGACAAATAAATGTACAATAGATAACATGTCAGTTTATGATGATGTAAGCAAGAATATTTTGAAGAGAATTGGGGTCTACCAATTATATGAGCTTCCATATTTTGGGAAGTATGAACCCTTGTACCAATGGCTCATGAGCAGAGTGCATGAGGAATTCTTCTACTTTACAGGATGCAGAGTTAGAATCTCATCCACACTTATCTCATTGGTGACATGTGTGAATGTCGTAGGAGAGGATATAAAGAATGATCTCATAGATAAAACCGCAATCTTAAAGACTAGATAGGAGTTGGGGTAATTTTTGAAGGGTCTATGCAGTATGGATATAGACAAATTGAAGAACTGGCCCAATTGTGCAAGCGAAACAAACCTTATTACAAAGTTAAATGATCGAAGTGGTGGTCACGGGTAAATACTATGTGGTTAAATGTTGCACATGAGAAGATGTTATAATGAGTAGTCTATAATATTTTAGGCTACATTGTAGAGCAATTAGTCAAGGAAGTGTGCACAAGAGAGCGAGATCAGCTTTGGGACTATTCTATTATCATTGGTATTCATGGAAATTGGAGTACTAGATAGACCAAAGGAAAAGTTATGGGAATACCCCATGGAGAATAAGTTGTCAACTAAAAGGTTCAACAAGTACTTATGTAAAGGGTCCATGACAGATGACATCAAGAAAAGTGCAAATAAATGGTGTGATAGGCTCCGCATGGCATTTAGAGAAGAGTGGAACATCCCAAAGGACCTACCATCAATAATGGGGAAACATGTCTATTTTTTTGTGTATCATCATTTGTACATCGTACGCTTCCTAATGAGAGATGGATTATGGAGCCCCTGGTGTAAATTTCCTTAAGCATTCACTATAAGGTATTTCTAAGCATATGTTCAGAGATTCACAAACATGCACCTACTTGTATTCAATGCAGATAAGGTAGACTGTGACTACCACATGTTAAGGAAGAAGTATGTGTATCTAAGAAGAAGCTCCTATTTCGAGAAGCTCTTTTTAGAGGTGTTGAATACTAAGCCAATAATTCTGGTTGTAGTAGATATAGGGGCAACATTAGTGTATCTTCATCTGAAGCCCAAGATGGAGAATAATAAGTATGTGGAGAATGAATTTTTGCTCCTAGGGACACCAAAGGGTAACCACACAATGAAAAACATCACGATGCAAAGGCCCATAGAAACTTATGAAGTAGTGTTATATTTGTGGAGCTGTTTTCATGTTAGATTTTGGTACACCTTCTATCTGTTACACTCGGGTATTTTTATGGTAGTCCCACTCGCTAGTGAGTAGGTCAAGGGGTTTAGGGGGTGAATCCCCCTCCCATCGTGAAGGGGGTTCGGGCGAAGCCCCAATAAAATTTTCATGGGTGGTTTATTAACCCATGGGTAATGGGTAACCGTTATGGGCTGTTTTTAGGCCCATGGTTTTTTCGGTACCCATTGTTTTGTAAAACCGCCTCTTCGGCTACCCATAGGTTTATGGGACAGTTTTGTTTTTGCCCATTGTTTTGATACCCATGGTTTTGTAAAACTGCTTAAGCAGTTGTCTATTTATATGGTTTTATGCATATGATAGATATATGAAAAACATTGTAGATGTGCTTTGAATTCGGCTATGAATTCTATAGAGTTTGTTGAGCATAGCTCCAAACGGATCTGGGTATTGTATTGAGAGAGTGGTGGCTGGTAATAAAATCTGAGCAAGTGATTCTTTGTGGACGTAGCCCAAATTGGGTGAACCACGTTAAATACTATCTCTTTGTGTTGTGTTATTTTATTCTACAATTTTATTTGAGATCCATAATAATTTTTTCATATTAGTTTCTATTGTTGTGATTCTGTGAGGGATTATTCGCATATTTTATCCCTTATTTCCTAAAAAGTAGAGGATTAAGAAGAGGATCATAAAGATAGTGGAGGCTTGGAGCACGAGAAGAAAGAAACCATATGATAAAGAAGATTCATAGTGCATAACCACTCCACCTCGGGAAAAGGAAGGAGAGGATGATACAGAGGTTAAGAAGGGGAGCATAGATTTAAGAAAGTATTCAAATGCAAAAGGACTCAAAGTGGAACCCCACAAATGGTAAGGAATGTTAAATTATGGATCCTATTTTCATGTGTGAAAGTGTTGAAGAATGTAAACTAAGATTATTGTACACTTTTCATGTATCCTCGCCGGAGGTTCGGGCGCAAACCATGAAATTTTTTTGGCCGTAAATTTTTTTTTTTGCCTTGAAAAAATGCACCCGACATATCAGGAAATGTGCTCTTCTCATATGGGTGAGATTTTTGACACATAGGTTTTTGGGCTGGTTTTGGCCCATGGTTTTGATACCCATGGTTTTGTAAAACTACTTAAGCAATTGTCTATTTATATGGTTTTATGCATATTATATAGATATAATGAAAAACATTGTAGATGTGCTTTGAATTTGGCTATGAATTCCATAGAGTTTGATGAGCATAGCTCCAAATGGATCTAGGTATTATATTGAGAGAGCTGTGGCTTGTAATAAAATATGAGCAAGTGATTATTGGTGGACGTAGCCCAAATAGGGTGAACCACATTAAATGTTGTCTCTTTTTGTTGTGTTATTTTATTCTACAATTTTTATTTGAGATCTATAGTAATTTCTGCATATTAGTTTCTACTGTTGCGATTCTGTGAGGGATTATTCCGTATATTTTATCCCTTATTTCCTACAATTGGTGTTAGAGCCTGGTTTTGTTTGTTGAAGTGTTGAATCACAGGGAAAGTTTTATCTTGAGTGGGAGCTATGGCAAATGATGGAAGATCTACGGTTGATAAATTCAATGGGTAGAATTTAGTCTTTGGAAGATGTAGATGGAAGATTACCTTTATCAAAAGGATCTTTATACTTTGCTATTTGAGAAGGTGAACAAACCCTCGAGCATGACAGATGTGGAATGGGATTTGCTAGATAGGAAGGCACTTGGGACAATCCGGCTATGTCTTGCATCTTCGGTATTATTTAATGTTTCAAAGGAAAAGACTACAAAAGAACTGATGGATGCATTAGGGAAGTTGTATGAAAAACCCTCTGCCTCTAATAAGATATTTTTAATGAAAAATTTGTTTAATATGAATATGTCTGAGAATGGTTCAGTAGCAGATCATCTAAATGATTTTAATACGGTTGTAAATATGCTAGCTTGATGATACAATTGAAGAAGTTAGGGCTTTATTAGTTATATGCTCTTTACCTAAGAGTTGGAATAGCTTAGTAATGGCGGTAAGCAACTCAATTTTAGCTAACTCAAAGTTGAAGTTTGAGGATGTTGTAGGGGTGATTCTAAGTGAGGAAATGCAAAGAAAAATCTCTGGTGAATCTTCTACTACAAGGAATTCTTTATCAGTGGAAACTACAGGGAGATAGAAGAATAGAGGAAGTCGTGGAAAATCAAAGGATCGAGCAAGGTCAAAATCCAAAAGCAAGATAGTATCTTTGGCCTTTGTGGAAAGTCTGGGCATGCAAAGAAGAAGCTGTTGGGAGCTTCGAGACAAGAAGAAACAATAGGAAGAAAACAAGGAGGCAAATGTGGCAATGGGTAATGTATGTTAGGATGTTTTGATTCTTTCTTTGCCCAATATTACTGAATCTTGGGTTTTAGATTTGGGGCTTATTTCCATGCTTCTCCACATAGACATTATTTTGTTGATTATGTTCAAGGAGATTTTGGGCATGTTTTTCTTGGTGATGATGAGCCTTGTAGCATAGTTGGAAAAGGTTCTGTTCAAGTTAAGATGCAGAATGGGAATACTTAGCCATTGAAGGATGTCAGACATGTTCCTACATTAAGATGAAATTTGATATTGGCATGGAAGTTGGGAAGTGATGGTTGTACTGTGATATTTACAGCTGACTCTTGGAAGGTTACCAAGGGTGCTCTTGTGGTGGCAAGAGGTAAGAAGGTTAGAACCTTGTATTTAACCACTTATAGCACTAATGTTTGTAATCTTGTGGCTTCAGAAGTAGATACAACATTGTGGCACTATAAGCTCGGTCATATGAGCCATAAGGGCATGAATATCATAAAGAAGGATTTTCCTAGATATACAGAAATAGGTTTGGAGTTTTGTGAGGATTGCATATATGGGAAACAAAAGTGAGTAAGGTTTCTTAAGGTTGGACCTATAAAGAAAGAGAATAAGTTAGAGCTGGTGTATTCTGATGTGTGGGGCCGACTCAGGTATCATCTCTTGGGGGTTCAAGTTATTATGTTACTTTTATTGATG
The DNA here is from genome assembly GCA_018340775.1 of Taxus wallichiana var. yunnanensis. Lineage (NCBI taxonomy): Eukaryota > Viridiplantae > Streptophyta > Pinopsida > Cupressales > Taxaceae > Taxus > Taxus wallichiana. Next base: position 86,582,026 of record CM031239.1, read on the forward strand.
ATGCAACAAGGAAATTTTGGGTTTATTGTATTAGAAACAAATTTGATGTATTTGACACTTTTGTTAAATGGAAAGCCTTGGTAGAGAATGAAACAGGTCTTAAGCTAAAATGTCTTAGGTCAGATAATGGAGGGGAGTATTGCAGCAATGAATTTGATGATTACTATTCTAAGAATGGAATCTGTAGGAAAAAGATGGTTTCAGGAACTCTGCAGCAGAATGGGGTGCCAGAAAGAATGAACAGAACAATAATGGAATGTCCTAGGATCATGAGGTTATATGTAGGACTGCCTCTTTATTTTTGGGTAGAAGCAGTGAGCACAACTGTCTACTTGATAAACAGAGGACCCTTAATTTGCTTGGATGGAGGCATACCTAAGGAGGCTTGGTATGGTAAGAAAGTTGATTCATTTCTTATAGTCTTTGGGAGTGAGATGTTTGTTCATATAGACAAGGATAATAGGACCAAACTAGAGGCTAAGTCAGAAAAATGTACTTTCATTGGTTATGGTGGTGATGACTTTGGATATAAATGTTGGAGTATTAAGGACAAGAAAATCATTCGATCTAGGGATGTGGTATTTAATGAGAAAGTCATGTATAAGCAGCAGTTGCAGGAAAATAGGAAGAATCCAAGAAAGAATATGCAATGGTAGAGGATCTTCCGGATGGAAAAGTGACACATGAATCAATTTAGGAACCTCCTCAACAGGAACCCCAAACTCCTATATTGAGGAGGTCTTCTAGGGTAAGAAGAGAACCTAAACATTTTTCTCCTTCTCTTTATTATTTATTACTCACTGATAGTGGAGAACCAGAGAGCTTTGATGAAGCAATGCAGGTAGATGCCAAGAAGAAGTGGGAGCAAGCCATGGATGAGAAGCATCAGGCTCTCATGGAGAATCAGACATGTAATTTAGTAAAGCTACGAAGGAAAACCAACATTACAAAACAAGTGGGTGTTCGAGTCAAAGAGGAAGAATGAGGCAAGAAAAGATACAAGGCACGGTTGGTGGTTACGGGGTTTACACAGGAAAAAGGTGTAGATTTTGATGATATTTTTCTCTGTAGTAAAAATGACTTCTATTAGAACTGTTCTAGGAATAGTTGCAGTAGAAGACTTACACTTAGAATACCTTGATGTAAATATTACATGTCTCCATGGTGATTTGGAGGAGGAACTATATATGTAGCAACCAGAGGACTATGAGGTCAAAGGTAAAGAGGAGATGGTGTGCAAAGCGAAGAAGAGCTTGTATGGCTTGAAACAAGCTCCATGTTAATGGTATAAGAAATTTGATAGCTTCATGATGGACCAAGGTTATATTAGATGTCATTCTAACCATTGCATGTATACAAAGAAATTTGAGAATGGTAGTTATATTATCCTTTATCTGTATGTGGATGACATGTTGGTTGCAGGTAAAAACATGCGGGAAATAAAAGTACTCAAGAAGCAGCTAAGTGAATCCTTTGCTATGAAGGATTTGGGGGCAGCCAAAAAAGTCCTTGGTATGAGGATATCTCGGGATAGGAAGGAATGGAAGCTGACTTTATCTCAGTAAGAGTACATTAAGAAGGTCTTGGAGAGGTTAAATATGCATGATGATAAACCGGTTGGGACTCCTTTGGAAGGCCATTTCAAGTTATCAAAGGAACAGTGTCCTAAGACAGAGCGAGAGAAACCAGATGTCCAAGGTATATTACTCATCAGTGGTTGGTAGTTTGATGTATGCCATGGTGTGTACTAGACCTGATATTATCCATGTAGTGGGAGTGGTGAGTAGATTTATGAGTGATCCAGGTAGAGATCAGCGACAGAAGTAAAATGGATCCTTCGGTATTTGAGAGGGACCATGGGGACATTTTTGTGCTACTGATGGATCAAACACCACTTTGTGCGGTTATGTAGATTCAGATATGGCTAGAGATGTAGATAGTAGGAGGAGCACAACAGGTTATGTTTAGACTGTACGTGGAACAATAGTAAGCTGGATTTCACGACTACAAAAGTTGGTGTCTTTGTCAAGCACAGAGGCTGAGTATGTTGCTGCCACATAGGCAAGCAAGGAAATGATTTGGTTACAGTAATTACTTGAGGATTTGGGGGATAAGCAATAGGAAGGAAAGTTACATAGTGATAGTTAGAGTGTTTTACACCTAGCTAAGAACTCGCTTTCCACTCTAGGACAAAGCACATACGGTTAAGGTACCATTTCATCATGACATCTTTGGAGGAAGAGAAGTTGAAGCTAGAGAAGATTCATACCAGTTAGAATCCTACAGACATGATGACTAAGGTGGTCACAAGGGAAAAATTGAAGTTGTGTTCAGCTTTGGTTGGTCTTCAGAAACTAGTGAAGGGTTGAGAAGTTTGCTCAAAGGAAAACTAGTCTCTAAGTGGGAGATTGTTAGGTTGTGGACCTGTTTTCATTGGTGAAAGTGTTAAAGAATGTACACTAAGTGTACCGTACACTTTTCATGTATCATCACTAGGGTTCAGGGCTAGGCCGGGCCCAAATCAGGGGTCTGGGGGTGGTAGTCCCTGGTAGTAGGGGTTCAGGGGTGCAACCATCGAAAACAAAAATTTTGGGTGTAAATTGTTTTTTTTGTCCTCGAAAAAATGCACCTGACATATCGAGAAATGTGCAATTCTCATATGGGAATTTTTTTTTGACCCATAGGCTTTTGGGCTGGTTTTGGCCCATGGTTTTGATACCCATGGTTTTGTAAAACTACTTAAGAAGTTGTCTATTTATATGGTTTTATGCATATGATAGAGATATAATGAAAAACATTACAGATGTGCTTTTAATTTGGCTGTGAATTCTATAGAGTTTTTTGAGCATAGCTCCAAATGGATCTGGGTATTGTATTGAGAAAGCGGTGGCTTGTAATACAATTTGTGCAAGTGATTATTGGTGGACGTAGCCCAAATTGGGTGAACCACGTTAAATCTTTGTCTCTTTGTGTTGTGTTATTTTATTACGTAATTTTTATTTGAGATCTGTAATAATTTCTACATATTAGTTTCTACTATTGCGATTCTGTGAAGGATTACTCCGTATATTTTATCCCTTATTTCCTAACAAGGAAATCACCTCGTCTCTCTCCACACAAGGAGACCGTTGAGCCAAAGAGGAGAAGAAATTTGAAGCTGGATGAAGAAGATGAGGAATCAAGGGAGAGTGAGTATGCATCTCCTACCCCACTTGAGAAAGAAGATGAGCCACAAAATGAGGAAGAGAAAAAATATGATGAGATGAAGGACAGAGAAGAAAGAGAGAAATAAACCTTCGGATCCGCACATGCGACTACTTGAGGTATAACAGGATAGACTTCTAACATTGTGTAGACACCTATAATTATGCCCAAGCAATTTAAATACTTAAATTGTGCTAATTATCCCCTTTCTCACAAATCAATGACATATCGTCAAAAGCACTCATTTTCCCTCATATCATCATTAATTAATTACACTAAGCTAATTAATTAAGTTTCCTATCTAACAAATACCCTAATTAACGACCTTCCATTAATAAATCACCCCTTCTACCTAGACTAATTAATTATTATTAATTAATTAGCTTTCCCTTCCATTTAACCAATAAATCAATATTTAATTGATTTAATCCCCTTATAATAGCCTAAATCACACTAATATTCCTCTAATTGGCTTCTATAAGCTTACACCTACCTATTAATTAATCACCTTTGATTAATTAAAATACCCCCAACTCCCATGACTTGCTAAACATGTATTAAACCCTTCTAAAGTAAGGTTACCTTTAATAAAGCAACCTTATCCATTCCTAATCATGTTTTACCTTTATCCCACATTCATGAGAATGTGTTGAATCCTTTATCCTTTAGGCTATATAAAGAGCCCTCCACCTACCTTTTTACTTACACCTAAACTTTCTAAGAGAGCAAATGCAAAGCATATAGCAAAGAGACTAAGAGCTTGCACCTTGCCCTTTTGAGAGTTCATCATCTTGAAGAGTTAAGACTCTTTCTTAAAGTGCTTAGGTCATATGGGAGGTGTCAAAAGGGTCTTATAGCCCAACTTTGATTAGCCCCCATTCCTAGGTTCTTGGAACATTAAGGACAACTATTTTGATAGCCATGGAGCTTACTTAGGTCCATTCATTTATTTGTTGTTAGAGAATAGAGGAGTTTAGATATTTAGCATTGTTAGTTTCAAAGTTTGTATTGATGAATGCTAGCATCTAACCCTTGTTTAATTCTTATCATGATGGTGTTTATGCTTTGTTTTAGCTAAATTGTAGAACTATTTTAGGTGGTAGTTCTTGTTTCATTTGATTTAGCATTAAGCAAAGTATACATGCACACATTTGGCACGCCCGGTGGGACATACTCCATTGTCCTTTGCACTTAATTTCAAGTTTTTGTAGTTAAGTTTTATTTTTGGTTACTAACCCTCTTTTACACATGTTGATCTAACTTGTTTTTCTTAACATGTTTTGTTGAGTTTGCATGTGTTGGGTCTTCCTTGTAGGTATGAAGGAGGTGAAGTGCTATCAAAATTGGAATTGAGGGGAAAATTTCAAGATTTCTCCATGTTTTCATTTTTAGAGCTTACTTTTTAACATTTTACATGCTAGTTTTGTCAATTTCTTGAAAATTTTCAATTCTTGAGCATGTAGGTTAGTGTTTGATAGTGCTGAGTCTTCTATTTATATATTAATGTGGTGGGTTGCTGTCAAAATTTAATCTTGGTGAGAAAATTTCAAGATTTCATCATGTTTTCATTTTTAGAGCTTACTTTTTCACCATTTTACATGCTAGTTTTGTCAATTTCTTAAAAAATTTCAATTCTTGAGCATGTAGGTTAGTGTTTGATAGTGCTGAGTCTTCTATTTACATATTAATGTGGTGGGTTGCTGTCAAAATTTAATGTTTGTGAGAAAATTTCAAGATTTCATCATGTTTTCATTTTTAGAGCTTTACTTTTTCATCATTCTACATGCTAGTTTTGTCAATTTCTTGAAAATCTTAAATTCTTGAGCATGTATGTTAATGTTTAATAGCGTTGAGTCTTCTATTCATATATTAATGTGATTGGTTGTTGTCAAAATTGAATCTTGGTTAGAAATTTTTTCCCATTTTGTAGATTAAGGGACATTTTTTTGACATTTTTTGAGTGCATGTCAAGTGCACACCCATGAGCATAAGAGCATATGCGTAACCCATCTTCCAAAGGCCATAAATTTTGCTCCCGAACTCGAAATAACTCAATTTTTTTATGTTGGAAAGGTATTGAAGTTAAATATGTAATGAAAATATAAATTTGGGATTTATACTTACAAAAATTATAGGTTTTTCTATTATTTTAAAACTGGTTATTTTCGAACATGTCTAATGTTTTGATGAATGTTGTATTTCCATGCTTACTCAATTTAAACCAAATCGTGTATATGCTCTTCTCTTGCACCTTTTGGTGATCTTGAGAATCAAAAATAACTTTTATCTCTATCTTGTTAACATTGGGATTAAACTTAGAAACTTGATTATTCATTTTGCTTAAGGGAATGAACCTTTTACAAAGCATTTTTCAATGGTCCTTTGATTTGAAGTTTTCAATTTCTATATAGTTGGGATAAAGTTTATGTATGCTCTTCTCTTACACCTTAGAGTGATCTTGAGAATCAAAAGCAACTTTAGTATTCATTTTATAACATTTGGTAAACCTGGAAACTTGATCTTTCACTTTTGGTTTAAGGGAATGAACATTTATCAAGAATTTTGTATGGTTCATTGATTGAAAATATTTTCTTTACTTTTTAGTTGGATTATTTGTTGTGTATGCTCTTCTCTTGCATCCTTGGATGATCTTGAGAATCAAAAGCAACTCTTAATCCTCTTTTAAATAATGTGATTTTCTTATAGAACTACTAATGCTTGAGTGCAGGACCTAAAAACACTTGTCAAAGAAAGGAGGAAAAAAAAAATCAAAAACTAATAATACAGTTGTTATATAGGTTGCCAAAAGGTGTTCAAGAAAACCACACCTAATTAAACAAGATAAAAAGAACAACATATTCAAAACACTGTATTACAGGTTTCGGAAAAGGGTACGTCCCTCTCCGCTCAACTAGAACATAACCCCTTTGGCATAACACCTTAAGCTACAACAATGGGGGTGGTTCAGGAACCCCAAAGTAGTCCACGCAAGAGGGAACCTTGTGGACAAAACGGGAAGTGCTCTGCACTACCTACTTGACTAGTGATTCCTCTGTGAGATAGCGTTATAGGTTGTCTGTTGTGGCGACCCAGTGATAGTACATATAGACACACTAGTTGCCTACTGTTATTGAAGGGGGTAAAGTAAAGCCGAGATACTCCAAAACTAGTCGGTGTAATTTTTTGGGTAAATCGCGCTCACTGGTGGCAACTTTGTAACACCTAGGGTGAGAGAACCACCTAGGAGAATATACTTTGGCCAGGAGTCCACTTTGACCATTTTAAAACAAAGTGTTGAGTTGTGAACCTTCTTTTTGAGAAACGTGTGACGTATTACTTTCACCTAGTTTTTACTTGCCTTAGGGCGAGGCGAAACTCTGCTAAAGTGAGGCTAGCATTTTTCGTCATTTTTCTTGATTTATTTCCTTCATATTCTTTTGACACTTTGTTGATCAAAAGAGGTGTGATTACCTTTGTGTTACCATTACTGTTTCTCTCACTTTTATGTCCGTTTACGCCCATCCATGTTTCACGGCTGGGTTAGTTAAATGTCTAAAGTGAGCAGAGGTGTTTTCACGTCATTTGGTAGCCATTGTGATCTTGATACCCACGTCAAGATCGTCATTGTAGTTAGGCGTGGTTCATCACTGCGGAATTCCATAGAGGAGTTAGCTTGTTTGTCTCATATCATTACAATTTTGATATTTACGTCTTGTTTCTTGTAAACTCAACATAAATACCTATATTTATGCTGTTACGCTACACACATTCTTAACTATTCTTAGCTATAATTTGAGCATTTTTTGTTTGGTTTTATTATTACCTCGATTTCAAAAGGTGCTAGGCACTACCATTTGTGCATGTTATATCAATAACACCTCGATATCAATACTTCACTTTCTTGCAAAGTGGGTTAACATATCTTGGTGATATTGTTGTGTCATTCACAAATCGTAATTGACACTTTTTGAGATATAGGTCTTAATTAGACTTGAGCTTGCTCATCATATATCTTGATTGGGAGATCGCATTTAACTTCATGTATTTACTTACATCTTGTTCATTCCTTTGAACTTGGCATAAGTGGAGACATCTTGTTAATCATTTGGTGTCGTAAATTACTTTAAAACGTAGTCTAGGAGGTACTTCATTTGATTAAGTTTTGATACCAAATGATTGTTTCATTGGTGACTTTATCATTCTATCACATTGGTATTCTCACACTATTAATTTACTCTTAACACATACATCTTGTGTTTCACTTAGGGGTAGTCATTGAATTTTGAACAAATCTACAACTTACCTTAGTGAAACTTATCATGAAAACATGGCTCCCAAGACACGTCTAGGTTTAAAGAAACAAACATATGAGGAACAACAGGCACAAGCTTGGGAAACCTCTAACAAACAAGGGTCAAACCCATTTATCGGACACGATCTAGGACCACTATTTTCTACGTAGAAAAGGAAATAGAAGAAATGGTCGACCATAGTGGAAACGAATTAGAATCACCACACGCAGACTTTGATTTTGACCCCACTCTACTAGATGAGTTTCTCCTTAGAAATAAAGATAGAGTTTTGGCACAGTCATGGAATTAGGGGCCAAATTGCCCACCGAAAATGAACCAATATTACCTACAAATGACACTACTAAGGAAGAACGCCCCCTTATCAATATGGAAGATATTTTAACAGGTGGGCATGCTTCCACTTCTTACGTAGAAAATGATAAAGTGGTAGGGCATAGAATACCCCTCATCAAAGTGCCACGAAGAAACAAGATAGAACATGAGACAGGGGAAGAACCTTTAGAAGAAGAAGACACAAACCAAGTCACAATCCAACAACAACTCAATAACCTAGGCTGACAACTAGCTTTTCTTACTTTCCAGGTATAGAAAGACACAAACAAGAACATTCAAAAGTCAAAGCCTAAGTTTAGGATCCACGAACTCCATTGAGAAAACCAAGGAGAAGAAGACACAGGGTATCATCATGTACACATCCCCGCTTCTCCCACTAAAGAACAATTGCTCGCACAAGAAGTGCAATCTATGAAAGCAACACTTGCTAGCATAAAAGAAAGCAATATAGGTAGTATTAGGAAATACCAATACGAATAATTATGCCCCTATCCTTTTGACAAGAGAATGACCCTTCAACCCTTTCTAAATAAATTTGATATGCCAAAGTTTGAAAAATACAAAGGAAAGGGAGACCCAAGGGATCATGTTAAAGATTTCTACATGGCATGTCAAGAGGTGTCTTATAGTGATAATTACCTTATCAGACTTTTTCATAAGAGTCGCAGAGGTCAAGCATTGGAATGGTTTACGCGCTTACCACGAGGATCAATTTTCACCTGGCCGAATTGGAGGAAAGATTCATGCATCATTTCTCATATAACATAGAGAGTGACATCACCATGGCCGACTTGTGCGGCACAAAACAATGCCCAAATGAGACCTTCGCCTGACTTCCTCCAATGGTGGAGAGGGATAGCTAGTCGCTTCCTTGTGCTTTCCCTTTGAAGAAATTGGTGAGTATTTTCGTCCCTAATCTCAACCCGAGATATAGCTTTCCACCTCCAAATGCATTGTGTCCACACCTTTGAGGAGGTTATCGAGAAAGGGATTCAAATAGAAAAGGCTCTCATTGCAAAGGCACCCTCAAAACCCAATCTAAAGATAACCAAAGTGTCAAACCCGCTGAAAAGCCAAAGATCTTTAACAAAAACAAAAACGTGGTGGGAGAGCGGAATCACGATTCCAAAGCGTGTTCAAACAATCCAAACCAGTCAACATTTTAAACTGACCAAGGGCCCAATTCAACCACCACCAAAGTGATGAACATTCACCTCCCTCAATGAACCATTTTCCATCATACTAAAACAGTTGGATGTGGCCCACATGATGACCTATCCTACAACGCAACTGTTTGATGAAAACGCTCCTAAACCTTCATGGTATAAGGAGCATGAATACTACGAAATGCATCACGTTAAAGGTCATAAAACAGACAAATGTTTATGACTTCGCCACTATATTCAAGACCTCATTGACAACGGGGAGATAGAGGTGGATAACCCTAGCCACATGCAAACACCTAATGAGAAAATGGGGATTTATAAGGAACCATTCCCCAAGCATGATAAGTCAGAAAAGGAAAAACCGGATCGGGGAGAGTCATCCCAAACCTATAAAGCCGTGAATTACTTGTATACCAAGAGAGATAACAATCATTATGATTTGCTTATTGGATGTATTCGCTCCCCTACTGACCGCGTCAACACCATCTAGATAAAGGGAAAGGACTGTGCTGTGGTAACAAGGCGAGCCCGCCTCGTAATTCCGGACCCCTCTCCGTCGACCCCGAAAACTGGTAAATATAACCTTTTAGAACAACTTGAGAGGACACCTACTAAGATCTCAATCTTAGATCTTCTCAAGATATCCAATGTGCATAAGGACATTTTGTATCAAACTCTTCAGGGGTCAGGAGTGCCTTTAGAAGTCGATCCTACGTACCTTCAAGCCATGGTGGCAAATATTGCACCAAGTGAGCATCTCGCTTTCAACCATAGGGAGGTCACTAAGGAGAATCCTACACATAATCTTCCCTTATACATTGAGGTAGTTGTTACCCGTAGGAAAATCAAATGGGTGCATGTGGATAACGGATCTGGATTGAACATCTGCACGCTTAAATTAGTCAAACAATTGGGACATATGGAAAAAGATCTTGAGTCCCATATCATCACTATCACCGCATATGAAAATGCGGAAAGAGAGTCAGCAGACACCATTATGTTGCCAATGGAGGTGGGCCCCACTTTCCATCCAGACAAAGTTTCATGTCTTAGACTTGGAACTTCCATATAATATGCTTCTAGGCTGACCGTGGATCCATGCCATGCAAGCAATGCCATCAACATTTCATCAATGCATCAAGCTGAAGCATGAGGGACATACAGTAACAATACCAAGAGACTCAGAGCCCTTTGCTCATTGTAGAGCTCTTAATAGCTTTGCATGAAAGGGTACATATGCATGTCCCTCCACGAGATATATTGTCCCTCTTCATTCGAGGCCATGGAATCTCGAGTATATTTAAATTCTATAGTTCTTGCACTCATGGGGCATCTACTTCAATATCTCCATTTCATTCATGGGAGATGAAAATTATGGAATATGGCTGTGGGGAGTATAATTTACAACAAGTGCTCTTGGTTTTGACCTCTCCTTGTCACCCAAGACTAGAGGTCGACCCAACTACCGCTTGGGAGACCTAGAGAGGAACACACTATTGGGTTGTTCCACGGAGGCTATTAGTGAGGAAAATTTACTTGATCCACCTACTACTTGGGTCCCGAGGACACTCGGCCATCTTGTTATCAAACCCTAGAATATGAAAAATCTAGCAGAATGATGTACTCCATGGGCTACAAAGGCCTAGGATGTGGGAGGAATGAACAAGGACAAAGATAACCAGTCCCTCTTCCACATTTCAAAATAGAAAGATATGGCATTGGGATTCACCCTTATGGAGCACACCCCAATGATCAAGATGTGACTTGTTCTGAGCATGAGGATAGCTCTGATTATCTAGATAGTGATCTGATTCCTGTTATAGCCAATATGACAATCTGGCATCCACAAACCTTTTCATGAATAACACTGTCCTAACCATCACCCCCACTGAACCAACCCTTGGCCTTGTATATCCCTCCCTTGTTGAATGGGACCAACAACATCACGTGCCACTAGATTTATTCGAGAATGATGAGGCTATTGCAGAGTTCATGGGCATAAGGGATACAATTCCCATTGGAGATCATAAGAAGGGTTTCTTTATTGACTTAGACACTTGCGCCTACTTGGCGAGGAGGCTGAACTTCGTGGTCAACAAAATTTAAAGAAAAGCGAGGGAAAAAGTTCTAAAGAAAAGCCTCGGAAAAAATCGAAGTCCAAGTCACACAGTGAAAACCTCTTTGAGGCACTGGCTGACAAAAAAATAAGAAAATCAAAGGACAAACAAAGTGACCACGCGAGGATGAAAATCTCGTAGAGACATCCTTGGATGAATATCTCAACCTACCTCCCGATCCTACGCATGTGGAGGATTTATCAAAATTGTTAGTTGAAGAAACCATTGATGTCAATATTGGTACCGAAGAAGATCCCAAGATATTAAAATTGGGAGCATCACTCTCAGCGAGAGAACAAAAGATGTTCACTATGCTACTACGAGAGTTTATTGATGTGTTCGCATAGTCTTACAAAGACATTCCTAGCTTAGATCCAAATTTTGTCGTGCATAACCTAGTTGTGCACGTAGATGCTAAGCCTATCAAAAAAAATCTTTGAAAGATGCACCCAAGAGTGGCCTTGTTAGTTAAAGAAGAATTGGAAAGGTTGCTTGCAGCAGGATTCATCAGGCCAATTGATTATTCTGAATGGATATCAAACATTGTTCTGTCTAGAAGAAACCTATTGGTATCCGAATTTGCACAGATTTTAGGGACATCAATAAAGCTTTCCCTAAATATGACTTTCCATTGCCCAACATTGACATGATTTTTGACTCGACCACAGGGTACAAAATTCTATCACTTATGGATGGCTTTTCGGGTTATAATCAAATTAAGATCACTCAGGAAGACCAACACAAAACAACTTTCACAACTCCTTGGGGCACATACATTATCGGGTGATGCCATTTAGCCTTAAGAATGCGGGAGCAACTTATCATCGGCGGGCCATGATAGTAATATTTCACGATATGATTCATGACATCATGGAAGACTACATGTAGGCGACATCACAGGAAAGTCCAAAACAAGAGAGGATCATCCTATCATTTTACGGCGTATCTTTGAACATCTGCATGAATACAAAGTCAGGCTAAATCCAAAGAAGTGTGTCTTTAGTGTGCTATCTGGGAAACTATTAGGCTTCATCGTGTCAAGATGAGGTATTGAGGTAGACCCTGCTAAAGTGTCTGCCATCACAGAAATGCCTCCACCTGAGAATATCAAGCAACTACATAGCTTGCGAGGAAAATTCAAGCCATTCGCCACTTTATCTCCTAGCTTGCAGATAAATGTCACTCATTCACTCATTTTCTTAAGAAGGACATCGCTTTCATCTGGGGACCTGAGCAACAACAAGCCTTTGCTTTGCTTAAACAGTACCTGGCTAATCCACCTGTCCTCATGCCTCCCACTCTGGGAGAACCACTTTTGCTCTATATTTCTGCTATGCAATACACTATTGGTGCACTGCTTGCCCAATATGACCTTAGCCATAAAGAGAAAGTAGTGTACTATCTGAGTTGCACCCTCATCACCTATGAACGTAAATATCCTGAGATTGAAAAGGCTTGCTTGGTCATTATTTTTACCTTTTGAAACTTCGCCATTACCTGCTAAATACTAAGACCAAGCTCATATCCAAGGTCGACCCACTCAAGTATTTGTTGTCCAAACCTGCCCTCACAGGTAGAATGGCTAATTGGATCATTCTACTTAGTGAGTTTGATATAGAATTTGTCCATCAAAAATCAGTTAAAGGACAAGTACTTGCTGACCAGCTAGCGGAAGCACCTTTGCAAAGCACAGAACCTTTGAGTCTGGATATGCCAGATGCATCTTTGCTCTACATTGAAGAATCTATCATATGGCAGATACATTTTGATGGATCTTTTACGTTTCATGGTTCAGGTGCAGGAGTGGTCCTTATTACTCCTTCGGGTGATCCTATACCACGGAGCTTTCTGCTGGCCTTCCCTTCCACAAACAACATTACGAATATGAAGCACTCATTATAGGGATGAAGCTAGCCATTAAGTGGAATATTCAACATGTTAAGGTTGTAGGTGATTCATGACTAATCATCAAATAGGTTAATGATGAGTATAAAGTTAAGGATGATAAGCTCATACCTTACAAAAAGTTAGTGGCAACTCTAAAGGATTATTTTGTGCGCATCACCTTTGAGCGATTCTAAGAGCCTGAGAATGCAGATCGGCGCAGATGCCATGGAAATGGTGGGATCTATGATTTTTATTCCACCGGGGAATAATGATATGCCATTCTTCGTAGAAAATCTACGCCAGCCCGTGTATGACATGTCGGAATCTTTCCTGGCTTGTGAGGTTGTTGGTCCCCATTCCTCATGGTATGAACCCATCTTCACCTATCTTAAGGATAGTACTTTCCCTCCCGATATCTCCCGCTCGAAAAGCAGAGCCTAATTCACCAGATAGCCCGTTACACCCTTTTAGGAGGTTCACTTTATCATCATGGCTACGACAGAATGCATTACGTTGTCTGGATGTGACGGAGTCAATCCAGGCAATCAAGGAAGTACATGAAGGAGTATGCAGAGCACATACAAATAGAATGGTCTTGGCTAAGAAATTGCTGAGAGTAGGTTACTATTGGCCTACCATGGAAACTGATTGTTGTAATTATGTTAGAAAATGTGTGCTTTGCCAAAAGTATGGAAATTTCATCCATGCTCCATCGCAACCATTGCAACCAATCACTACCCCGTGGCCATTCTCCAAGTGGGGACTTGATCTAATAGGGAAGCTTACTCCTACCTCATCTGATGGTCATACACATATCATCACAGCTACAGAATACTTTACAAAATGGGTGGAGGCTATCCCTTTAACCTATGTCACAGGAGCATAGATTTCTAAATTCATCATGAATCACATTATTTGCCGATATGGTATCCCTGACCATTATCACGAGATAATGGGAAGTCATTTAAGAACAAAGCGTGAAAGGTCTTTGCCAATGGTTCCAAATTAGATTGAAATGGTCCACGCCATATTACCCTCAGGGTAATGGACAAGCTGAGGCAACAAACAAGACTTTGGTAAGGATAATGGAGAAGATGGTTAGCAAAACCCGATAAGCTGGCACCTACAAATCCACCCGGCTCTCTCTGGGCCTACCAAACATCAATTCGCACTCCTACGGGTGCCACGCCATATTCCCTAGTTTTCGGGACAGAATCTATCATCCCTTTAGAGATTGAACTCCCATCCCTGTGAATTTCTCTTTGGGACTATTTGGATAAGGATGAAGATTATCGAGTGGCAAGATTGGCTGAGTTAGAGCTCTGGATGAGAGGCGCATTCATGCTCTTAATCACCTGAAGGTATATCAACACAGAATCTCCCACAACTAAAACAAGAGAATCATCCCTCGCCAGTTTGAGGTGGGTGATTTAGTTATGAAGGAGAACCAGTTCAACACCAGAGCAGAGTGAGAAAAGAAAGGGAAGTTTAAACCACCTTTGGTTAGGACCCTATGTCATAGTTGTCAAGTATGGCACAGGGGCATACAAGTTGGCTCACCCCAATGGTGATGAGCTCGGGAGCCCATGAATTCCATGCATCTTAAGAGGTTTTATTCCTAAACATGGCACAAGAAAGTCATAAAAATCACAAAAAAATATTAAAAAATCAACAAAAAAAAACAAATCAGAAAAAGAAAAAGAGAAAACAGGTCATCCACTAGTGAAAACCATGCAATTGTGGCACTTTGGACAAGTCCTTGGGTGAAAACCGGTTTCGGCGCCTCGGGAGGATTTGTTGTTCACAAGCATTCTGTATTAGAAGGGTAGTTGTCTTTGTCCTAGACCTGGTTCTACCTTCGAGTTTCCTTGTGCACACCATCTAGTCTAGCCTTGATCCGGCTTTTCCTTCTTCTATTCGTCTGTAAGGGACGTGGTCTTTCGTTATTTCCCATCTTACGCTGGGGGAAACTCAATGACTTCACCTTCTTGTTCATAAGCGCGTGGCCACGCCTTGTATATTCCCCACCTAATGTCTTTGGGGGCATCCATGCTTTCTTGGTTACCTGCACATAGCTTTGGAAAACTGTTAAAAACACAAAAATAATAGAAAATTGTTTGAACACAAAAAAAATAGAACATTGTTTCAAGAAAACAACAAAAACAATATATATATATATAAAATCCCCCAAAAAAAAAAAGGCAAAATTTTTCAAAAAATTCCTAAAAAGTAAAACACCCTACAAAATGGTAACTTGCTTCTTATGGCTAAAACTTGTGTCTTGCGCATGGTATTTTCTCCATATCCTATTGGTTTATCTCACATCTTCCCGATTAATATGACTCACAGATCACCGGATTCACAACCATTCACAACAGCTAGCTGCTTGCTTCGTCTATACTCTAGGGCACTTTTGGTTTCTGGTGTTGTTTCGTTGTGCACAAACACTTTTCATGGACCCCGTGTCCATTTTCATTTCCCCTTGCATGTATCCTTGCTTGGGGCATCATTTTTAACCCTTTTCATCAATCATGAACTTGTGGATCTCTTCAGCACTGATAACAAAACATTTGTACAACTGTCTTGACCGTTATTGGGTTGGATATGTGTGTTCGTACTTATTTTCCCTGTTATATGAGCTTGTTTCCTTCTCGTATTGCATTGCATTATTATATGTTGCATGGAGTTGGTACTTTCAGCAATGGACAATTGTTCGTAGTATGGCTTTTCATGTCATTCTACCTTTGTCGTATGCTTATATTTTTCATAAGGACCGATGATGTAGTTCCTATGGCAATATGATGACATCAAATTTGTTCCAAACAAATAAGCGGCTAGAGGTTAAGCTCTTCTCTCCCCTCATCCATATTTCTTCTACATGACTTCCCTTTCACCCCTAATTCTCCCTCTCCTTGGGGCATCCTGCCTCGTCCCCATTCTTCTGCCTACTTCTCATATTTTTCGATCGTCGATCAGCTTCCTTTGTCACCCCATCGACACTCGAGGGGGCATCTCTCCCTCCTACTAATTTTTCTTCTATCCCTTCAAAATCTCTTTTGTCTACTATCTTTGAAGTGGCATCACTTACGCCACCCCAAAGAGGGGTAAATGTAGACACCTATAATTACGCCTAAGCAATTTAAATACTTAAATTGTGCTAATTATCCCCTTTCTCACAAATCAATGACATATCGTCAAAAGCACTCATTTTCCCTCATATCATCATTAATTAATTACACTAATCTAATTAATTAAGTTTTCTATCCAACAAATACCCTAATTAACGACCTTCCGTTAATAAATCACCCCTTCTACCTAGACTAATTAATTATTATTAATTAATTAGATTTCCCTTCCATTTAACCAATAAATCAATATTTAATTGATTTAATCCCCTTATAATAGCCTAAATCGCACTAATATTCCTCTAATTGGCTTCTATAAGCTTACATCTACCTATTAATTAATCACCTTTGATTAATTAAAATACCCCCAACTCCCATGACTTGCTAAACATGTATTAAACCCTTCTAAAGTAAGGTTACCTTTAATAAAGCAACCTTATCCATTCCTAATCATGTTTTACCTTTATCCCACATTCATGAGAATGTGTTGAATCCTTATCCTTTAGGCTATATAAAGATCCCTCCACCTACTTTTTACTTACACCTAAACTTTCTAAGAGAGCAAATGCAAAGCATATAGCAAAGAGACTAAGAGCTTGCACCTTGCCCTTTTGAGAGTTCATCATCTTGAAGAGTTAAGCCTCTTTCTCAAAGTGCTTGGGTCATATGGGAGGTGTCAAAAGGGTCTTGTAGCCTAACTTTGATTAGCCCCCATTCCTAGGTTCTTGGAACATTAAGGACAACTATTTTGATAGCCATGGAGCTTACTTAGGTCCATTCATTTTTATTTGTTGTTAGAGAATAGAGGAGTTTAGATATTTAGCATTGTTAGTTTCAAAGTTTGTATTGATGAATGCTAGCATCTAACCCTTGTTTAATTCTCATCATGATGGTGTTTATGCTTTGTTTTAGCTAAATTGTAGAACTATTTTAGGTGGTAGTTCTGTTTCATTTGATTTAGCATTAAGAAAAGTATACATGCACACACATTGAATCTATAATTCTGAGTGGGGAACACGATTGCACCACTCATGGGCTATGTAGAGGACACTGAAAAAATCATTCGCGCCGTTCCAGAGAACTATAGAACAAAAGGAGTTATTTAGATGAGAATTAATGGATGGGGATATGGCAACCATTCACACTAGAAATCAACTCTCATGGTCAATGCACACCCACATGGATGAGCCTGATTTTGATGTATGTGAGGATTCATGCGTGTCAAGACAAATGAAGAAGATACCTCAAGCTAGGCACATAACAGTTAAACCTTATGTCAGATGAACAAGTTAGCAATGTCTTTGGTAAAGGTTTCTCACGAGGTTACTGAAGAAACATGTTTAAGGTCGTAACAATCGAGCCTTTGCGTGAGGAGTTGAAGATGAAGGATGCAGTGATAGCATGCCTGACCCAAGAGAAGGACTTGGAGCAGAAAAAGAATAGTGCGTTAATTGGCATGGCAGAGGTCGTTGGAGATCATGTGATGAAAGCGCACCCGTATCTGAAAATATAAGGTTCCAGAACAATTCCCCTTGGTAATGCATTATGTTAGAGCTTTGGTGGAATTTGTATTAGAAGAGGACACAATCAAAATGCCAAAACCAAAGAATCCTAAAGAAGAGGTAGAAAGGGCTAAGGCTGCAGTAGTTAGAAAGATTGCATCATACGAAGGCCTACTGCAAGTGCTCCAAGAAGAATTGAAAAAGGTGGATCATGCCTTAAATATATGCACATCTCAAAGGCGTTGATCAAGGTAAAGACTTTAGAAGAAGATAATGTAGTCAGAAGGCTATGAAGGATGATACCTTGGGCTGTGCAGAATGGTTAACACTCATAAAGCAAAAGCATGAGGCCCTAGCAGCAGCACAAGAGCCACACAAGGAAATATTAGATGAGCTTGGGAAACTCATCGCAAAAAATATGGATGCGCTAGAAGGAAAACATACTACAATGTCTAACATTATGTTGGTATTGCAGAATGAAAAAGGTGAAGTTACACAAGATGAACTGGAGTCTATTATTATGGACATACCAGAGAAGGTAGAAAAATCATTCACCAAGTGGCAGGCCTTGGAGGCAAAAATAAAATAGGAGTATCTAGAGTTGATCCTTCAAACTGATATAGAGGAGGCTACCTCATAAAACTTCTTTATTCATCTACATTCTTTCTTATTATTTCCATTCAACATTATTTACTTCAGTTTTGGAGATAACCATTATCGAGATGACAATGAGATTAGTGTGGGGTAATTTTGATCAGAGAATACTTGTTAGAGATAACACAAGAAGTCCACATGGGAGAGAAGGCCAGGATCAAGGGCGTGAAGGGACATGAAGAACCCACACGTGGAGGGCAAGTTCAGCTTTTGGGACCTAGGTGATTTTGATCATGAAGACCTATTTTTATAAGATGGTGTGCAGGCACATAAACAAGGCAATGATATGCACGCCACACATTTTATATCTTTATAGGATCGGATAGAAGCATTTTGCATAGAGATGAGATAATAATAGGATTGTCACTTTAGTTAACTGTAAGAGGTCTATAGATAACACACTTGTATGTGTGGCTACGCTTGTAAATGGTGTGTGGCTATTAGTAGCATGCAACCTATTTTTGGAAATATATAGCGGTGAAGGGAAATTCCCACCCTATATATATGATGTGAATCAAATAGTAGGATATATAGAGAGATGATATGATACATAGGTGTATGCGAGTGTAAGAGGTAAGCATAAAGAGATATATGCATATGACTGGATTAATATATTAGATCCATGCATGCATCAGTATAGATTTCCATTATTGTAGGGAGCTTTTGTGTTTATTAATAGATGGAAGATATTGGCTTAATCTAAGTTTCATTCCTATGTGTGATTGAGTAGTGTATGTTCTTGATTCAATCATGATTATTGTTTAAGCTTGTTCCTTCCTAGATTTGAATATAGCATGCATTGTAGAATGATGGATTGGTTATGGATCTATATGTTTCTTCCTTCATCACGCTAACATCCTACTATAAAAACCCTAAAGAGGGACCTGGTACCTTTACGTACTTCAAGTGAGCGCTCAGTCTAGGCTGAGTGATGTGCCAGTACATCTAGGGTTTTATCTGGTAAGTTCTAGGTTGTATCACTAGATTCTTGATGATATCTGTGTCTCTCCTAAATCTATGGTCATGACTATTTCTTTGATGACTAGTTATTTCCTTGATTTATGGCTTGATATACAACCTTGGCTAGTTCTTAGATTGTTATTCCTTTCCTATATAAGAAAGGCCCATTCTCATTGTATTTCATTGAGTTCCATAAGAATATATAATATTCTTCTCATTTGTTTGCAAAGGTTTATGTTAAGTTATTCTGGAAAATTTATTTCATCTTATTGATCATGATGTTTCATTTGCATCTATGTTCTTGGCTTGGTATGATCTGGTTATCGTTCCTTTTACTATGAATAATGTTGTCTTCCCATTCCATTTGTGAAGGGTAGACTTATTAATAATTTACTAAGGGGAAGAAGTTGAGTGGTTAGAGTACCAAGGAATACATCATGGGGGATAGAAGGAACAAGAGACTTTGAGATAGATTCATATTTCCATCTCCTTGAAAAGGGCGGGTGCTCTCTTAGAGAAGGGATTGGTTGAGGATCTGAAAGGCCATGCCCTGATGAAGAAGCATAGCGCCATGAGTGAGTGGAAAACTAAAATGAAAACATACCCTTATTATCCTGAGTAGAGTAGATTAATGCTCTTAAATGATGAACAGATAAAGACAAATCCTCTTCTCCATCTGAGATAATGATTGGGGGTTGAGAGCTTGATTTTCCCTTTCTCTTGCTAGAAGATGGTGTTGGCATTTAACATGGTTGTGAGGGTTCATGTCTCATCTTCCCCTTCTCTCCTCCACTCCAATTCATCCACCTTTTGAGAAATGGAAGGCACGATGTGAATGCAATATTTTTCATATAACACATAAGA
This sequence comes from Taxus wallichiana var. yunnanensis, assembly GCA_018340775.1. Lineage (NCBI taxonomy): Eukaryota > Viridiplantae > Streptophyta > Pinopsida > Cupressales > Taxaceae > Taxus > Taxus wallichiana. The sequence continues at coordinate 86,602,151 of CM031239.1, forward strand.
TTCCTCAGAATTTCCTTTAATACAAATTCTTCATCACATAGGAATGGACATTGAAAGTTAGTTTTCCTAAACACTTGGGGCCTCCTCTCAATCCAAAATTTCTTCAAGTTTTCAGGAGTCTTCAAATGTTCCCATCAAAAGAGATGAAAATACATGAATTGGAAGGATGTAAAGACATGAATGATCCTAATTAGCCTTGTGAGAAGTGCAAGTTAGACTTGCTGATAAGTCAAGGGCCCTCTAGTTTCTCCTGCACATTCTATGTCAAACAAGGCCCTAACAAAAGCTTCATCAAGACCACACAGGTCAAAGATTTGATTCAAGTCTTCTTAATAAATTTATTTCAAATTATTTTCCATGGGTACTCTCGCTATGTCGTAGGTAGAAGGTAGTAAAATCTTTCTTCTCTTAGAGAATAAGAAAAGTAATGGATCCCGATGATGGGATAAATTCAGGTTTTATAGTAGAAGTAGCACAAATTGATTGAATTGAAAGAAATCATTTTCACCTCGTGAGGAAGATCTGCTCATTTTCATAAGGAGAATATAAAGGTTGAAGTGAATCCAAAATAAGAATGGTTGATGAATTAACTGGATTCAATAAGAATCATGTGGGATAGTTGAACCAAGAAGATGTGAGAACGAATGCAGAATACCCAAGGTGTATTTTTGGATAGTAGATAAAAATAATTTTCCTCCTTAGGTCACCGTAGAGTGCTCAAAGGATATCAAAAGAAACTATCCAATCACCAGGTGGAGGGAATCATGAAAACATTAATCACAAGCAATGACATGGTATTCTAGTCATATATGATAAGAGTAAAATGAATAAGGCCCATACTCTTCACACTTGGCATAGCCAAATAAAGTATTTTCATAAAAAGTTTCATTGATATACCTGACATTTTGGGAAAGTAGAATATAATTTTGAAATATAGACATTTTTGGGGGAAATTAAAAGGAAAATTGGAATGGAATTATATAAAGGTGATGAGAATACACTCACAAAAGGGGGGGTTTATGGTTTCGAGATTTGAAAGAGGAAAGAGGTTGAGAAAAGCCATTTTTCCAAAGACTTGTTTGAGAATCTTTTTAGCTTTTGGAGCCTTCAAAATAAATCATGTCAAGATGGTTGTAAGTGTACAACCATTGATACTGTAAATGAAAATTTCCTTTGGTGATGAATTTGACGAGCCCTAAGTTAATTGTGTTAATCATGAGTATTGTTGTATCTCGATTTCAATTTGAGATGTCTTAAGTAGTTATTCATGTTCCTATTGTAATCTTATGTTAGGAGTCCCTATGAATCACATAAGATCTTATCCTCATGGTAGTATTGTGGCATTTAAAATTTCCCTTTAAGAGGATCTTTCATTTCATCGAATAATAAAAATTTAAATTCATTTTACTTACATTTTTCCGATCTGATTGTTTATTAGTCTATGAGTGTATCTTAGGTGTGATGGATAAGGGATTTTTGATGTTTAATTAAGTCTTTGACATGATATTTTGTGTTAAATTCTTAAATAATGTGCGAAAGCATGCATCTTTTAGCTTCCATAGGTGCACATCTTCTTGTTAAAGGCTCATTGTTGACTATCGAAGTTATTTCATCATCTTACATGGAAGATTTCCAAACCTTTGTTAAAAGTTCCGAGGAATTTAGTATATTAAATTTTATCTTACTTGATTCCCCCAACATAATCCATATATAAATGATAAAATCCTACAACAACTACCCCTTATTGTAGTGTTTGTCTATAAATATTGAGAAAATTTGTTGAATTTACCCATCCTTTATTTGAAACATGCAGGAGCAATCGGGTCTTATTGTTGTCTTTAGTAACCTGAACCTTGTCTAGGAGACATCTTCATTCTCTAGAGTGAAAACTCTTTAGAGTTAGATTATGTTGTGTTGACCATGTGTTCTTAAGGTTTAATTTTAATATCATTGAAGGTAAGTCAAATATTTTTGATCCATTGATAATTCTCACAAATACAAGTTACAAAATGGGTCCTCTCACCCTGGTTGAAGCAAAAACCTAAAGTAGGAGGGTAGGTCATACCCTCAACATGGTGCTATCTAATTTCTCCAAGCTTGAGTGACAAAGAGTCTAGTTAAATTTATCCCCAGCTACAAAATGACTCAAATCTTGATCTATCTGTCTCTAAGCATCCCTGCTCTACTGTTGATGTTGCTCAACTTTTCAAAGGGAGAACCATTTTGGGTACCAACACATTGTGCATATTTTTTAAGGGTATAATACCTCATGTTACATGACTACCATGGCTAAAATATAGTTTATTATGATTATTAAAATGTTATTTAGTTTCTATAATGCATTAAGGTTTGGATACATTAGTTGCATATTCTACCTCTTTAAATAAGTTAATGTACTTATGCTTCTACAAATCATCCTCCATTAATGGTGGAACCATCTGAAAAAGCTCAAGAAAGAAGGGGCTTGGATCTTGTGCATGCCTTTAGTAAGTGCCTAACGCCTTTTGGGTGATAGGTCGACGCACTTGGGGTTAGTAAAGGTATTAAGGGTAAATAAATGGCTACATTTTGGTTATGTTGTTGAGACCTCATTTTGAAGCTGTTGTGAAAATGGTAAATGATGATGATGCTTAACCTTGACGAGTGTTGAAGCATGGCTTAAAATCATAGAGGATGCATTTTCTCGGAGATTTAGTACCAGGACCTAGGTTTAATGCACGTAAATGGGTAGAAGAACATCGTATCATGAGATGTATGAGAGCTTATTCTGTTGTTTTCTAGTAGACTTGTATTAATAGATTTTGACATATAAATCTAGATCAAGTTTGTGGTGAATCCATTTTGGTTTGAAATATTTGGTAAATACTAGTGTCTTAACCTTCATAAATTAAGATTTGTTGTTAATATTTGCAAAACTAGAAGGAATGAGGTCTTTCTTTGACAAGGACCCTACTAGAAAATTGTTTCTAGAGCTTGGGAAAACAAATCCAAAAAGGAGACAAGTCTATAAGGTATTGGGGGACAAATATTCAAGAGAAAAGGAAATACCAGTCATGGAAAGTGATCAACCTATAGTTTAGGATTATCCTACACCTTCAAATAGTTTAGAATCAAATAGTCTTTGGGTGAATCTAAATACTCTAACGAGTGAGGGGCCATCATTTGTATTTGGGTTAAGTGCCCCTCATTTATTTCCTTCATCACTCAATAATGATAAGGGTTTTTGTGAAAATGAGTCACTAGATACTTTGAAAATCATACGCATGTATCCCAAATACCCTTGGTCCCACATTGTCTTAATCCTAATGTAGGATCACCTCCTCAAAATAACATGGCTCGGCCTCCTCCTAGACCTCATTTTTTTGTCAACATGTTTAGACCAATAAATTTTAGAGGAATGGTTGGATATATTAATTTTGTACCACAAGATGTAAGAAATAGGTTTCCTAAGTTTCGGGTATCTAATGCCATCACTAGTGAACGGTATTTGAGACTTTTTGTTAATATGATGGAGGATTTCAAAATAGAACATGAAGACATATATATAAATTTGTTCATTCATACTCTCAAAGAAGATGCACATGATTGGTACAAATATTTTCCAGATAACTCAATAGATTCATGGATTGAGATGAAGAATGCTTTCATATTACAATATGGGGATAAGACAGACCCAAGGTTCCTCTTATCTGAATTTGAGAATATAAAGAATAATCCCAATGAGTCTATCCAAGATTTCAATACTAGGTTCAATAAGACTTTAAATAGACTACCTATAATTTTGAGGCCTAGTAATGAATCCTACTTAATAAAGTACTCTGATGCTTTTGACAAAAAAGTTTCTTATTATTTGAGAGATAAGAACCCTAGAACTTTAAGGAAGGCTTTTACAATGGCCTTGCAAATCAAAAATAATATTAAGGAAGCTGAAAAACCACTTAAGAGGGAGGGTATCAAATTTATTAATCATGATAGACCTCAGTCAAATAAGGTAGTGGATCTGGAGGAGGTTGTGAAAACTTTGGCTAGAGTAGTTAAAGAAATATATTATAAGCTTTCCAGAGTAGAAAAAGGAATAGTACAAAGTTCTCAAGGTCAACACAAACCACAGGGCCAAGATAGATTTGGAAATCATCTTAGGAGTGATCACAAAATAGATGAAAGAGGAAAAGGACCCATGGGGTCAGGAAATAAACAGATCCCCGATCCTTTATTCCGCTAGAGTTGTTGTGGTGGAAGAAGATCATGCTATTGAATGGTGTGATAGGTGTTTTTTCCACATTCCCCTTGTGATACTATTGAGAAAATTGAAGATAAAAATGATGATGAGACTTATGGTGATGTATGTATGATGGAAAACCCTGAAAATCCATAGCAAGGAGCCACTTCAACTGAGCTGATAAGTGTCAGAACCATAGAAAGTTTCTAGGATTAAATTTTTTGGGTATTACCTTTTCCCCTAATGATGATGTTGAAGTTGATATGGTGTAAGCATTTGATTTACCTAATCATGATTTTAAATATCTAAGGGATTTAATGATAAAAAATTATGATGGGGGAATTCCTTCTAAGGAAGACAAACAATTACTCATGAATGCAACTATTGTTCAAGAAAAGGAATACAATCTCAGAAGTTGAGTTGTTAAAGGAGGACTATAGCCCAAACCCAAGACCCCTCTTCTTACCAATATCCCAAATGAGTCTCCTAGAAAGGATATGCCAACTAAAGGTTTGATTACCCCAAATAGAACTTGTACCCTAGTTCATGCCCAAACCTTGAAAGGTCTTGTACCGCTAGAAGGAGTTGTTACCCTTCCTCCTAACATGGTCTTACCCAAATATGTCCCATGTGATGTTGCCCATATTTTGAGTCAGATGAAAGTCATAGTTCATATTTTTGAATTAATTGAATCCTTGAACGTAGAAAAATAGAATATGAGTACTTGGGATTCAAAGAGGATACATTTCCCCATGTAAAAATATGAATCATGTGGATACTCCCCCTATCATTACAGAATTGGAAGTACCTCAAGTATTATAGGATTTGGGAGAACCTCCTGAGGTATATTTGGGCACTTCTCTTATTGAATCTCAACTTGATGTTTACCCTTTTTATAATAATTTGATCATAAAGGATAGGTTAGTGCACAATAACATGTTTGACTCGGGGCCTCTTGTAATGTGATTCCCCTTGAGGTTATGAATGAATTAAATATCAAAGTAACAACATATTTTTAAAGTGCACTGTTATGGATTCACAAGAAGTGTTAGTGATTAGGTATGTCAAAGGTTTGGCTGTACAATTTGTGGCTTATCCATCTCTGGGAAAGTTTTAACCCTAAATGTGGTCATTGTGGATTTTCCTACTAAATGGGAATGTTGTTGTCAAGGAAATGGGATGCTAGTGTCAAAGGAAGTGTGTAGATGGATTTCTCATATGCAATCATACCAATATATAGAAGCCTTGTTAAGCTATGTGGAATAAAAATAATGTCACATCGATTGAGGATTCTAAGAACACATCCTATGAGGTATTGTACATTAGACGTAGATGTTGATAAGTTTGTGGGTTATATAGATTTTAAAGAGCATATCATGGATGAATGTAAGTACCCTAGGAAACTAGATGACCCTTGGAATTTAATGTTTTATGGATCTTGTTCCAATTCAGGGAATGGTGTCTAAGTTTCCTTATATCCCCAAATCACGAGACTTTAAATTTTTCCTTTAAACTGAAGTTTGAATGCACTAACAATATTACATAGTATGAAGTGTTGTGTTTGGGATTAAGGATTGCTTGGAGGTATGGTATCAAATATGTGATTATCAAAGGAGATTCATAGTTGGTGGTTAAACAAGTCAGGAAGCTCTATGCAACTAAGAATCAAAGGATGAAACAATATAAGCACACAAAGTATGGGACTTTATTGAGTTGTTTGATTCCTTCAACATATTGTATCACAACAAAGATCAAAATGTTGTTGCAGACAAGTTGGTAGTATTAGGATCTAGATTTGACAATTGTATAATGTCCCTTACTTGTGAGTATGATATAGAAGTGTTGGCAAGACCATCTATCCTTGACAATGTCAAGCACTAGAAAGTTTTTGAAGATGATGCCCAAATTTAGAGGTTTCTACAAAATAAAGGAGAATTTACAAATCAAAATATGGATTGGGAACTGATGGTTTCTATATGTGATGGTAAGGATACTCTTTTTGGACAAGAGGTTATTCAATTGAAAAAAATACAATTCCAAGAGGGTTAGTGGCCTTGGAGTCAAATTTTGACAATGTTGATAGGGTTGTTCACAGGAACGTCCATGTTTTGAGAGATGTAGAAGAACACAACTTGGGGACTGATGATAAACCTAGAAAAATATGGTTGGGCAGTAACTTGAGTAAAGAAGAAAAGCAGTCATATGTCTAATTGTTGAAGAGGTACCAGGATTTCTTGGCGTGGTCATGTTTGGAATTAAAGGAATATAGGGAGGACCTTTTCCAACATGAAATACCTTTAGAACCCAATGCCAATCCATTTAGACAAAAACATAGGCTAATTAATCCCCTCAAGGATGGAGGTATTATACAACCTATAAGGTATTCTTCTTCGGTGGAAAATTTAGTACCAGTCAGAAAGAAGAATGGGGATATAAGACTCTGTGTAGATTTGAGAATCTAAATAAGGCCTCAATGAAAGATAATTATTTGTTTCTTAACATGGATAATATGTTGCAATTAATCACTGGGTCAAAGTTGTTGTCTACATTAGATGGATTTTCATGATATAACCAAGTGGTTGTGAAGCAATCAAAATGAATCAAAACTACTTTCACTACTCCTTGGGGTACTTATGTGTACGTGAGAATACAATTTAGATTGATGAATGCTGGTGCCACCTTTCAAAGAGCTATGGATGTGGCATTCACTAGATATATAAGTGATCTTATATTTTTATACCAAGATGATGTGACAATATTTTCAAGAAAAATGGGTGATCATTTGCAGCATTTGGAAAATATGTTATAGAGGTGCTGGGAATACAATGTTTCGTTGAATCCTAGAAAATGTAATTTTGGGGTTTAGAAAGCCAATTTTCTAGGGCATATCATATAAAAGGAAGGGGTCATGATTGATCCTAAGAGAGTGGAAGCTATTGAGAAAGTTACTATCCCTATGAACAAAAAGGGTATCTAGTCTTTTTTGGCCAAATCAATTTCATAAGAAGATTCATTTCTAATTTCATGGAGATGACTATCCCCATCATGAAGATGTTGAAGAAGGATCAAATTATTAAATGGGAGGATGAAGCTATCTAAGCTTTCACCGAGATCAAAGAGGTTTAAAAAATACTCTGTCTAATGACCCTTGATTATAAATTTTTTTCAAATTTTCTCTTTTGCATCTGAAAACACCATCGCATCTGTATTATTACAAAAATGAGGAAGGAAATGAAAGACCAATTGCCTTTTTCAGTAAAGCATTACAGGGAGATAAGTTGAAGTACACCATTATGGAAAAATAGGATTTTTCCTTGGTCAAAGAGATAATATTTTAGGTCATATATTCTAAGCTCAAAGGTTATAGCTTATGTTCCTCATACAATGGTCAAATACATTTTATCAGAGATGGAGGTTTCCAGCAAGAGATGTTGGTGGGTGAACAAATTGCAGGAATATGATATGGATGTTCAGACCACTAAACTGGTTAGAGGTCTGGGCTTACCAAATTTGATGGCAGAAATAAACTTATAGGTGATGGAAGTAAATGAGGTAGAAGGAAGAGATGTGGAGGTACATGAGAAGATAATTAATTCTATATGGTACAAAAATATCATATTCTACCTCAAAAATTTGGAATGTCCAAGGCATTTGGATAAAAATCAAATGAGGAAACTTAGGTTGGATTCTAAAAATATGTCATCACTGATTATGGGTTGTCCTAGAAAAATCCTGAAGGGGTCCTTCTCAGATGTGTAATGGAGGATGAAGCCCTCAAGTTAATTTCAGACTTTTGTGAGGGAGTGTGTGGGGGAATTTTCTTTGGAAGGGTAACTACCCATAAGATACTAAGGGTGGGCTATTGGTGGCCCACAATTTTCAAGGATACAACCTTGTTGGTAAGAAAATGTGACATTTGTCAGAGATTTTAGGAAAAATGAAGGCTTCTGGTGCTCTCCCTCTATAACTAGTATTAATTGAGGCTCCTTTCAAGCAGTGGGGCATGGATTTTATAGGATAATTGCTAGAACTATCCATTGTAGGCCACAAATTAATATTGGTGGCTACTAATTATTTCACCAAATGGGTTGAGGCTATCCCCACTAAGAAGGTGAATCATCAAGTTGTTATTGATTTCATCTTAAATCATATAATTTATAGGTTTGGTGTACTGCAAATATAGTTGCTGATAATACCATGAGTTTCCAAGCCAAACCATTAGTTGTTATGTGCAAAGAATATGGTATAAAATTAACATATGCATCTAATTATAACCCATAGGGAAATGGATAGGCTGAATCAAGAAACAAAAATTTACTAAAGATAATTATAAGGACATTAGAAATCAACAAAAGAAAGTGGGGAGAGAATTTTAAGTTTTTTGTTTGGGCAGATAGGATTAGTTCTAAGAGAGCCACTGGGAAAAGTCCATTCAAACTAGTTTATGGAGTCCAAGCTCTCCTTCCTTTACACTTGCAATTACCTTCTTATCATTTCATCCAACAACTTGAAGATGAGGAAGTTGGCCCCTATAGTGCGAGAATAAACCAAATCATTAAGTTGGATGAGGAAAGATAGGAGTCCCACCAAAGGCATTTGAAGTTTAGGGAAAATCTCAAAAAATTATTTGACAAAAAGGTAACTCCAGAATCTTCAACATTGGAGACCTTGTATTGTTATGGGACAACAGACATGAGGATAAGGGAAAACATGGAAAGTTCGATGCATTATGGATGGGCCCTTATTCCATTGATATTAGAATTGGTGAAAATAATTTCTTCTTGAAGGACTGGATGAAGAGTTTCTCGAGTTTCCTGTCAACTGTACAGACCTAAATAATTTTCTTAATTAGATTTTAAAGAAAGGTTTGAACCAATATATAGAGTATAGTCTTCCTTATTTGTTTTTGCATTTTTGTGTTTGGTTTTGTTTCCTTTTTTTTCCCCTGGTCTTATGTGACTAATTTATTTGGTGTCTTGGGTTGTTTTTAGAGGATGGTTTTTATCACTTGACTTGGTACATATGATATTTGATTCCATAGCCCAATGGATTTTTGGCACATGGTCTGCATTGAATAGTTCTTGTGGCACCCACAAGGGGTACCCATCCCTGAGTCGAGCTCAAAACTCTTGCCCCTACTCTTTGATTAATACCTCTAATGTTTGCATGTACAATTATTCTACTTTAAAGTATGTTGAGGGGAAAATTCATGACTCAAACCATGTAGGACCCTATATCTATTTTCATAAAAATCATTTTTTTAAGTTGAGGCTCATAAAGTTTATAGAAAATTTCCATAAAATTGACAGAGGGATCAAAGAAAAAATTTAGGAACCATTAAAGGGGAAGCCCCCACGAAAGATGAGAAAAATGTCCATGTGTTTCCTCGGCACACTTTTGAAAAGGAATAACAAGTTGGGCCTCCCCAAACTTATGATCATTCACCATATGGCTTATGTGTGGCAAGGAAGTTCTAGAAAGTTGAAAATTTAGAGAGAGGGGTAGGATGCAGATGTTGCCACGTGTCACCCAGTGTAATTTAAAGAAAGGAAAGGCCTGCGGAGGGAAGGAAATCCCCATGAAGGGATGTTTAGAGTCATGTGGCTCATAGTATTGTGAACTAACAAGACAATGTGAGGAGGATTACAAATCACCATGAGATGAATCATCTATTCCAGATGAGTTGCAACAGGTTTGAGATGATGCAATACATTAAGAGGTTGAGGCAAAGTGCATAATCATCAACCATTGAAAGAAAACTACTACTATTGTTCTAAATACAGGCCTTGTACACCTATCATTTTCTTAAAAATTGCATGAACAACCTTAAATTATCCCCACCCCTCCTCCTTCATTCATAGTACCAATCTATGGAGGAGAAAATATGAATATCATCAAGGAGGGGCAGCTAACTGAAGAGAACAACATGCTATAATTTTTGAAAATTTTGCAGAGATGGTTTTCAAATTTTTAGTTTGATTTTATCACGAGTTGGAGAAAGAACCTATGCGGGAGCTACATTTTGATTTTGTAGAAGATAAATAAATAGTGGCGAGATGATCAATAATCTACATATTGAGTGTATTATGTATGAATGCACCATACTCACATTAGTCACCGCTTCATCTCACCAAGGACTACATCATAGGGGGAAAAATAAACAAGATAATTTGAGCTAGATTCAGCTTTATATCTTCTTGAAAAGGGTAGGAGCTCTCTTGAAGAAGGGATTAGCTGAGTATCTAAGAGGCCATGACCCGATGAAGGATCATATTTCCCCGAGTAAGTAGACAACCGGAATGCAAACCTACCCTTGTTATCTTGAGAAGAGGAGATTTTTTCTCTTAAATGAAGAAAAAATAAGGAAAAATCCATCTGAGATAATGATTGGGGGCTGAGAGCTTGATTTTCCCTCTCTCTTTCCCAAAGATGGTGCTAGCATTGAACTTGGTTGTGAGGGTTTAGGTCTCATCTACCCCTTCTCCAGAAAGGAAATCCTCTACTCCAATTCATCCACCTTGTGAGAATGTTAGGAATAGTGTTAATGGAAGATTTTTGTATAACATATAATATTCCTTGGGAATGTCCTTTAATAAAAATTCTTCATCACATAGGAATGGACACTAAAATTTAATTTTCCCAGACACTTGGGGCCTCCTCTCAATCTAGAATTTCTTCATATTTCTAGGATTATTCATATGTTGCCATCAATAGAGATGAAAATACATGAATTGAAAGGTTACTAAGAAATGAGTGATCCTAATTAGCTTTGTGAGAAGTGTGAGTCGAATTTACGATAATTCAAGGTCCCTCGGTGTCTCCTACACATTCTATGTCAAACGGGGCCATAAAAAAATCTTCATCAGGACCACACAAGTCAAAGATTTTATTCAAGTCTTTTGATGAAATTTCCTCAAAACTATTTGCCACGGGTACTCTCGCCATGTCGCTGGTAGAAGGTAGTAAAATATTGAATCGCTTACAAGATAAGAAAAGTAATAAATCTAGTGATGGGATGAAGCTAGGTTTTATAGTAGAAGTATCACAGATTGATTGAATTGAAAGAAATCATTTTCACCTAGTGAGGTAATATCCTGCTTAGTTCGCACGAGGAGAATTTAAAGGTTAAAGAGAATCTAAAATAAGGATGGTTGATAAATTGACTGGATTTGACAAGAACCATGTGGGATAATTGAACCAAGAAGATGTGAGAAGGAATGCACAATACCCAAGGTGTAGTTTTTGATAGTAGATAAAAATGTGTTTCTCACCTCAGGTCACCTCAAAGTGCTCAAAGGATATCAAAATAAACTATCCAATCACCAGGTGGTGGGAATCATGAAATCATTAATCACAAGAAATGGCATGGTATTCTAGTCATATATGACAAGACTAAAATGAAGAAGGGTTTTACTCTTCACAACTTGTAGATCCGAGATAAAGTATTCTCATGAAAAGTGTCATTGATACATCGGCATTTGGGGAAATCAGAATATGATTTTGAAATATCTATGTTTTTGGGGAAAATTAAAAGGAAAATGGGAATTGAATTATATAAAGGTGATGAGAACACTCTCGCAAAGGGGGTTTAAGATTTCTGAGAATTGGAAGAGAAAAGATATTGAGAAAATACATTTTTCCAAAGAGTTGTTTGACAATCTGTTAGTTTCGGAGCCTTCAAAATAAATCATGTCAATATGGTTTCAAGTGTACAACCATTGAAAAGAATTGAGACTGTAAATGAAACTTTCCCTTATTAATGAATTTGACGAGCCTTGATTTAATTGTGTTAATCATGAGTATTGTTGTGTCTTCTTTTAATTTGAGATGTATCAAGTAGTTATTCATGTTCTGTTCCAATCTTATTTTAGGATTCTGTTTGAATCACACAAGATCTTATCCTTATGGTAGTATTGTGGCATTTTCAATTGCGCTTTGATAAGAGATTTCATTTCATTGCACAATAAACAATTTAAATTCACTTTAACTCCATTTTTCCGATCTGATTATTTGTTATTCTATGAGTGTATCTTAGGTGTGATGGATTAGGGATTTATGATGTTTAATTGAGTCTTTGACATGAGATTTTGTGTTAAATTATCAAATAATGTGTGAAACCGTGCATCTTTGGGCTTCCATAGGTGCACATCTTCTAGTTGAAGGTTCATCATTGACTATCTGAAGTGTTTTCATCATCTTGCATGGCAGATTTCCCAACCTTTGTTAAAATTTCCTAGGAATATGGTATAATCAACTTTATCCTACTTGATTCCCCAATAGAATCCATCTATAAATGATAAAATCCTATAAGAACTACCCCTTCTTGCACTATTTGTCCATAAATACTGAGGATATTTGTTGAATTTACCCATCCTTTATTTGAAACATGTAGGAGAAATTGGGTCTTATTGTTGTCTTTAGTAACTTGAACCTTGTCTAGGAGACATCTTCATTTTCTAGAGTGAAAACTTGTGAGAGTTAGATTATGTTGCATTGACCATGTCTTCTCAAGGTTTTCTTTCAATATCATGGAAGGAGAGTCAAATATTGTTGATCCATTTATAATTCTCACAAATACAGGTTACAAAACGGGTCCTCTCACCTTGGTTAAAGGCACAACCTAAAGTAGGAGGGTAGGTCATACCCTCTGTAAGGTGCTATCTGATTTATCCAAGATCAAGTGCTAAAGAGTCATTTAAATTTGTCCCCAACTACAAAACGACTCAAATCTTGATCTATCTGTATCTAAGCATCCTGCTCTGCATGTTGGTGTTGTTCAAATTTTCAAAGGGAGAACCATTTTGGGTACCAACATGTTATGTATATTTTATGTAAGGGTATAAACCCTCATTATACATGACTACCATGGCTCATATCTGGTTCATTATGCTTATTATAATGTTATTTAGTTTTTATAATGCATTAAGGTGTGGTTCTATTAGTTGCATCTTCTACCACTTTAAATAAGTGAATGCACTTTTGCTTCTACAAATAATCCTCCATTAATGGAAGAACCATCTCACCAAGCTCAATAAAAAGGGGGCTTGGCTCTTACGCATGCCTCGGTGAGTTCGCAGCTCCCACTTGGTGATAGGATGACATGATTGGGGTTAGTAAAGGTATTAAGGGTAAATAAGGGACTACATTTTTGTTCCATTGTTGGAACCTCTTTTTGAAGTTATTGTGAGAATATTGCATGATCAAATAGTTCTTAACCTTGGATAGTTTTGAAGTATGGCTTAAAAGAAAGGAGGATGAGTTTTCTCATAGATTTAGTACTTGACACGAGTTTAATGTACATAATTGGGTATAAGAACATGTATATCGTGAGATGTATGAGACCTTATTGTATTGTTTTCCAGTAGATTTGTATGAATGTCTTTTAGCATATGCATCTAGATCAAGTTGGTACTATAGACCTCACTTATGGACCCACGATGAGTATTAGAGGCTACATGATGCTAATATGACTTGGACATATGTTGTTGATCATTGGTGGAGTAGAGTGTTGATGAGTCTCACCTTGGAGTACATGATTTCTACGTATTCTTGTCCATATATTGCTAAGTTTGAGTTCTTAAATGAGTTGAGGGGACCCTTATTATGTGTTATCCATTTAGCTATAAAGATCCTGATCATTACACTGATTTTGGAATCATTTATTATTGTCATCTAAGCTTATTTTGAGCGTTGGGTGAGGAAGATAGGGTGGAGGAAGATAATGGAACTTATGGCTGAAAACAAGAGGGAAGAGAGATGACTAAAGTTTAATGAAGCTCATGAGAGGGAGTTATATAGACAACATGAAGTTACAAGAGTGATGAATTTATGGAGGTAGATGTGTTGGTGTAATTTTAGAGCTTGCGCACTTTGCTCTGATTTTCCATGCTTCACTTTTGCTCAAAAACATTTTATTGGCTCGAGTTGGTGATTTGCAACTCGATTTTTTCAGTTGGATGCTTTCAAATGCCCTCATTGTTGTTATTTTGCCCTAAATTGTAGTAAAATCCAAGTTCCCCCATTTGTGCCCTGATTTATTCATTTTCATGGGCTGTACCATTTTCTCCTTTGCCAAATCATGAAAGAGCTCGAAATTGATCAAATCATGAATTTGTGCAAGTGTTTCCCCAATCCCAAGGTCACAAATGATGTCAAGAGATGATTCAGTTGGTTTAAAATGAAGAATTCTACCTTCCCTATCAAAAATTTAGTTTCTAGGGCATTCCCTAAATTTTTCACGTTTTTGATGTGCTCTCTCGGCCATCAAATTTATCATTGTAAATTCTATGCTGACATGGCAGGATCTCATTGGCTAGGTGCGGTCAGAAAAAATGTTATAACTTGTCAAATTTTTAATTTTTGGTGAAGGGAGAATTTTCTCCACGGCCCCGCATTTGCCTATTGTGCCTACGTGGCATGATTCGATTAGACAGATGAAGCAGTGAGTGGCGAGAGGTCACTTAAAAATTTTCCTTCATTTTTGCAAATTTCTCAAAATCAATTTTTATCCCGAAGGCCCGTGCCCAATGGGAGGGCGATACATGGCACAGGGAGATCAAACAGATAGCGTGGGAGTTGGGAAATTTTTATTGTTGTAGACTCAAAGATGTCGGAAGAAAATTTTTCCCCATGGCCCCGCAGTGCTACAGGGATGTGCTTATGTGGCTTGATGTGATTGGTCAAGGATTGGTGGGTGGCGGAAGTAACTTAGGAAATTTTTCTTCCATTTTGGAAAAATTTCTCAAAATTAATTTTTTTCCCGAAGGCCTGCAACGAATGGTATGATGACACGTGTTAAGGAGGGCCAGGCAGATGGTCAAGGACTTAGAAAATTTTGGTGTTTTTGGCTCAGGGTGTCAGGGGAAAAATTTGGCCCACGAGCCCGCAACCATTGGAAAGGTGACACATGTCCAGGGAGATCGACGAATAGTGGGAACTTAGAAGAATTTGAAAGTTTTTGGTTTCAAAATGCAAAAGGAAAATATTTTCCTAGGGTCCGCACCCAATACGAAGTGGACATGTGTCCAAGAAAGTTAGCATGGATGGGTGGAATTTGTGAAAATTTCGAAGTCTTTTAACTTCAAAGTGTTAAAGTTACAATTCGGCCCGAAGACCCGTGCCCAATGGAAGGCAACACGTGTCCATGGGAGTAAGGGAAAAGTGGGGTGATGCGTGTTTTTTTGGATTTTTTTCCTTTGGAGGAAAAATTTTAAATAAATTTTTTGAGCCAGATCTCGACGTGAATCACAGTGTGACACATATGCATAGGGATGAAATGGAGAGGCGGAGGCTTGGAGGCAGTTGAAGTTTTTTAACTTCAAAAGGTAAGAAGGAAAATTTCGGTTCAAGGTCCCGCCACTAATGAACAGTGGACACGTGTCTGACTTTTGATGGAAATTTGGAGCATGGAGGAAAGATGGAAAATTTTCCAAATTTTAGTGAAAAATCTGAAAGTGAAAAATAAACCCACGGAAAAACTTGATGAGTCGGCTCCGCATCCAATGGGAGATCGACACATGGTAGAGAAACAACAGCGTTCAGGGGCATGGAACATTTTGAGAAAATTTTCCTTTTCTCAAAATGGGGAGCAATTTGTCATTTTGGCCCATGATTTTAAAACAGGGTCCATAGGAGGACACGTGGCGCATTCAAGGGCCCGCAGGAAAATTTTCAAAAGTTTTCCAAAATTCAAAAGGGGTTTAAAATGCTTTTTAAGGATTGGGGGCCCGCCCTAATCATGTTTGGACACGTTTCCTACCTTGTGTAAAGGTAAAAGGGTAATTTTAGCACTTTTTAGAGAGGATTTGGATATGCCACGTGGAAGGCTGGCATTTAAAGTTGATATTAATCAATGGTAGCTGTGCATTTTAATTTTTTAGACGCCATTGGAGCTCCTAGAAGTGTGGAATCGTGATTTTTGCACCAAAACACATGAAATTTTATATGAATCTACATCCCTTCAGCCTTCTAAACATAATGGCATCATTTATTTGAGCTGATTTGGTGCCCTATAGTGTTTTTCATGAGATAGTTTTCTCAGCCCGTGAAAAACACATGAAAGGTAAAAATGAAAAGTTGCAGAGTTAAAAATGATGAGGGAAAAAGGTGCAAAATTATTGAAAATGCATAATGGCATGGTGGAATGCCAAAAATGTGACCTTGGGATGGATAAGGATCTGATTTCATGTAATATTTTAAAATATATGTGCATCTCTGGCATTTGGCAAGCTGTTTCATAGTTTTATATCATTTTTCATCAAATGGATAGGGTTTTGTAACAAATTTGATCCCTTTGGCATATTCTTTGCTTGGGATGCAAGGATCCAAGTTGGCATAGGATATATCATATAGTTTGGAAACATTTTTGGAGGGGGTCTATTGAGAATTTTGGAAAAGGAGAGAAGAAATTTCACAGGAAAAAACGGAAGAAGTCCATTTCCTTTTGAGAAACTGCCTGAGAGCCATTTTGATTCCAGTTTGTATCAAATTTTCATCATGTTGAGTTGGTTTCAGCTGTAAAGCCATCAAAAATATTTGAGGTTGTATAAATAACATTCCCTTTCTAATATATTTGATCAAATTCTTGGATTAACTTGGTTTTATCTCTTGGAAAAACTTGCATGCACTTGTAATTCAAGTATGTTTTCAATTTGTGTTTCATGCTCATGTTGCAATCTTGTGTTTGGGATCTTTATTGGTCATACATGGTCTCATTTCTTGTAGAGGGTTTGAAGGCATCTGCAATCTTCCATTCGAGAAGAGCATTCATTTGAGGGGAGATAAACAAATTTAAATTCATCTTACCTTCCTTGTAAATTGAGGGTGTTTATAAACCTTTGGGTGTACCTTAGGACATGATCTAACAAGGGTTCGAATGCTTTATTGGTATTTTTCTTCAAGCCTTTGTGGCGAGGCTATAAAATTTTGTATGGAATAGTGTAGATTGGGGCATCCATATGTGTACACATCCGGTTGAAAGAGAACTTCAAATTCATTGACATATCTCTCGTTGTTTAGGTGTTATAATTCTTTTGCAAGGTTTCCCAAAGAAGGTGATGAATCCTAACTACTCTTGTCCCAATATCTCTCATTAGAATTTCATTTTAAACTAACTCATCCTACTGCAATACCCCTGCATCTAAAATTGTGTGTCTATAAAAGAATTCAATCCTTTCACAAAGATGCACAAAATTGATCGGGGTTTTATCATGTCTTTAAGCTCTAGCTTTGTTTTGAGAACATTTCCATCATTTAGTAGTGGATAACTGTTTTGAGTTTGGATAATGGATATTTGATCATGTTTTCACAAAGCCTCCTCCACATCATATACAAAACACATGGATATGTTCGTCTCCTTACCATATAGGGGTTGTAATATAGGTTCTCTTACCTTGGTTGATAGGCACAACCTAAAATAGTGAGGGTTAGATCAAAACCGTTATGAAGGTGCTATCCACTCCCTCAATTCTTAAATGTAAACAAGTAGATAGGTGTGATCTCCAGCTACAAATGACATACAAAACATCTATCTTTCCTTGAGTGTCTTGTGCAGATTCATGATGTTGTTCAAGTTGTGAAGGAGATTAAATCGGATACCAACACCTCGAGTGGCGCGCTGCTGCTTGGGAATTCTTGAAATTTCTTGGTGGTTTTAAAGTACTTGAAAGGTTTGATCATTCGTGTGATCAAGTATTTGAGCTGTTACATTCTTGAGATATCATTTCATACTTCAGATCTGGATGTTTTGGGTAAGAAAGACTTCAAACTCAGTCTGTTCTCCTCACCTAAAAGTAGTTTATATGATTTAGATGCACTATTTTTGGTTAAATTAAGAAGAAGAAAATATGACTTGTAAATCCTGCTAGTTTTCAATACAACATGCATTTGATAGAATGTTTTTAGTGCTTTCTTGCACAACTAAGGTGAAAATCCTTGGTGGCGACTCCATGTTGTTGGGATCTTGAAATACTAGTTGTCTAACACATTTTTATCATTTAAAACTTGTTGTTTAAATCTATCAAACTGGAGGGAAGGAGATCCCTCTTCATCAAGGAATATTCTAAGAAGTTGCTCACCAAATCAAGAAGCTCAGAACTAGAAGGAAGAAGAGTGTGGAAAGTGGTTGGTGATTTGGTTGCAAGGAAAGGAATCCCCATAGTTGAATTTGAAGGAGAACAACCTGTCATTGAAGATTATAATTCCTCTTCAAGTAGATCTGATTTAGGCAATCTTCTTGCTGATTTTCATTCTCCATCGGTGAGGGACCTTCTTGTGTATTTAAAAACTTTCCTAAATCTGCTCCTGTGGTTTCTAAGTTTGCTAAAGTTTATCAAGAGAGAGAGCCTTTGGGGGGTTGTCATTTTAAAGATCATTCATCTATTCTAATCAGACCCATTATTACTCCTCATCAGCTTGTTTCACCTCCAAGATCACCCCCACCAAATAATATGGCTCAACCTAGACCTCGGTTTGTTGTAAACACCTTTGGTCCTATAAATTTTGGAGGAATGGATGGTTATCCAAATGCTGTCCCACAGGATGTGAGAAATAGGTTACCAAAATTCCAAGGTAACAATGTCATAACTGGAGATCAACATCTCAAACTCTTTGTTAACATGATGGAAGACTTTGAAATAGAATTTGAGGATGTGTATATCAATTTGTCTATCCATACACTTGAGGAAGATGTAAGAGATCGGTATAAAGCTTGACCGATAACTCTATTGATTCATGGACTGAGATGAGTAATGCATTCAAATTACAATATGGAGACAAAACAGATCCAAGGTTCCTTCTATCCGAGTTTGAGAACATCAAGAAGAACCCGAATGAGACCGTTCATGATTTCAATACAAGGTTTAATAAGACATTGAGAAGGATACCTGTAATTTTGAGGCCTTGTGATGAATCTTTCTTGATCAAATATGCAGATGCATTTGATAAAAAGGCAGCCTATTACTTGAGAGACAAAAATCCTACAAACTTGAGGCAAGCTTTCACCATGGCACTTCAAATTGAAAATAATATTAAAGCTGTTGGTAAACCACTTAAGAGGGATGGTGTGAAGCTGATAAACCCGAAACTAGCAAGGGTGCTGATTTGGAGGATGTTGTCAAGACTTTGGCAGGGGCTATCAAAGAAATTTCCTACAAATTAGCCCGGGCTGAGAAAGGAATTGGGAAAATTTCACAAGGACAACAAAGAATTCAAAACCATGATAGATTTGGCAATCATCCTAGGGGTGATCAAAGACAAGATGATAGAGGTAAAGGGCTTATTGGATCTACAAATAGACAACCCCAAGCATGTAAATATAGAGTGGTGCGACCCTCCGACCGCAAGTGTTGGTGCTGTTTAAGAAGTTACTGATATGGATTGGTGTGATAGATGTTTTCTTCCTCATCCACCATGTGAAATGGACCAGCAAGATATAGATGATGATAATGAGAATGAAATGGATGATGACATTTGTATGATGGGTAGCTCTTCAGGCTCACAAAGCAAGTAGCAACATCAACAGATGTGATAAGTGCAAGGACTGCTGCAACCTTTTGGGATTGCATAAAGAGGGTACCATTTCTTTCTCTTCCTCAAACTCATGATGTAGATGTAGTTCAGGCCTTTGAAATTCCTAATAATGAATTTGAATACCTAAGGGCTTTAATGATCAAGAAGTATGATGGTGGTATTCCTTTGGAGGAAGATAGACAATTGTTAATGAATGTTATGGTTGGTCAAGAAAAGGAGTACAATACTAGAAGTAAAGTTGTTAGAGGAGCTGGTCCTCAAGCCAAGCCAAAGATGCCCTTGCTCACAAGCATTCCCAAAGATAACCCTAGAAGGGAAACAATTGCTAAGAACCCTGTTGTCCCATGCAAAAATATCAATCCTCTCCATGCCCAGGCTGCCAAGAATACTTCTCCATTCGATGAAACTTCTTGTTTCCCTTCCAATACTATTTTTCCAAAGAATGTTCCATATGATATAGCCCAGGTATTGAGCCAAATTAAAGTGAGTGTTCCCATTATTGAATTGCTTAGAATTCCTGAACACAAGAAAAGAGCTTTTGAATACTTGGGATTGAAAGAAGAAAAGAGCGTACAAGCAGAAATATAAATGTTGTTAAGAGTCCTCTTCAAAGCGTTGTTGGCCCGAAACCCCACCACCAATGGAAGATCTTGGAGAGACACCTGAGTATATTTGGGGACATCCTTGGTTGATTCCCAATTGAATGTTGATCCATTCTTCATAACTTTACTCATAAAAGGTAGGTTGCTTCACAATTGCATGTTTGATTCCAAGTGCATCATGTAATGTTATGCCTCTAGAAGTTATGAATGTTGGATATCAAGGTGACAGAGTAGCATATGGAAAGTGTACAGCCATGGATTCAAGGGAAGTGCCGGTTGTTGGATGTGTGAAGGGTTTAGTAGTGCAACTTGCAGCCTATCCGGGTAAGAATTTAAAACTTGATGTTGTAATTTTTGACTTCCCTGCCAAATTGGGTATTATTTTGTCAAGAAAGTGGGCTACAAGTGTTGGTGGTAGTGTTCAAATAGAAATTTCCTATGCCACCATTCCCATTGAGGGAAGCCTTGTCAAACTCTATGGTGAAAAGAAGATGTTACACTTGATTGAAGATCCCGACAATGCTTCTTATGAAGTGTTTTTTGTTGATGTAGATGTTGACAATTTCATTGGTTTTGCTGATGGAAAAGAGAATAAGATGGAAAAATCATAGTACCTTGGTATGGTAGGATCTCCATGGACATTACTATTTGATGGAGCTTGCTCTAAAGTTGGAAGTGGTGCTGGTTTAGTGTTGGTTTCCCCTAGTTTAGAAGAGTTTCCTTTTTCCTTCAAGCTCAATTTTAAATGTACTAACAACATTTCTGAGTATGAGGCATTATTATTGGGATTAAGGATTGCATGGAAGTATGGAGTAAAGGATATTGTTGCCAAAGGAGATTTAGAGCTAGTTTTCAAGAAAGTAAGAAAGTTGTATGCTACAAAAAATCAGCGTATGAGACAATATAAGCATGTTGTTTGGGACTTGATTGAAATGTTTGATTCCTTTAACATTGTTTACCATGATAGAAGTCTTAATGGTGCTACTGATAAGCTAGCTGTCCTTGGTTCTAAATTTGATAATTGTACTATTTAACCTTTTTTTTTGAATATGATGTTGAAGTTCTAACAGGGCAGGTTTGTCCCGGATAATGTGAAACATTGGCAGATTTTTGATGATGATGCACAAGTGTTGAGATTCTTACAATGCCAAGGAGAGTTTATCGGTCAGAATATTGATTGGGAACCAATGGTGTGCATGAATGAAGGTAGAGAAACTTTGTTTGACAAGGATATTATACAATTGAAGACAAATACCATTCCCAAAGGTCTTGTTGCACTTGAATCCAATTTTAGCAATGCTGATTGCATCATTAATAGAAAGATGTCTACTTCAAGGGATGTGGAAGAGCATAACTTGGGAACTAAAGACAAACCAAGGAAGATCTGGTTGGGAAGTCATCTCGTGAAAAGAATAAAAATAGTCCTATGCCCAACTTTTAAAGAAATATCAAGATTGCCTTGCTTGGTATTTTCAGAGATGAAGGCATATAGAGAAGGTTTATTTCAGCATGAGATTCCCCTTGAGGCAAAGACTAAGATTTTTAGAGAAAAAAAAAGGCTTATTAACCCACTACTTTCCATGAAAATGCAAGAAGAGTTGAAGAAATTGAGAGATGGTGGCATCATTTAGCCTACTCGAT
Organism: Taxus wallichiana var. yunnanensis; assembly: GCA_018340775.1. Taxonomy (NCBI): domain Eukaryota; kingdom Viridiplantae; phylum Streptophyta; class Pinopsida; order Cupressales; family Taxaceae; genus Taxus; species Taxus wallichiana. The sequence continues at coordinate 86,624,141 of CM031239.1, forward strand.
ACTCTTCTTAGGTTGGCAACCTTGTGCTAGTTAGAAAGAAGAACAGAGATATCAGACTTTGTGTGGATTTTAGGAATCTAAATAAAGCATCTATGAAGGAAAATTATCCTTTGCCAAACATGGAGAATATGTTACTGACTTGTGACGAGGTCGAAATGCTTTCTACTTTGGATGGTTTACGTTGATGCAAAATCACAAAGCACCCCGGATGTTGATCAAATTTCTAGATTGATCACTCTAGCATCCAAAGTGTGTTTTTGCACAACATTGAAACCTTTCTCCATGTGTGGGACTTGCAGAAATGAGAAAGGAATCTCCAGAGAAGGCTGGTTCCTGCTCCTAAACTACTTGCCACAAGCTATTCTAGTGCAGGCAAGCTAATCTAAACCTAATCTAACCATGCCAAGGAGACAGAGAGAGAGAGAGAGAAAAGGGAAAAATAGCAAAAGCCTACACTAAAATGGTGATACACTAGAGAAGGAGAATGTTGAACATCTATCAAAACTGCCATGGAACAAGGAGAGGTGAGCGATGGGAAGGATGGACAGATGCATCACAGGCCCAAGGATAGATTTCACACAGAAAATGTCCCAAAACTCCATGAACACAACTCCAAACCTGCAATGAACATTCAAACGTGCACAAATACCTGCAATGAAGAGAGGCAAGAAGAAAACAAGCAAAAAACGAGCAAGGATGGACAGATGCATCACAAAACATGTTTTTGTTGCTTCAGAAGTTTGCACAGAACATCATTTCAATAGTAAAAGGAAAAAAATGCCATTACAGAGCAAGGGAGGAGGTTCAAACTCAATTTTCAACCCTAGAGAAGAAAAGAAGGGAGGGCAGAGAAAAAAAGATGAACAACTTGTAATCATCCCTCCAAAATGAGCCAAATCTAGCTTTTACATTGCATGGGTCGAGCCCATGAGAGAGAAAACGTACAAAAACATGGGAGCCCATTCCTCATTGACTGCAAATGCATTAAATCAACATGGAGGACCTTACAAACCCATACCCTGTCATTTTGACCAAATGGGAGGAGAGTGCGACCCATTCTGTATTAAATTTGGCCGTTGAAATGTCACTTCTGGCCATGAACACGTACAGAAAAGTTTTTGAATTTTCTCTCTCCAAACTGAACCAAAATTAGAGATTGACCATGGAATCCTATAGATAATTTCATAAGATTTCCAATGATATAAAGAACATGCAAATCTGAGCTCTGGATCAAAAGATATGGGGGTCTGAAGTTTTAGGGCAAAAACGGCCCAAAAAATGGATCGGCGGGCAAAAATTTGAATTTTTCCACACTCCGTTGGTCGGACGCCACGTGGCAAGCACTGATTGGATGAGAAATTCTCTCTCCTCTACCTCCCACAGGTTTCCCTTTGAAAATTTTGAATTTTCTTACACTTTGGAAAAAATTTCATTTTCCCCCCGCGCCCTGCCACTTGGGACACGTGGCATCATTTGGTTCGTCGACAGGGGCGCGGGGAAAACCTTTACCTTTTAGTTTTTCGGCCAAAACTTTTGCTAAATTTTCTAAGTCCTCCCCGAGCTCCACACTTCCCCCACCTTAGGACACGTGTCTTGTGTCTATTGGCTCAGCCGACCCTTCAAACCTCGCCCTTTGAACTTTTGGGCCCAAAAACACTTAGTCAAAATTTTTATTGCGCCTCCCCTTGTGACACGCGTCACATTCTGATTCGTTGGTGGATTTTCCAGGTCTTCACGTCCCTCATGTATTTTTGGCCTAGATGTCCCAAACCATCTGGGACAAATTTCTCTAATGCACCTGATTCGGGCTTCCCTGTCCCTCTTTACAGTGAAGACACGTGGCACATTTCCATTTGTTCTCGGCTCTTTCATCTCTCCGCGTCCCATGCGTACTTTTGTCGGTGTCCCGAGATAAAAGTTCCCTGTTTTGGCCAATCCGGGTGGTTCACGTCCTCTACGTACTTTTGGCCCAACTATCCCAGACTTTGCAGGACAAATTTCTCCAGCCCGCCCACTTTGAAATGGTGTCTTTGACTTTTCGGCGGTTCGCGTACTTTTGGCCCGGATGTCCCAAACAAAACTTGGCGATTTTCCTTCTTCAAGTGAATCGGATTTTCACGTCCGTGTGTACCTATGGCCGAGATGTCCGAATGGTGTGTGTGGATCACCTAGAGGCTTTTCGGCCGATTCGCGCCCGACATCCCAAGCTGTCCTAAATCTTGCTGGGCTAGGACTTAGCCGATTTTCATGATTTTCCTGCCCCAAGCTTGGTTTTTGTAACTTTTTCACCCTTTTTTAGAACTTGCTCTTTTCTTCTTGGACAGGAGAGTTAGAAGGAAGCCAAGGGGACCCCAGAAACATGATTTTGGGCCTTGAATCAATCTATTTTCCTGGGACTTGAATATTCTGATGCATGTTATCAAAATTACCTTGGGGTGAATTTTGGATAACAGTTTTGGCGACTCAGCGGGGTCATCTGCCTACTAGATGAATGATCAGTAGCCTGAAGCAATCCATTGGGCATGGAGTCATGAGTTATAGCCTACAAACTGATCGAACTTAAAAAATTCTCTCTACGAGCCACTTGAATCCCATTGAAATGGAGTCGTTCTCACCAAAATGTCATTGAAATGGATGCAAGAGAAAAACCAGCACCACAAAAACTATGTACGTAACTAAAAATCATACATGCTCCAAATGGAACATGCAGAGTGTTCACAAGCACTTCTTCTACTGAAAACAAACCTACCTACTCTACTCTAAATGGAAGCAAAGGCAAGTTAAACAAACCCCCGATTGGTTGTGAGAAATAGCTTCTCTTTCTCAAAAGTGGCAGCCATGCAATTGATTTGGAGCTGATCATGGCTGTTAGGATGAGTGGAAAATCAACAAGAAGCTGGTCTTCCACCCAAATCATCAAGGTATCAGCTGAAGGCAAATTCAATACCTCTTTTAGTTGCTTTGCATTTGGATTGAAGAGGTGTGACAACGATCCTTGGTACTTTGCAGCTCATCCTCATGCTTAGAAGCAAACATGACTGGTTGTGGCTTCTCCTTTGGCTCCAATGAAGCCAAATACCTGATTGGGAAAGGTCTGATCCGTTTGATATGCCCATAGCTCTAATTTTCAACTCCAAGAATGGAGTCTTCTTGTAGACCCTCTTGAATGGATGGTGTGGAAGAAATGGTGAAATTCCTCTATCCTTTCTCTTCCTCCAGGTGAAGGACATGAAAGATTAAAATCTTCCAATCTTCATTCCAAAGAGCTGCTATAAGATGCGGGGAGCTTCTACAAACGAATGTTCTCCTTCATGACAATAGACTCAAGTGTTTGGAATGTGGATGATGAAAAGAGAATGGTGGAAACTCAACCGGCTCTTCTCCATCAAAACAGTCCTCCAAATTTGAGATAAACTACCTCATGGCTGTCCTACCGCAAATGCTCCACTTCCTCCATGGTGTCTTCTTGATCTCAGAACTTGACCACCATGGTTTCTTTCACCCTCCAACATTGAGTTTGAGAGATCAAACTCCTCTTGATATTAGAACTTGAGAGAGGTGAAGTAGAAAGAAGAACTGAAGGTTCTCCCTGTAGCCTCGCTTTATGCTCAAAGCCTTTGGATTAGAATTTGGACTTTTCTCCTCCACAGCCTAGAATGTGCTCCTCTTCTTTTGGATTTGGAGCAGCTTCTCCTTCCTCCAATGTTTGAAGACATTCTTGCTCTTGATTGAACTCTTCCTCCGTGATGAAGTTTTTCAAGTCAAACTCTTCAATCTGCTGCTCTAGAGGAAAATTTGGGACTGCAAGATCTTCTTCTAAGCTTTCATCCTTTATGGTTGATTATGCAACTTGAATTGAATCAGCATTCCCTTCAAATAGAGTGCCAACATGAACACTACTCTCTCGAGTGAACCGACCGCTGATCCGCTTCTTCTTCTTGCTCTTCTTCTGCTGCCACAAAATCAGTCTTAACCACCATTTGTTTAACCATAGCCTCTTCAAGGCTTAACCATCAAGGGGATCTTTGTCATCCCAAATTTGGCAGCCCAAACCCTCAAGTTGTCTGTCATTTCTTTTCTTCTTGGCTCTTCCTCTTGCTGTCCTTGATGACTAATTTTTGCAATTTCTTCTTCCCCACATGGAATTGGGAATGCAAGAGGAGGGATGGGTTATAACTCAATTGATTTGGAAATTTTTGTGGTGGTGGAGGTAGAAACTCTTGTTTCTTTGGAGGAGGGGGTATTTCTTTTAGCTCTTGTGGAGGGGATGATTGTTTGGAAGGAAAAAGGAAGGAAGAATTGAGGTGTGGTGGAAGACTGAGAGGTGGAGACCTAGGATCAACATTTGGGACAACAGATGGAGAGTTTAAAACTTGACACTGTTGAGATAAAACAGATTGGGAAAGAGGAAAAAGAAAGGCATGAGATGGTGTGCTTACCCGTTGACAAGGTTGCTGAATACTCCTCTCATACACCTCTATTTCTTCAATCCACTTTGCAAGCAATGGCAGCGTTGCAATCATGAAGTCAAGCTTCTCCTGAGGGCTGAAGTGTCTTGGAAAAGGGCCTCCCCATGGACAAGGAGTCCTGCAACCAATTCTGAAAGCTCTCATTTGAGCTGTTGCTCTGGACTGCACCATCTCTACCTCCATCTTTTGGATTTTCTCCAATCAGACCAGCATCTTGCATCTGATTGTCTTCATAACCAGCATACTCTTGCTCTTGGAAAGCTCCGTAGCCAAAATGATCTTGGCATTGCTGCTCATATGGGTATGCATGCTGATTTGGAGGATTTGTAAAACATGTTGGAGGTGTGATAAACTGTTGTTGTTGAAAATGTGAATTCCATGATGGAAATGAAGTCATGATTGCACAACTTCATGGAATGGAAAATAATGAAAGAGATGGAAAGAAGGATGGATGGGAATGGATGAAAAATAGGTCTGCAACTTCAGAAATGGGTTGTTGATCAGATGGAGTCACCAGATGTGTTTGCAAGTGCCTCCAAAGGCTGAAATCTTCACAGGAACACACCAACCTGCAAAAGATGAAGTGGAAGACCTCTAAGGTCCCACCGGGCGTGCCAAAACTATTGATGCAAAATCACAGCACCCCTGGATGTTGATCAGATTTCTAGGTTGATCACTCTAGCATCCAGTGTGATTGCACAACATTGAAACCTTTCTCCAAGTGTGGGACTTGCAGAAATGAGAAAGGAATCTCCAGAGAAGGTTGGTTCCTGCTCCTAAACTACCTGCCACAAGCTATTCCAGTGTAGGAAAGCTAATCTAAACCTAATCTAACCATGCCAAGGAGAGAGAGAGAGAGAGAAAAGGAAAAACAAGTAAAAGCCTACACTAAAACGGTGATACACCAGAGAAGGAGAATGTTGAACATCTATCAAAACTGCCATGGAACAAGGAGAGGTGAGCAATGGGAAGGATGGATAGATGCATCACAGGCCCAAGGATATATTTCACATAGAAAATGTCCCAAAACTCCATGAACACAGCTCCAAACATGCAATGAACATTCAAACGTGAACAAATACACCCGCAATGAAGAGAGGCAAGAAGAAAAGAAGAAAGAAACGAGCAAGGATGGACAGATGCATCACAAAACACGTTTTTGTTGCTTGAGAAGTTTGCCTGTAACATCATTTCAATAGTAAAAGGCAAAAATGACATTACAGAGCAAGGGAGGAGGTTTGAGACTCCATTTTCAACCCTAGAGAAGAAAATAAGGAGGCGAGAGAAGAAAAGATGAACAACTTGTAATCATCCCTCCAAAATGAGCCAAATCTGGCTTTTACATTGCATGGGTCAAGCCCATGAGAGAGAAAACATACAAAAACATGGGAGCCCATTCCTCATTGACTGCAAATGCATTAAATCAGCATGGAGGACCTTATAAACCCATACCCTGTCATTTTGACTGTCATTTTGACCAAATGGGAATGAGAGTGCAACCCATTCTATATTAAATTTGGTAAAATTAGATATTGACCATGGAATCCTGTAGATAATTTCATAAGCTTTCCAATGATATAAAGAACGTGCAAATCCGAGCTCTAGATCAAAAGATATGGGGGTCTGAAGTTTTAGGGCAAAAATGGCCCAAAAAATGGATCGGCGGGCAAAAATTTGAATTTTTCCGCGCTCCGTTGGTCAGACGCCACGTGGCAAGCACTGATTGGACGAGAAATTCTCTCTCCTCTACCTCCCATGGGTTTCCCTTTGAAAATTTTGACTTTTCTTACACTTTGGAAAAAATTTCATTTTCCCCCCGTGCCCCGCCACTTGGGACACGTGGCATCATTTGGTTCGTCGACAGGGGCGCGGGGAAAACCTTTACCTTTTAGTTTTTGGCCAAAAATTTTGCTAAATTTTCTAAGTCCTCCCGCGCTCCACACTTCCCCTACCTTAGGACACGTGTCCTGTGTCTATTGGCTCAGGCCGACCCTTCAAACCTCGCCCTTTGAACTTTTGGGCCCAAAAACACTTAGTCGAAATTTTTATGTGCCTTCCCTTGTGACACGCGTCACATTCTAATTCGTTGGTAGATTTTCTGGGTCTTCACATCCCTCTCGTATTTTTGGCCTAGATGTCCCAAAACATCTGGGAAAAATTTCTCCGATCCTCTCGATTCGGGCTTCCCTGTCCCTCTTTACGGTGAAGACACGTGGCACATTTCCATTTGCTCTCAGCTCTTTCGGCTCTCCGAATCCGTGCATACTTTTGTCCCGGGTGTCCCAGATGAAAGTTCCTGTTTCACCTGATCCGGGTGGTTCACGTCCCTCGCATACTTTTGGCCCAATTGTCCTAGACTGGCTGGGACAAATTTCTCTGCCCGCCCGAAATGGGTATCTCTTCGGCTTTTTACTGGTTCGCGTACTTTTGGCCCGGATGTTCCAAACAAAACTTGGTGATTTTTTCCTTCTTCGGCCGAATCGACTTTTCGCGTCCCGCACTACCTATGGCCCAGATGTCCCAATTACTACATGGACCGCCTGGAGACTTTTCAGCTAGTTCGCGCCCCGACGTCCCAACTGTCCCAAGTACTGCCTGGGCTAGGACTTAGCCGATTTTCATGATTTTTCCTGCCCCAAGCTTGGTTTTTGCAACTTTTTCACCCTTTTTTAGAACTTTCTCTTTTCTTCTTGGATAGGAGAGTTAGAAAGAAGCCGAGGGGACCCCAGAAACATGATTTTGGGCCTTGAATCAATCTATTTTCCTGGGACTTGAATATTCTGATGCATGTTATCAAAATTACCCTAGGGGGTGAATTTTGGATATGATTTCTCTGGATACAATTAAGTAGTTGTTAAAGAATCGAAAGACTTAAGACAGCCTTCACTACTCCTTGGGGGACTTATGTTTTCGTAAGGATGCCTTTTGGATTGATGAATGCTGGTGCTACTTTTCAAAGGGCAATGGATGTTGCCTTTGCTTTGGTTATATCAATGAGTTTATTGCGGTTTACCAAGATGATGTGACTATTTTTTCAAGACAGCGAGACCATTTTCAACACCTAGAGAAGATGTTGATCAGATGTAGGGAGCATGGCATTTCACTTAATCCAAAGAAGTGTCATTTTGGTGTGCCAAAAGCCAAGCTGTTGAGGCATATTGTGTCTAAAGAAGGTGTTATGATAGATCCTAAAAGAATGGAAGCAATCAACAAGGTGGTGCCAAGAACCAAGAAGGGTATTCAATCTTTCTTTGGCCAAATCAATTTCATTAGAAAGTTTGTCTCCAATTTTTCTAAGTTGACTCTTCCAATCACAAGCATGCTAAGAAAGGATCAATTTATTAAGTGGGAGGAGGCTTCCATCCAAGCTTTTGAAGGAATAAAGGATGCACTCAAGCATGCACCTATTTTGGAAGCTCCAAACTATAAGATGCCTTTCCAAATCTTCTCTTTTGCATCTAAATTTACTATTGCTTCAGTTTTGCTACAAAAGGATGAAAATGGAGCTGAGAGGCCTATTGCTTTCTTTAGCAAGGCTTTACAAGTAGCTGAATTGAGGTACACAATTATGGAGAAACAAGCATTCGCATTAGTAAAAGCAACAAAGATTTTCAGGCCCTACATTTTGAGTTCAAAGGTTGTTGCTTATATTCCCCACACCATGGTTAAATACATCTTATCGACATGGAGATATCAAGCAAGAGATGTAGATGGGTTAACAAATTACAAGACTATGATATGGATATCCAAACAAAAAAGTTTGTAAGAGGTTTAGGTCTTGCCAAACTCATGGCTGAGAGTAATTTGAAGAATGTAGGAATGAATCGGCTAGGGAAGAAAGGGCAGATCTCCTTGACAAATTGATGATTCTGAGTGGTACAAGGATGTGGTCTATTACCTTAAGCACTTATGCTGTCCCAATCACTTAAATAAAAATAAGAAAAGAGCCCTCAAGTTGGCTTCTCAGAAATATGTCATAACAGACGTTGGGCTAGCTTGGAAGAACCCTGAAGGTGTCCTCTTAAAATGCATAACTGAAGATGAATCTCCCAAGTTGATTGATGATTTCCATGAGGGAGTTTGTGGAGGAAATTTTGCTGGGAGAGTGACAACACATAAGATTTTAAGGGCTGGTTATTGGTGGCCATCTCTTTTCAAAGATGCAAACCGGCTGGTTAGAAGGTGTGATAGTTTCCAACATTTTTTAGGAATATTGAGAGCTTCAGGCTCCCTTCCTTTCTGACCCTATATCAGTTGAAGCTCCTTTCAAACAATGGGGAATGGATTTTATTGGTGAGATTTCAGATCCTTCTAGTGATGGTTATAAATGGATCCTTGTAGCAACTGATTATTTTACAAAATGGGTTGAGGCAATTCCATCTAGAAAGGAAACACACCAAGTGGTAATGGATTTCTTGCTGAATCATATCAAATGTAGATTTGGGGTTACTGATTAAAATTGTGTCCGATAATGCTATGTGTTTTAGAGCTAAGCCTTTGATGGCAATGTGCAATGAATATGGGATAAATCTGACCTATTCTTCAAACTACAACCCACAAGGGAATGGGCAAGCTAAATCAAGTAACAAAAACTTTCTCAAGATCATTAGAAGAACCTTGGAAATCAACAAGAAGAAGTGGGGAGAACAGTTGAAATTTGTAGTTTGGGCTGATAGGATAACTCCAAAAAGAGCAACTGGTAAAAGCCCATTTGAACTGGTGTATGGAACTCAAGCTTTGCTGCCATTACACCTACAATTATCCACTTTTCAGTTTGCCCAGTAGTTGGAAGATCAAGAACATGGCCCATATGAATCAAGAATCAATCAGATCATTGAGTTGGATGAAGAAAGGAGAGATTCTCATCAAAGGCATGTCAGGTTTAGGGAGAAATTGAAGAATTTGTTTGATAAGAAGGTCACCCCTAGAGCTTTCAGTGTTGGAGATCTGGTTTTGCTGTGGGATAGTAGGCATGAAGACAAGGGCAAGCATGGAAAATTTGATGCTCTATGGATGGGCCCTTATGCCATTGATATCAGGATTGAAGAAAATACATTTTTTCTCAAGGATTTGGATTGGGATTTGTTGGAGCTTCCTGTTAATGACAGACATTTAAAACACTTTTTGGATTAAATCCCCAAAGGAGGTATGTAGAAGTTGTACATTTTGTATATCCCTTATTTTTGTTTTGTCTTTTCCTTGTTTTTGCTATTGTTGGCTTGTGGTTTTCCCTTTTGTCCTTGGCAACCATTGTTGGTGTGGTTTTCTCGGCCTATTTTTGGTGGAAATTCTGGTTTTGGGCTGCTCTGCATGTTTTGACTCCTTGCCTAATGGACTTTTGGCACTTGGTCTACATCTTGTTCTTGTGGCACTCACTGGGAGTGCCCATCCCCAGGCAGAGCCAATGTTGGTGCAATTTCTGGGTTTGCACACTTTGCTCTAATTTTCCATGCTTCACTTTTGCTCAAAAATGTTTTATTGGCTCGAGCTGGTGATTTGCAACTCATTTTTTCAGTTGGATGCTTTCAAATGCCCTCATTGTTGTTATTCTTCCCTAAATTGTAGTAAAATCCAAGTTCCCCCATTTGTGCCCTGATTTATTCATTTTCACGGGCTGTACCATTTTCTCCTTTGCCAAATTGTGAAAGAGCTCAAAATTGATCAAATCATAAATTTGTGCAAGTGTTTCCCTAATCCAAATGGTTGTAAATGATGTCAAGAGATGATTCAGCTAGTTTGAAATGAAGAATTCTGCCTTCCCTGTCAAAAATTCAGTTTCTAGGGCATTCCCTAAATTTTTCATGTTTTTGACGTGCTCTCGGCCATCAAATTTATCATTGTAAATTCTATGCTGACATGGCAGGCTCTCATTGGCTGGGTGCGGTCGAGAAAAAATGTTATAACTTGTCAAATTTTCAATTTTTGGCGAAGGGAGAATTTTCTCCGTGGCCCCGCATTTGCCTAGTGTGCCTACGTGGCATGATTCGATTGGACAGATGGAGCAGTGAGTGGTGGAGGTCACTTAAAAATTTTGCCTTCATTTTTGCAAATTTCTCAAAATCAAATTTTTGCCCGAAGGCCCACGCCCAATGGGAGGGCAACACATGGCATAGGGAGATCAAACAGATAGTGTGGGAGTTGGGAAAATTTTATTGTTGTAGACTCAAAGATGTCGGAAGAAAAATTTTCCCCGTGGCCCCGCAGTGCTACAGGGATGTGCTTACGTGGCCTGATGTGATTGGTCAAGGATTGGTGGGTGGCGGAAGTAACTTAGGAAATTTTTCTTCCATTTTGGAAAAATTTCTCAAAATTAAATTTTTGCCCGAAGGCCCACAGTGAATGGCATGATGACACGTGTCTAGGAGGGCCAGGCAGATGGTCAAGGACTTGGAAAATTTTGGTGTTTTTGGCTTGGGGTGTCAAGGGAAAAATTTGGCCTGCGAGCCCACAACCATTGGAAAGGTGACACGTGTCTAGGGAGATCGACTGGAATAGTGGGAACTTAGAAGAATTTGAAAGTTTTGGTTTCAAAATGCAAAAGGAAAATATTTTCCTAGGGATCCACACCCAATATGAAGTGGACACATGTCCAAGAAAGTTAGCATGGATGGGCGAGAATTTGTGAAAATTTTGAAGTCTTTTAACTTCAAAGTGTTAAAGTTACAATTCACTCAAAAATCATGGAAAATTTGGAACCAGAAGACTGTGCCCAATGGAAGGGTAACACATGTCCATGGGAGTAAGGGAAAAGTGGGGTGATGCGTGTTTTTTTGGATTTTTTCCTTTGGAGGAAAAATTTTAAAGTAACATTTTGAGCCAGATCTCCGCGCGAATCACAGTGTGACACGTATGCACAAGGATGAAATGGAGAGGTGGAGGCTTGGAGGTAGTTGAAGTTTTTTAACTTCAAAAGGTAAGAAGGAAAATTTCGGTTCAAGGTCCCGCCACCAATGAATAGTGGACACGTGTCCAAATTTTGATGGAAATTCGAACATGGAGGAAAGATGGAAAATTTTCCAAATTTTAGCGAAAAATATGAAAGTGAAAAATAAACCCGCGGAAAAACTTGATGAGTCGGCTCTGCATCCAATGGGAGATCGACACGTGGCAGAGAAACAACGGGTGTTCGGGGTGTGGAACATTTTGAGAAAATTTTCCTTTTCTCAAAATGGGGAGAAAATTTGTCATTTTGGCCCGCGATTTTCAAACAGGGTCCACAGGAGGACACGTGGCGCATTCAGGGGCCACGGGAAAATTTTCAAAAGTTTTCCAAAATTCAAAAGGGGTTTAAAATGCTTTTTAAGGATTGGGGGCCCACCCCAATCATGTTTGGACACGTGTCCCACCTTGTGTAAAGGCAAAAGGGTAATTTTGGCACTTTTTAGAGAGGATTTGGATCTGCCACGTGGAAGGCTAGCATTTAAAGTTGATTTTAATCAACGATAGCTGTGCATTTTCATTTTTGGGTGCCATTAGAGCTCCAAGAAGTGTGGAATTGTCATTTTTGCACCAAAACACATGAAATTTTATATGAATCTGCATCCCTTTGGTCTTGAACACAATGGCATCATTTATTTGAGCTGATTTGGTGCCTTATAGTGTTTTTCATGAGATATTTTTCTCAGCCCGTGAAAAACACGTGAAAGGTAAAAATGAAAAGTTGCAGAGTTAAAAATGATGAGGAAAAAGGTGAAAAATGATTGCAAATGCATGTTGGCATGGTGGAATGCCAAAAATGTGACCCTAGGATGGATAAGGATTTGAGTTCATGTAATATTTTAAAATATATGTGCATCTCGGCATTTTTGGTTTTTCTGATTTTATATCATTTTTCATCAAATGGATAGGGTTTTATAAAAAATTTGATCCCTTTGGCATATTATTTGCTTGGGATGCAAGGATCCAAGTTGGCATAGGATATATCATATAGTTTGGAAAAATTATTAGAGGGGTCATCGAGACCTTTGGAAAAGGAGAGAAGAAATTTCACAAGAAAAAACTGGAAGAAGTCCTTTTCCTTTTGAGAAACTACCCGAGAGCCATTTTGATTCCAGTTTGCATCAAATGTTCATCATGTTGATTTGGTTTCAACTATAAAGCCATCAAAAAGCTTTGAAATTGTCTAAATAACTTTCCCTTGCTGATATATTTGATCAAATTCTTGGATTAACTGGTTTTATCTCTGACCCTTTTATGTTTGGAAAAGCTTGCATGCACTTGTATTTCAAAGTATGTTTTCAATTTGTGTTTCATGCTCATGTTGTAATCTTATGTTTGGGATCTTTATTAGCCATACATGGTCGCATTTCTTGTAGATGGTTTGAAGGCATCTGCAATCTTCCATTCAAAAGAGCATTCATTTGAGGGGAGATAAACAGATTTAAATTCATCTTACCTTCCTTGTAAATTGAGGGTGTTTATAAAACTTTGGGTGTACCTTAGGACATGATCTAACAAGGGGTTTTGAATGCTTTATTGGTAATTTTCTTCAAGCCTTTGTGGTAGGCTATCAAAGTTTGTATGGAATAGTGTAGATTGGGGCATCCATATGTGTACACATCCTGGTTGAAAGAGAACTTCAAATTCATTGAAATATCTCTGTTGTTTAGGTGTTGTAATTCTTTTGCAAGGTTTTTCAAAGAAGGTGATGACTCCTAAATAATATTGTCCCAATATCTCTCATTAGAATTTCACTTTAAACTAACTCATCCTACCTACAATACCCCTGCATCTACATTGTGTGTCCACAAAAGAATTCAATCCTTTCACAAAGATGCACAAAATTGATCAGGGTTTTATCATGTCTTTAGCAGCTCTAGCTTTGTTTTGAGAACATTTCCATCATTTAGTAGTGACAACTCCTTTGAGTTTGGATAATGGATATTTGATCATGTTTTCACAAAGCCTCCTCCACATCATATACAAAACACAAGGATATCTTCATCTCCTTACCATATAGGGGCTGCAATATAGGTTCTCTTACCTTGGTTGATAGGCACAACCTAAAATAGTGAGGGTTAGATCAAAACCCTTATGAAGGTGCTATCCACTCCCTCAATTCTTGAATGCAAACAAGTAGATAGGTGTGATCCCTGGCTACAAACGACATAAAAACATCTATCTATCCTTGAGTGTCTTGTGCAAATTCATGATGTTGTTTAAGTTGTGAAGGAGATTAAATCTGGATACCAACAAGACGTTACAGGATGGAATTGAGGTTTGCGTAGAGGACATGGAGCCTAAGTAGTCTATACTACCCCATCTTAGAAAGCACAGGAGAGAGACCCCTTCATCTTCTGATGAGAGATCATCACTTGGATAAAGGAGATCTATCGAGTGCATCCGATTCCACCTGGTTACTAACCCCTGGCGCATAGTTTTCCAAATCCATAGATAAGTATTACCAAACTAATTGGTATTTGTGGAAGTGACCGATCAGCACCAAGGAGCTATAACTTTTCATTTGGCACATTTATGGTTGCACAATCATTTCATGTGTTTGGAGATATATTTTCTGGAGCAAAATTTGGGTAAAGTTTGGGTATACAAAGCTTTGGTATCACATCTAGAAGTGGCGCAAGACACACATCTAGTAGTAGTGCAATATCATAGACTATTGGAGTATAGTTCAGATCGACAGTGGGGACACAAGGCATGACCACTTCAGGACCCTTATCAGCTATAAGAAGTGGATCTAGTGGAAAAGGAACTAGAGGACCCCGTGGACCTCATGGATCTAGAGGATTTGTTGGATAATGAGGGAAAATTGTAGGTGGATCTAGTGGATCTAGTGGTAGAGGAAACACCAGAGGAAATCAAGGTTCTAGATTAGGCGGACAAGGGCCTCAACCACCTCAAGTAAGTATTTTTCAAAATGTCTTTGCATCTACTAGATTACAAAGGTGTTGAGGATGTTGCAGAGCATGTACACAAATGTGAGTTTCTATGGCACGCAAAGGGGATCACTACCCTAAAATGGAAGGCAAGTTAGTTTTGCAAAATGTTGTAGGGACATGTCTATCGTTGGTACCATAAGTATGACTTCCAATAGATAGTGGTATATTACCACACTATGGAATGCCTTCTTAGTTGAGTTTCATATTCCTGAGTTTGAACAGAAGAGAATTAATGCACTGAAGGAAATTCAACAAGGTATGGTAGAGAGTGTGTGGGAGTATGATGCACATTTTAAAAATATCTTATCAAAATTGTCTTATGATATTTATCCTTCTTAGCATGCTCAATGGTTTATTGGAGGACTAATAACACCGTTTAGGAGAGAAATTTTGCAAAAGACTTTAACAGACCCACACGAGGCCTTAGAGGCTGCCCTACACACTTATGTTATAGGAAGTGAATATACTGGTGTTATCCCTTTCCTTGAAGCTTAGATTGCTGTAATGGAAAACTAGTTATTCTGAAGTTATCTGTGAACTTAGTGTATGAGACTCGTAGTTGCCTATTTTACATGGATTACAAAGTAGAGGGGCATAAAAGGATGGTTTTCCTCGAGATATCGGTATGTGCCATGATAGTAGAATGTGATATTTTCCATAGAGATCATGATGTAAGTAGGTGTCTACTACTACAGTGTGTGATCCATAAGAATGTGTCTTGTTATTGCAAGATTTTCACCTCCACTACTCATGACACCAAGGATTGTAGATTGATTGACCATATACATGATGCCATTGATATTGGTGTGTGCAAAACCAATATTGCAAATAATTCCAAGGATGGTAGTCATTACTATGAAGGACACATGGATGGAGGAGCTCATGGAAGAGGCTTTCGTGGAGGATTTAGAGGTCATGGAAACCGCATAGGAAAAGAAGTGAGTTCCTGCATGGAACTTGTTATAATTTTGGATCTATGGAGCACTATAAGCATGAATTTCATGACCTACTACAATGCTCTTAGTGTGGAAAGAATCACAAGTATGAGGATTTCCTAGACCTATTTGAATATATGAGTCAACCACATCGAGAAAGATAAATGCACCAGGATGTTAAATGTTAATAAAGAAGACTCATAGTGGATGTTAAGGGTAGCACTTGTGAATTAGAACCTCTTTGGTGACGACATGAGATGAGGCTGCACACGCTAGGGAAATACCAAAAAAAAAGCTGTTGATTACAAGAGAAGAGTTGGTGTATGGGAATTATCTGGACCCTACACATTAGAAGGAAGTCTATTAAGAGACCATGGATGTAATCAGGAGTCTTCAAGGGGAAATTCAATGTCTAAAGGAGAAATCTAGGAAGTTAGGGTAGAAGAAAAGTATTGAGGTTCCTCAGTCAGATATAGATGATGTCAGAGAGGTGTGTAAGATGTTTTGCCAAGAGAATATCATTCCTCTGTTAGGAGAATGGTTGAGGAATAAGATACCAAGCACTAGAGTAGAGCACGAGAGGTAGGTTTTGCATGCTAACCTTCCTCCCCACATCCTCAACTATAATAAGGAGATTAACTTGAATGCAGTTGTTGATGGATGGCTCTTAAGAAATGTTTTGATTGACACAGGTGTGGAAGTCAATGTTTTCACCCTGGATGCCTCGAATCAAACAGAAGGCCCCCATTACATCTATCTTCAAATGTTTTAGATATGGTCAAAAAAACAAAGGTAATTCCCATTATTGTTTTAAAGGATGCTACTATCACTATCCAAAGGGTGAAATTCACTGGAGTATTCAAAGTCTTAGCACTTGTTTAGTGATAACTTTCTACGATACTACTTGGGCACCCCCAGTGCTATAATAACAATTTTGAATTATGTTTTAATAAGGGGTATATAATTTTTGAGAACAAAGAGGAATGAGTTATCATTCATTTTACGAGATGAAAAGTTAACTCCTATAGTAAGCCTTTAGGGGAGGAAGATCTAGACAGAATTTATGTGTGCACTATCTAGGATCCTTAAGTTGTGTAACCAACAAAGGAGGGTGTTATTCAGTGGGAAGATGCTCAATCTATAAGTGATACAACCAGTGTGGAATGTGATAATTTGGCACACAAGACATGAGTTTTTGAGAAGGAATTTGAGAGGATGTGTGATGAGGGTAGCAAAGGAATGCTTAGTCAAGCACCTAGGAGGAAATAAGTTGCCAAGTTATTCTAGAGGAGCCAACCCTGATGTTTTCCTACAAGAAATGGAGACCCAATGGAGAAGTGAGATCGAAAGGAGAAGGATGCTCAACTATACCTTACTCAGGATCACAACATGTTGTTGGATGACCCATCACAAGAGCCTTCTAAAGTGGCACGAAGTGAGAATCATGTTCTCTGTTAGGTTTCCTAGAGAAATGCACCTATTATCATATAAGATTATCATGGGAAGGAACCCACCTCGTTTCACATCCAAGCATGTGAGAAGTCCTAGATGGAAGGCGTAGAATCCTTTCCACCTTCTTTATGGGTGCATAAGTTATACTCCACCTTACAAGTTTCTACACACACATATTACATTCGCTCATAGATGCGCCATCGAGACGAACCGATAGGATTTGACGACCGACCTCCTTCAAGCTTTTGAATATTGTAGCACCAATCCATCGTTGGATAAGGCATTGGAGGTTGTTAAGTGCCTAACTATGGGAGATAATACCATGATGGAGGATAGAATACAAGAATTATTAGGTGAACCTAGTTTAGAAGAGATATTTGATGAGGAAGAATCGGAGGAGGTACAACTTGAGTGTGCATGTATAGAGAAAGAAAAAGGAAAATTGGTCTAGGCGATCGGTGTCAAAGAAGTGGAAAATTTATATGTTAACCATATTATAGGTACGTGTAAAGTTATGGATAGTGTTGGTGAGAAAGCACACACCTACTATTAACCCCTAAAAACCTATAAGGTTAACATTGGTTCGGATGATGAACCTAAAGAAGATACTATTAGAGACTATTGGTTAGAAAAGGAGGTTTCAAATATCATTGATTTGTTGCATGAATTTCAAGATTTATTTCTGCCTAAGTACCATGAGCTTAAATGCGTTCACCACTCCTTAGGGAAATGAAAATCAAGTTAAAGGAAGGTGGGAATCTAATTCAAAAAAGACCTTATCGAATGAATCTAAATCTTTGCATCAAAGTCAAGGAGGATATTGATAAGATGATCACATCAAGCATCATTGAGGATGTTGAGGAATCAGAATGGATAAGTCCAATGGTCATCAACATTAAGAAGGATGGGAGGATAAGGATCTGTGTTGATTATAGGGATTTGAATGCAGTATCTGTTATTGACCCTTTTCTAACTCCCTTCACCGAGGAGATCTTAGAAGGAGTAGCCAGCACGAGATCTATTCTTTCGTGAGATGAATTCTCAAAATATCATCGGAGTTAGAATTTTAAAGGAAGACAAAGAAAAGAAAAAAATTCCCTTGAATGGGGAAGCTTTTCCTAAACAATCATGCCTTTTGGTGAATAATGCACTGTTGTGGTTTCGCGCATTGTAGTACAAAAATTTCAAGACTTCATCCATAAGTTTCTTTAAGTCTACCTTAATGATTGGACATTATATGGATTGGTATGGGACCATTGTGATAATCTGAGGTTGATGTTTGAAAGATGTTGGACATTGAGGATATCCCTCAACATTAAGGAATGTGTTTTTGTTACTCCATTTGGAACCCTTTTTGGTCATATCATATGTAAGTAAGGTTTTTGGTGGATCTTACCAAAGTTACCATTATTGTGGGATTGGGGTAACCTACTAGCCGAGTGTAGTGCATGTATTATTTGGGCATATAGGGTATTACCAGAAATTTTTTAATGGGTATGCCAAGATCACCACATCATTAGAAGAGTTACTAAAACACAAAAGTGCATTTCATTGGAGAGAGGTGCAACATATGAAATTTAATACATTAAAGAATAAGCTTATCCCCAATCCCATAGTATGCTTTCCTTCTTGGGATAAGCCATTTGATGTTCATGTTGATGCTTCAAGGATGATGATTGGGGAAATATTAGCACAACCTAGAGAAGGAATTGTTGACCACCCCTTGTGTTTTGCTAGTAGGAAGTTAACACCAGTAGAGTAGAACTATACTACTACTGAGTGCAAAGCATTATCAATGATCTACGTGCTGCAAAAATTTAGGTAGTATCTACTAGAAACATCCTTTATATTCTACATGGAACACATGGAATTGAAGTACTTGGTAAACAAGCCCATTTTACAAGGGTGCATATGTCGATGGGTCTTGTTGTTTCAAGAATTTGTGTTTACGATAGTTGTGAAACTGGGAAAGAATAATTTGGTACTTTATCATTTTTCAAAGATTGACTCAGGGGAGGATGCGCATAGCATTGAGGATACAATGCCAGATGCATAATTGTTTAGATTATGGTGTGCAACCTCTAACTTGGAAGATTTTTTTGTGTTTCTAAAAACGATTGTGACATCGAAGGGAATAAATAATTTGGAAAGAAATAATTTAGCCATACATGTCACCCCATACATGTTAATTAGTAGAGACTTATACAAGCTAGGTCGTGATGATATTTTGCATCGGTGAATGTTAGAGCATGAACGCATTACAATCATGGAGGAAGCACATGGTGGGATTGCATGAGGACACTATATAGGGAATGTAACCAAGTGCAAGATCCTTATGGCAGGGGATTTAGTGGGAAAGCATCTACTAGGATTGTATTTAGTTTTGCAATGCATGTGACCATTTCAATGCCTTAGAAACAAGGAAGAAGATATGATATTCCTTGATACGAGATAGCTAACACAGAACAATTTGAGAAATGGATGATTGATTTCGTAGGACTGATTTCACCTACCACACCAAGGACTATTTCATTCTATATCATTACATGCATGCATTATCTTACAAGGTGGGAAGAAGTGACACTTACAAGGGATTGCATAGAGGCAACAACTACTAGGTTCGTATGGGAAAATATAATCAACAGATATAGATGTACGTTGATTTTAACAAGTGATAGGGGTACTCATTTCTTGAATGAGACATTTAGAATCTTGTTGGCTAGAATTCATGGTAGCCCACCAAAAGACTACCCCTTATCACCCTCAAGCTAATAGAACTACTAAGGTGTTTGATAAAAGTCTAAATCACACGTTAACCAAGATTTGTGATGTGGGAAGAAAGGATTGGGATGATAAAGTATTTGTTGTGTTATGGTCATACTAGACTACTTATAAAAGACTAAACAAGGCCACACCTTTTAAATTGGTGTTTTCCACCGAAAAAGTTGTTACCTATTGAATTCATATTACCATCACTTTGTATAGCACATGTAGGAGGGTTAGTGTAGATCAATAATTTCGTGCTTGTTACCTATCCAAATTAATGTACCAAACTAAATACAAAAAAATCTGAAAACTCAAATGAAATCGAGATACCCGATAGATAAGACAAGATCCAAAGACGTAGGTGGAAAAGAAAGCTGATGTAGACAAAATGGGCACACATGAGCAATATTGCAGAATAGATCCGAGAAACTGCGAGAAATGATACTTGACGAGAAAAAGACAATGTTAAAAGATATTTGGGTGGACTGCCCGAGAAGCGGGTCCAGGAAGTGATAATCTCCCTCGGCGGATATCAGTCCATGTTTTCAATTAAAGAAAGACACATACATGATAAAATATGTAAGTAAATGTCTAGATTTTTTGATTAAAAGTGACAGACAGAATGTAAACAGTGGACAAAAAGCAATAGAAAATAGGAAACTATGAAAACAATGCTAGATTTGTGTTACCTGAGTTCTTTTACTGCTGTCTACGGGATGATCGGTGTCGATTGGGTGAATCGGCATCAATTAGGATTAATTGGCATCGATTAGGATTGATTGGCGTCAATTGGGATCGGTCGGCGTCGACTAGGGGAAAATTACAGGAAGGTTGATAAATGGACAGTGAAAGCTAGATCATCAATGCCCATTGGATCTGCAGGGGCTGTAGGGATACTGAAAATGCTCCACCTTCACTAGATGCGAGCGAGTAACCAAGAGATCGATGGAGGCTCACTTTGTTGATGTTGTAGGAGCAGAGTAACGGTACTCCTCTCAGGGATTGATCTGGATGGAATTCTCTTTCACTTGATAGAAGATGCTCGGGCTTGATGATCAAAACTCTCTGTCATTCTTTCTATCTAACCAGAATTAAATTATGGCCCTGTATTTGTAATTGGAACTAACTAGATATAATCGGTGTCGTTCCGTAAAATTGGCATCGACAAGTACCGAGTTGGCACCGATCGGGAACAGACTCCCAAAATTACCAAAGAGGACGTTTTTTTGGAAAGATGAAAGTGATCCTTCCGACTCACCTATGGAAAATATCCTGCCGCATGGTTTGGGGGGAGGAGAAATAGGGGGAATATATGGATAGAATAGATATGGGAGGTTAGCAATTGATATGGGGTAGATAAACAGTTAAGATACATGTAAAAAGTATAATTAAATAGTTAATATTTAATTATCTATGGATAAAATACAATGGGGTACAAAAACTTAAGATAGATGTTTAATTAGATATTTAATTAATACCCTAAAGGAAAAGTGGTGATATAAAGGTGCCCTAGGTTACCTGAGAAGGTAAACAAATGTGGGGACACTAAATTGGGTAACCAATTTCAGGTGTCTGATTAGCTAATGAATAAGCACTTCAGGAGAGGATTGATAAGTTAATGCAGTTAGATGAGAGGTGGGCTATTGCTCGCTAGAGTTAGAAAATAGAATAATTGAGGTAGAACGTATGGCATGATAGACACATTAAGAACAAAATTTTTGAGGTTGGGTAGATTTTTTTATTGTATGATTCCAAGTTTTTGTGCTATCCTAAGAAATTCAAATTCCATTGGATGGGCCCAAAAATTATATCCTATATACTTGATTCATGCGATTGTTAGTTATAAGAGCTAGATGGAACACAGTTACCAGGCCATTTCAATGGGAGTAGGTTGAAGCCCTACTATAAATAAGTCTTCCTTGTATTTGTAAATAAGGTAGTATTGTAATTTAACCTAGGATTTCCCTCAATGCATTTAATTTCTTTGTGTTTCCCTTTCTCTTTGTTTATTCCCTTTATTTTTGTTGTTGTGTGCACATGGTGTGTTGGTAGCCACTTTTTTTTTTTTTAAATTCTATTTGCGGAGGACTGCATGCATCTATTTTTTTATTAGGTTAAGTGATGTGATAAAAACTAGAATATGGTATTAGAAATTGTGTTTTGATGGCTTAGATCAAAGGATCAAAAGTGTGTAGTTTGGAAGAACATGCATGGAGAATGTGAACATGAGGAGTTTGGTGTCATGAAATATTTACAAAAACCACATATGAGGGTGAGAAGCGCAAGAGAAAAATGAGGTAGGCGATGTTAAAAATCAGGGTAAGGACAAAAGAAGTGTCTTTGGTGCTGCAAGTGTGCGCGTAAGGATCTTCGGTTAGTAAGGATTTTTACGTGTCGAAGGTTGTAGAATTTTTCACACAAGATTGGGTGCCGAGAGGGTAAAAGCACTAAAGGATGGCTTTAGAAGAAAAATTTTCTTTTATTGCAAAGGTACATTGGTAGGTGACATGACATTTATTGCGAAAAAAGGAAAAATATATAAGTATAAGGTCGGGGTACATTATTGTTTACCTTTTATTTGTGATATCAAAGAGATCTTGTGAGCTAGGGCATCTTTGAAGAAAATTTATACGTAAAAGGGTTGTGAAGATTTGAGTACATATCCAGTTTGATCAATGAACCAAAGTGGAAATAGAGTACATGGATATAAGGGAGAAGGTTGTATAAGTTTTCAAATCTCGCAAAGGTGATTACGCCATCTTGTGGAAAGAAGGGTTTTTAGGTTAGGGTTCCATAGCTAGGGCACATGATTAAAGGGATTTTCATGAAGGGTAGAGCCACGAGTTGAGTAGAGGTAGGATTAGGAGAAAGAAAGAACTTTTAGTGACTCGATAGAGAAATGGCACCAAGGAAAGAAACAACTGTTTCACTAAAGAAGGGAAAGGGCAAAGGGAAACAAGTTGTCTCCACCGACTTCAATTATTAATGGTACATCAAGATGAAATATCCAAATGACACGTTTCTTGGAAAATAATGGGTGTCTCATGTTAGAAAGATGGCCATAAGTGACTATAACCATCAAATGAGCACCACAGAGAACAAGATGGCATTGGAACTGGTTCACCCTATAGAAAAAAGGACACCAAATGGAATGCCTATCTATGATGATGAGGTAAAGGTGAAGATGGAGAAGTTTGGGTTATTATAACTCTATGATTTTCCCTATTTCAAAAATTGAGCGACTGTACTAGTGGCTAATGTCATGCATACATGAAGACCATTTCTATTTCATAGGACGTAGGATGTGAATAACTCCCCAATTGATTTCTATGTTTACTGGTCTTGTTTGTGAAGGAGAATATTTTTATGATGACTTGGACAATAAGGAGGTCATTAAGAAGATTGTTGACACCTATGACTACAAGAAGGGGTTGCAATAATTTGACATCTCCGCAATTTCCAACCCGGTAATGAGGATATTTGTGTGCTTGGTCACAAAACTAAATGGGCAGGAGAGATGGACACATATCAACAAGGATTGGTTGAACATTTTCTGAAAGATCTTAGAGGGGACCATTTATAACCTCTCGGAATTCATAGTAGAATAAATCATCAATGCCACGCACAATGGAGAAAATATCATGTTTGGTAATTTCCTCCTTACCATCATCTTTTCAGAGATTGGAGTGCCCGATGGGCTAGATAAATTTTTGTGGGAGTACCCAGATGAGAACCCTTCCCTTGCTAAAATATTTGAGAAGTACACTTGTGACACCATGATGGCCACCCACAAGGCGCGCCTAGAAAAATGATATAAGCGGATGCATGATGCATTTGATGCAGAGTGGAGAATACCTGAGAAGTTACTTATTTTACTACAAGGTGAGGCTGAATTCACCGTATACCAACATTTTTGTATTGGTAGGTTTACTCTGGTAGATGGCACCAAGGGTCCCTGGTGCAAATTGCCATTCTCCTTCACAACACAATACTTCTAGGACGAAGTCAATAGATTCAAAGAGGTAAAGAAACTAAGGTTCGCTCTTTTGCATGTAGATGAGGATTACCGTGAGATGTGTAAGCCATTGATATATCAAAATAAGTGCACCTATGTGGAGAGGTATGTCTCCTATGATGTACATAGGCTAAAGCCGATAACATTACTATTCTTGGGAGGACCACAACTAGGGTATACCTTTGCATAAGGCCAAAGTATGAGAAGGTTGATTACATTGAGAATGATGTCTCTATCATAGAAAAACCCACCATAATAAATAAGGTCATGCCAAGGAAAAGGGAGAAAGAGGAGGCCCTTGAGAAAAGGGCACCAAATATATAGACATCACAATCTATAGGCACGCAAGAGTCGAGCACTAATCCAAATACCTATTCATGGAGGAAAAAGTCCCCATAGAGAGAGAGAGAGAGAGAGAGAGAGAGAGAGAGAGAGAGAGAGAGAGAGAGAGAGCAAACACCGAGGAAGAGGATCCAGAGAAATATAATCCCCTATGAAAGAAGAGTCACCTGGAAAGAAAGGATTTAACTAGGGAAGAAGAAAAGGAAGAGTCTTGTATACTAGAATCACCAGTTAGGAAGAAGTAAAGAGTAGCAGATAAGGTAGACTCAAAGGAAACAAAGAGAAGAGGTTGATAAGGGTGATGAGGTAGATGAAGAGCACAAGAAGGCCCAAGACCATCCTATGTATGGTGTACATGAGTCAAAGGAGGAGGATAATGAAGCTAAGAATGAGGATGTAGGAGGCACTCACGGAATAGGGGAAAGTGAAGAAGTCAACATGAAAGACCAAAGGACTCCAAGCTTGGCCAAGGAGCAGATAGAGGATTCCACGAAAAGGGAGGTAGCAGGAATCATAAAAGACATAGTGGATAAGAGGTGGAGAACAACACCAAAGAATTTCTCAAGGAGAAATATGGAAGAGAGAGTGTGGAAAAGGAGTATGAAAGTATGGACAGAGATCCTAGCCTAGCGAAAAGAAGCATCCCAAAGGCAATACACATAGGAGGGAAGGGTATGGTAGCGATAAGGGACAAGGGATGACCTTCATCGATGATCCAAATAAGGTACTACGTGAATATTTCCAAAGTATTGTACCTTCATACCATGTCCTTACATGGTCTTCTTTCGATGAAGATGGTGTATACCCACACATAAGGAAGATATTTTTCGGGATTTTGAGTCCCATGTTGATGAGCTCGAATTTGAGGTCAACCGTGAGGCATTGATGAAGATACCATATACCAAGGGAGTAAACCCTCTAGTGAATGCTTAGCAACTATCAGATGAGAAAGTTTGTAACGCACTCAACAAAGTGTTGGTGGAGGTTGAGGTGAGGATATTTGGGAGAAATGATAGAGTAAGGGTCCTGGAAGAAGAGCTTGAAAATAAAAATGAAGAGATCATTGAAAAGGACAAGGAGCTAAAGCAGGAGGAGTTGATCAAAGACACAATTAAGGTGTGAATTAAGGGAGGAAAATGCAAAGGTGTGCGAGATCCATAAGAAAATATAAATGATTTTAGATGCCATAATATTGAAGCACCCAGACTTGGCCCCACCTGAGCAAAGATATGAGTCTACCATGCAATGCTTTGAAAAATTGACTCGCATCCTCACCATGGAAAAGAGGCTACTCACATTGGAATCAGTAGAAGAGGCATTGGTATGCTAGGAGGAGGAATAAAAATTGAAGATCAAAGTTTTTTTTACTCAATATTCCAACCTCATTGTCATTATAAATACTACCACACAAATCGATGAGGTTGTATATGACAATTGCAGACCGACACGAGAGAGGGTAACAAGCATACTAGTTGCTACACATGAGGCAGATCTAAAGGTGTTTTAAGATAAGAAGAAAGGAAACAGGAAGAGTGGGATAAGATCCTAGCTGAGGTTGAGAAAAATTTGGAATTAATCTAAACCTTTTGGGGTTTGATTAATAATTAACTTAAGGAGCTATATCCCCAGGTCACTTGTAGAATGGATGTCTTGGACAATCTTAGAAAGCCACTAGAAGGAATTATAGATACGTTTAATGCTAGGAGAAAAAAATAATTTTTGATGAGGTGATCACTCTAGTAGGTGACCTACTTCAGTAGGCATAGGGTGAGGTAGATGTCCTGGGAAAATATTGAGGCAATAATGAGGAAATAATTCCCACTCCTCCTACAACAGAGAAAATTCTTCTATTCTTTCATTCTTTATTCATATTTTCCATGTTCCACTATTATTTATTCTTTAAAATAAGAAGGATGTTTCCAAGGATGGAGAACATGCTTAGTGTGGGGTGATGTTGGGTCCTAAAATATCAACTAAGTACCAAAGGTCACTCACAGACAAGACTAGTGATAAGAAGGGTGCTTAGGGGAAAGCGTGCAGGACAAAGGGGTTTAAGAAAGGTTTAAGTGAAACCAAGGCATGTGGGGAGGTAGAAAATGTGTTTAAAAGACTTATCCATATTTGGCATTCTATAGGCACTTGAGGAAAAACTTGAGGACCTGAATAGGTGTGATCAGTAGATAAGGTGCTAACCTAGAACCTTAGAGGTCAAGAAAAGGATATTCCCACAGGAATATTCCTAGAATACATCATTACAAAGAGTGGAGGGTTTACAAGGGGATAAAAATTCACCATTGGAGGATCACATCAAGACTTGGCATGTGATCTAGTCAGAGATAAGGCATGATAATGGGTGTTCATCCTATAAAAAGATATGCTCAAAGCTAGAGACAGGACATATAAGAGGGACTGTGGAGACACAAAAAGAATGCGTAGAGGAAACATACAAGGAGAAAGAGAGTAACAAAGTGTTTCAGTAATGGTAGGGTTTAGAGAAATTAGTGTTGAGGTTGTAAGGGATGCCATAAGCCCATGTGTGGCACTAAAATCTGTAATAAGGGTTAAAATTAGAAGGGTATAGTTAGGGTCTCATATCATGGAATTTTTTTGAGTTTCTGTCATTTAATATCTATGGTCTAAGATGACCCTTTTGTGGCTACTAGAACTATGTTATATCTCTCTCTCTCTCTCTCTGTGGTTTCATTGTGTATATTTTTTAAGGGTATAAACCCTCATTTTACATGAATAACATGGCTCATATCTGGTTTATTATGCTTATTACAATGTTATTTAGATTTTGTAATGCATTAAGGTTTGGATCTGTTAGATGAATCTTCTACCTCTTTAAATAAGTGAATGTACTTTTGCTTCTATGAATCATCCTCCATTAATGGCGGAACCATCTCACAAATCTCAACAAAGAAGGGGCTCTGTGCTCGCACATGCCTTTGGTGAGCGCCCAACACCTATTGGGTGATAGGTTGACACGTTTGGGGTTAGTAAAGGTATTAAGGGTAAATAAATGACTACATGTATATAGGTGCATATTGGTCTTAAATTAACATTTCTTATAAGCATAGTAGAAATACTATAATAGATGTTGAAGAATGTCAAAACTATAACATCTCAATGGGAGATTATCATGAAATTTGAGCTCCATGAGAAATTTTTCTAGTTTCAAAGTTAGTTTTCAAGCCTTTTTGAGAAGAAGATAGTATGGTCTGAGTCAAGATAGATATGTGTTTGGTATGTTGTTGTGTAATTCCTGATTATAAAAGAAACAAGTTTGTGTTGTCATATTGGTCTCAAAGTGTTTAGGCATCAAGGAAAATTAGTAAGGTTGAGCTCTTAAGGCATAAAAAATTTCTAAGTATTCAAGGATTTTGAAGAGTTAAAGGATTTTGAGTACAAACTCTTAGGGAGGTAATGTCCTATGGTGATCGGGGAGTCCATCTATAGGGCCTAAGGTTGAAATTTCAGATTGAAGACATGGAGGTTTTTATAGGTGTGAAGATAATGTATGCTAAGATACAAGATGATTTGAAGATCAAGTTCACATATTAGTATCCCTAAGGTTTTTACATCAAATGAAAAGAAGGTTAAGGTTAATAGGTTGTCTCTTATGCTAATTCATTGATCTTCAAGTATGTCGTAAGAGTATACAAGTGTTCCTAGTTGATGGTAAATGTATCTCGGTGCATGATGTGTTCAAATATTTGTTCAATTTTTAAGAGTAAGGTATAAAAAGGGTTTGAATGCATTTGAGTATAATTGATGCATGAATAAAGTACTTAGTTAACAAAATGATTACTTAAGATCTATTATAGGGATGAAATCAAGGTTTACATATGGAAAATTCACTATGTTTGATATATAAATATGGACAGTGTCATTTGTTAATAGTGAATCTTGAGGTCTACATGATGATGGTTTGGGATTTCTCCAAAAGTAAAGGTATGGTTATTTTATGTCATGCTTGAAAAAGGTATGCAGGTTAAAAGGTGGTACAACAAAGTTGATGGTCAAGAAGAAGTCAGTAAAATGTTATTCTAGGGGTGATAGTTTTCATGTATGAAGATAAATTAAGAAAGAAGACATTTATCATCAAATGTTTGAAGGTGTGTCAAGGTCCGAGGTTTGTATTCCTAAGAAGAGTAGAATAATGTATGATATTTTGAATTTATTTCATATTTCTATGTATATATACCAAGAAGTTTAAAGTTTCTCAAATGATCCTTCAATGGATATGTATCATGCTACTGATTATATGGTTAGCATAAGTGGTTCTTGATGCTCTATGTCTTAGAAGTGTTAGAATTTATAATTATTCTATGTGATACTCGTGTTAAAGTAACATGTTACAAGGTGTGTACTATATCGCCCATTTTCTTGATACTAGTATGAAGCTCATGATGATTTCTTGATATAGAGTATTGATTCATGGAATTGACAAAACTTTAAGGTTTGTTCAAACTCTGATTTGTTTCAAGGTTGTAGAATTAGATATTTTAAGAAGAATTAAGACCCATCTCAATAAATAATGATGATGTAAAATTAAGGTCTAATGATATCATGAGATGTGTGTCTCGAGATTGTTGTATCTTGTGAAAGATAAGAAAAGGTTGTTGTAAGTTTTTTGAGTTCCATACTTTGTGATCTAAGTCAAAGATTTGATAATTAAGTGTTTTAAGGCTATAGTAACATGTTGTATACTGTAATGGAGTTCTACAGAGTATATTGACCTCATTGGTCATGTATATATGATAATAATCTCGAGCATGTGTTCAAGGTGTGTAGAGAATTTTTTTAATACAGAAATGAAGATGTTTTTAAGTATATTGGAGTAAGGAGCTTGCTAAAGCTCTAAGCAGGTGTTATATGATGAAAAGAAGATTGAATTAACTAAATAATTTCTTTAGGACCGAACTATTGTGTTTGATCCATTTTTATGACTTCTAGTTGAGGTATGTTCTTATGTGATTTCTTATACAGTTAGAAAATGATGGAATAAATATAGGGGAGCACTTAGATGGTCATTCATATGTTTTGTATGATACTATTGGGAAAATAAATTTGGCATTTTTATACTGAAAGTATACTTTAGCAATTTTGGTCCTAAAGATGGATATGCTAATATTGGAGGCGAACTAGAGGTTTCATGCACGGTACAAACCCGAGAGATCATTTATAGAAAGTATGGAGACAAATTTTAAAGATAATACACTCAAGGGGAGCTATTTCTCAGGTCCATTGATCATATTGTTGATGTAGAAGACAAGAAAACATAGTAAAATTCAAGGGAGAGTCATGAAAGTAAGTTTGAGTGTTTGAATTGTTTCCATTTTGTCTTGTCATCATTTTAATGTTGAGTTGTCATTATATCATTTTTCATAGATGTCAAAGGGGGATATTAGGCTCAAAAACATGAAAATATGTCGTGTAGGTGTGTTTTTATTGTTGGTTGCCATAAATGTTTCTAAAGTTCACCGCTATCAATGAAAAAGGGGGATATTATTAGCCATTGTGTCTACTATTTTAATTGATGTTAATTTCCATTGATAGCAAAGGATGTTAAGGTGTCAAATGAGTCTCCATGAGGTTTCATTCAAGTTCAAACATGAAGGTTGATTGGTAGTTTCCAATCATGTTGTGTTGTTATGGTGTCCTAGAGCACAGCCTAGTATGCATGGTCATTGTGTGAGTTCTCCCAAGTTAGTGTTTTTGTGCTTGTTTTGAGCTCACTCCTTTGTTTTAAATATGCCTTCAAAAAAATTCATGTATTTTCCATTTGAACTCTAAAATACATTTGTCAAGATGATGAACCCATGTTAAACCTAGAAAAATCCCATGTTTGATTGTAAATCCATTGTAAATCCTCTTTTTCAGTCAAGGAAATCATAACCATAATGTTTCAGAGAAGTATCCAAGAATTCCTTGTCAAATGATTGTATTAATCTGTAAATTCATCCTATGTGTCATTCCGATGATCTTCAGTGTAAATTTCACTTTTTCCTCTGATGCTCAAAGATACGTGGCATGATCTAATTAATGGCACTATGTCGGGTTATATTTGCATAATTATACATGTTGCCTAATGACTGCAAAGTGTAGACCAAAATTTGAAACCCGATGGAATATTACAATGGATATTTGATTCATACGATGTAAAATACGAATAAAATCTCACTCGATAAAAGGAAAATGTGTTAAAATATGTTTAGAGTGTGGAAATGGAGTATCAATGCACTTTTTTAGTAAAGTCCTAATATAATGCAAAGTACAAATGTATCCCTGAAGCCCGATAGAGGAAACATACTAGTGCTTCAAGAAAGTCAATGCATGGGTGTTCAATTCAAACTTAAAGTTTCACACCCATTTGAGAAAATAGACAAAAGTGAAAATAAACCCCGTGGCTCCACCACTCTTAAAATTGAAACACGTGTCATCTTCTCATCAAAATCCATAGAACGGGTGTTTGGGTCAAAGTTTTAGTTTAGAAATTATTTGAAGAAATATACATAATTGCTAGTAAACTCCCCAACCTCAAAATGTCTCGGATTAAGCCACGTGGATGGCTCACATTCAAATAGATAAACATATCAAAGGGTCAATATTTAAAATAATTAATGGATACCACCATAAATGCATGCATACAGATCAAGGTATAAGTTTTTTTATCATTTCTAGTTTCTACCTTACACACGAGAAATTTGGATGCCCTAACAAAGTGACAATTAGTGAAAGAAAGGAGGAAAGTTAACTATGAAGTGGTTAAATTGAGCCAAAGAACTTGGAAGTACATGAGCATAGGAAAATTTCACAGAGTTTGTGAAGAAAAGAGTAAGTCATTGCCTTGTCTTATTGTTCTCAATACTTAAAATTGGAATTAAAAGGAAAGAGTAAGTCATTGCCTTGTCTGGTTTGAGATGTGATCGGGAGCTTCAATGGCTTTTGGACTTCCTCAACCAAAATATATAAATGGATATTTGAAAAATGGATCAATAAGTGTGAAATTTCACTCTATTCTAGGGGTTTCTTTATTGTGCATTTCAAAGAAACCGAGGATTATCAGTGATGCCTATCTAGAGGACCATGGTTTTGGGGTAATGTCAGTCTGTATTTGACTCCTTGGTTTCCATAATTTGATCTGAATTCTCATTCAGTTACCAAAATGCCTATTTGGGTAAGGCTTCCAAATCTCCCTTTGCATCTATGGTATGCCCTAGATAATATTGGTAATTGTTCTGGGCAAGTTTATTAAAGAATATTTAGATAGAACTCACTCAGGGTTGTGCACGTATGCTCGCATATGTGTTGAAATTGATCTGAGTAAAGGATTACCAGATCATATTTTATTAAAGTTTGGAAAAATTCAGTATTCACAGGTTTTGGATTATGAGAACACCACCTTTAGATGTAGAGTTTGCAAAAACCCGAGGCATTTGCAAGTTGGTTGTCCTTTAAATAAAAATGGAGTTAAAAAGTGAAGCTCATCTACTCCTAGCGGATGGGGAAGTGTAAATTTGGATATGGTGTCTGCCTTCAACTTTCAAGGGAGATTTAGAGTATTAGACAATAGAACAACATGAACTAAGTAGAAAATTTCAGAAGTTGGAAATCAGGAAAACGTGGAGTTAATGGGAGGAATGAAAAGAGGACACGTATCGAAAAATCAGATTCAGATCAGGAGTCTTTTCCTAATTTAAGGGAAGTCCTAGGAAATCAAAATGATCTTATGATTATTGTTCCATCTGACATGGGAATTTGGCATGAAGTAAAGATCAGGAAAAGTAAAAAAGGTCGAATGGGTAATATTGAAGACTTCTTCCCATCCCAGGGTGGGAAATAGTAGACTATTGGCTATTTTGCCTAGTTTAGTTTCATAGGATTTTATCCCAAAGTGGTTCTTTTTTATTTTCTTAGTTTTTATACCTTACTTATATATGGAATAGGTCCCTTCAACCCAGCTTATCAATAAAAAACTCATAAGATGAGATCTCTAGAAGCGTGTTTCCACGTAACATCCAAGATTTCTAGTGATTTAGAAAAAATATTACTAAATTTTGATCTAGATGATTTCGAAGGAGGTTGTGTGATCCAAATAAGAGAAAATGGATGGCAGCTTATTGATGTCAGTCACATCGCTTTAGCAGCTATTTTTCCCCCATCAATACACTCTCCGAGATTGTATGGTTGTGTGCTAAAAATTATGACCTAGAGAAGGAGGTATTAGACGGAAGTGGGGAAAGAGTAATAAATTTAACACCAAAAGATTTTAGGGAAATATTAGGGCTACCAAAGTTGGCTCAACCAATAATTTCTACTGTTGAATCAACACAGACTGATTATGATGCAAGACATGATGAATATGCTAGAATGTTAAATGCCCAATGGTTGAGAGAAAGGAATCCATCTGTCAAGAGAATCCCCAAGAAATTGACTAGGGCCATGTTTTTTAAGAGGTTGAGGATCTCATTGTACTACTAAGTAGAATGGCAGGGTTATAAGGGGTTAACCATTTTCAAGAGTGGACGTGCCCTTTCATAATGGTCATTTTGGAAGACCAAGGAAATTTTAGATGGGAAATATTTATATCATCATTCATTCATCTCCAACTCATGAAAATAACCAAAAAGATAACGTCAGTGACCCAATTAATATAAAATTCTATATTATGTCCTATCTCATCTATAACATTGCATGTTTAAAATCATTCACAGGTCTCCCATCACATGTAATTTTTGAAGACCATAGGGTGTATGATGTATATTCAAAATTAAGATTGGACAAATGGAAAGGAAATGCAAAGCTAGTAAATGATGCTTTCATTTCCCTATAAATTTCCTTATAAAACCAAAATGGGAACAATATAGATTATTTTCTAGTGTCAGGAATGTAATTTTGGAGTATGGTTGCATCTTTATACAGTATAGATTCTTCACATATTTTAGGGTAAGTGGATTTGAAGGACAGCCTTGTAATTTTCCTAGATATGTGAATGATAAGTGGGATTTAATGGAACTTTCAAGGAAATTGTCCCATGTACATAAAAATATTGCAAGAAGGCATAAAACAAACATAAAATTCCCTCTCCAAATTGGGAGATAATCTTTCCAAACAATAGCAAAGGCTAGATTAATGGATGAATAAATGGAGAGGTTTCAAATGGATAAATTCACACCAAGGCCTAATTATGACATTTGGTGGGTTGTTAGTACAGGAGAGCATGAACCCCATTTTTAAGATTATTGGATGAAGAAGAAGTTAGACTGAGGGACTATTCCAGAATGACCTTAAGGAAAATTATTGACTTCAAAATTGTTGTGATTCCCCAAGGAATTGAAGATGATAAAAATGTGGTGGGTCAATATTACCTTGACCAAAAGATTGAGTCAAAATCAATTAGTTCTATAGATTGGAAAGAGATAGAATCAGATGATCCTCATATAATAATTTCTAATGTAATAAGGAGAACAATGACTTGGCTGACTAGAAAGGGTTTAGATTTATCATTGCAAAATACAAAGGTATTAAAAGAATTCGAGAATTGAAAACTTTGGAGGAAGATATCCCTCCACTAAAGGAGGGAGTAGAAAAAATAGATCCCTTGAATGGAAAAGCTCCCCAGTTACCTATTAATAATCCTACTACTGAGACTATTGATGAATGGACAACAACCACAAGTAGGAATGGAAATTTAGAAAATTCCTTGACTCAGAAAGTATAGGGAATACTCTTGAAGGCTATGGAAGATTCTCCCATCACTTCAGAAATACAAATATAAGCCAAGGGGATATGTTTAACTACACCAAAAATTCCCTTAGTGGTATTACCAGGGTCAT
Organism: Taxus wallichiana var. yunnanensis; assembly: GCA_018340775.1. Taxonomy (NCBI): domain Eukaryota; kingdom Viridiplantae; phylum Streptophyta; class Pinopsida; order Cupressales; family Taxaceae; genus Taxus; species Taxus wallichiana. The sequence goes on from CM031239.1 coordinate 86,657,858, forward strand.
CTAGTACACTAAAGATGATGAGGGGATCTCTATTAGGCATTAATCCAACACTAACAATACAAAGTGCTAACGGAAGGGAGGGACCTGAAATAAAATGTTTTGAAATAACTGTAAAAAGGAATAAATTGATATTTCCTTTGGAAAGGGATGTAGGTGGTCATAGTACAAGGAAACACAAAATAAAGGAGCCTGAAGTAATTGATCCTCCTATCCTAACTGAAGCTCAAAAGAAAGTTTTTACTTCATTGGCTCATCAGCAATGTCATTTTATACTCATGAAATTATTCACTCTACTCCATCTATACCACCACCAAGTGTAACTTCATCTTTGTCTTGCAATGATGTTGTTGTAGAAATAGTTGGTAATGCTCTTGTGTCTTGTCGGCCAAGTGATGTTGTGAGAGAACAAGTGCAAGACAAATCAGCATTTGTGTTAGTGTTCGAATATATCTCACCATTTTATCCAATATATGGCTTCAAAAAATTTACTCTGGCTGGTTTTCTCGTATAAAAAATGTGTATTTAAAGATATAGTCATGGTGAATACATGTGAAAATCTTGTTTTTAGGGTGTAAATCCTCTTTTTGGTTGAGGAACGTAATAGTCATGTTTCCTCTGTAAAATCCCTGTCAAAGGATGATCATGAATCAAGTGTAATCTTAAAAACTCCTTATATACTATCCTTTGGCCGCTGCTACAAATTTCATATTTTTCTCCACCACCCAAAGATACATGGCATGTTCCCATTGGTTGTGGTTTTTCAGGTTTAATTTGTAAAGTTACAAATATTAAATAATACATACAAAGTGAAAAATTATCCCCGAGGCTCGACAAATATTCCTAAGAATATTCAAAGTCAAAATATGTGAAACAAGAAGTTTCTCCAATCCCGAAGTGGTATACGTGTTAAAGGATGATTGGAGTGAGGAATCGGGGCCAATAATATTTTCTTAACTTTAAGTAAATAAAAGTGCAAAGTGTAGAAAAATTTATGAGACCCGCCAGGGACACGTGGCGTTTTCTCAAGCCAAGGTTAGAGAAGTGGGGCCTCGGGTTGAATTGGTAAGATTGTGCTTGGTTAGGAAAATAGACAACTATGCATAAAAGTCCCATAGCTCTGTTATCGATAAGATTTGAACACATGTCTTGATCATAATAAAAGATAGAGGGTGGGTGATGGGTTCAAATGCATAACATTTTTTGCATTTCAAGGTAGTGCAAAAATACAAAAAGACTCCCTGAGCCCGCATAACATGGAATTGCTCCATGTGGATGGCCCACATTTATAAAGGGTGGAAGCAGGATGATTACCATGATTAAATTCATTTATGGTTTCCACCATTAATCCATTTTTGCACAAATCAAGGAATTTTTTTGAAAGTATTCAAATTCTTTGAGCCTTTTCATTATCGATCAAGAAATCAAGTTCCTTGATATCAAAACTTTAGGATGAACAAAGTGAGATTGATTGGGAAGCATCGATTAAGAGATGAGGATTCGAAAATCTAAGGAGCGAAGGAAAATTACATGGATATTTACACAGGAAATTGGTAAGGATTGTATTACTCTCATACTTTCATTATCTTTTACTCCAAATTCACAAAGTAATTAAAAGTAAAAGCTAGGGCATAAAATATGAAGATAATGCCATCGGGTTTTCCTGTCACTTATGGGATTACCAATGATCTAAACAAGATCAGAGACATGGATTAATGAATGTGGATTTAAAATTTTTTAAACAAATATTTAATAACCCAAACAAGAGTGAACTCATGTAAGAAATCGAGGCTAGCAAAATTTCCTCAAACGGTGTTATTCCCCTTCTATTCACTGCCCTGAATTGGTAAGACTTTGTGCCATGAATTATAATCAAGAAGAGGGAAGTTCTAGATGGAAGTGGTGAATTAGTACTGACTTTGACACCCAAGGCCTTTAGAATAATGTTGAAATTGCCAATGATCAAAACTCTAATAACCTTAGGTCTTGATTTGGCCCTTCAAGATTATGAAACCAAGAAGAAGGATTATGCAAAAGTTATAAACACCAAGTGGTTGTTGGTAGATTAAAATGTCACCACTAGGATTCCCAAAAAATTTGTTAGGGCACAATTTGTAGAAGAGGTAGAATATGTGATCGCATTGCTAAGTAAAATGGCTGGTTTAGAAACAACAAATGAGTTCAAAGAGTGGATGTGACCCTACATATGGATAGTTTTAGAAAGGAATGGAAACATTTTTTTGGGAAACCCTCATAGAAAATTCAATTCATGAGCACCTTCTATCATTGAAATTAAAGATGGGTGGTCCTAGGGAAATGAAATTTTATATGATGACATATCTTATTTATAACATTGCAGCCACATACACTTCCCCTCGGTCTTGTACCATGTACTCCCTTCAAACAAAAAAAGATGCATGATGTTTATCCATAATTAAAATTGAGTAATTAGAAACGAAATTTAAGGTTGGTGAATGATTTTTGGTGCTTGAAATAATCTCACCCCTTTGTTTAGAACATTCCTTCAAACAATTTTACATTTTCTGTTTTTACCATGTGAAAACGTAAGTTCAAAAGTTACATTCATGTTAAATCCATTTGAATACCAAGTTTAAGTATTTATTCCTCTTTTCATTTGAGGATCGTGTCGATATGTTTTTCTTGAAAATCCTCAAAAATGGATCCCGAATCAGTTTTAAATTAGTAAAATTAACTTTGTACATTATTCCTTAATCATGTTGTAAATTTTATATTTGGCTCCGCCACCGATGATACATGGTGTGTTCGTTGATCACAAAGATGGTGGGTTTAAGTTAAAAATTTGTAAAATTTTTATAGCATTCACAATTTTAAAATCAAGCCCCAAGGCTCAACGAGATATTCTTCGAATATTCACAGTCAAAAGGTGCAAAAATATAAATTGACTCCACCTCCAAAAAAATACATGTGTCACAAGTTGGTTAAATGCAGAAATCAGGGCATGGTTGTATTTTTACACACTAAGGTAATAAAGTATAAAAGTGCAAAGAAGCTCCCGAGGCCCACCAAGGACACATGGCTCTTTCTCATGCAAAGAGTGGGGAAGTGGGTCATCAGAGAAAATTGGTAATTTTGAGTTCAAATGAGAAAGAGAACAAATATTTAGAAACATCCCGCAGCTCCGGAACCATTAAGATGTAACCACGTGTCAAACTCAAGATGAAATTCAAAAGTGGCTAATCAGATCAAATAGATAACTATGTATGATGTAAAAGTGCAAAAAGTTTCCTCGAGCCCACATTACATAAGGCTATTTCACGTGGATGGCTTGTATTTAAAATTTGGAAAGGAAAAATAGATAACCATGATGCAACACAAGAATGAATTTTGCCATCAATGTGTTTTTACACAAATCAAGGAGGAATGTTGAAGTCTTTGAACACATTGAGTTTTTTCTATCATTTGTTGAGATCTGGATGCTATTGTTGCGTAGATTTCCTTAACAAACAATGTGAAATAGATCACGGAGCTAAGATTGAGAAATAGAGATTGAAAAGCTTTCAAACCGAGTTAAATTGCACTAGTATTCACTAGAAAATCACTGTAACAAAAACACTCTCGTACTCTTATTTCATTTGCAAGGAAATTTTAAGTAAAACTAGGGAATTAAAGATGAATACAATGTCGTATGGTTTTTGGTTGCATCAGAATCACCAATGATCTAGATAAAATCATAGAGATAGATTTAACAAATTCCAACTTAAAAGATTATCTAGAAAGATTGAATATCCCTAACAAGAGAGAATCCTTGAAAGCAATTCAAGATATCGATATTTGTAACACCTTGTCAAAATGTTATATTCCTATTTTGCATTGTAAATGTTGACATGTGATTTTCAAGAAAAATGTATGTTTCGTGGATGTTGAAAAATTATGCTTGCCGTGGATAAATCATTTCTACTCTTTGATTGTAGGGATGGTATGTTGTTGCTTGCAATAATATATTTCACTTCTTATGAGTAAGTTGTAATCTGGTCAGAATGGTTGCAAAATTATCCTTTGCAATTGGACTCATCCTTGGATCAATTCCATTAATCCAAGGTATGTTTTAAATCTTCTTATCTAAACTGAATGAAAAACTGACATTCATTGATTAAGAGACTTAACGGACTGAACTTGTGTTTGTTGCAAATTCTTTACTATCTCGAAAGACCGTGCCTGCATTCTATTTTGTGTTGTGCTCGACTCTTCTTGATTGACCCTTGCAGGGTGCTTAATGGCATTAGGGGAAACCTACTTTAGGATTCTAGAGAAAGTGAGAATAATGTGTCCTATATCTATAAGGTCTATCCTAAAGAGATTCGGGACTCAGGTAATTTACCTAACTCTTTCTACACCACTTTACATGGGATGACATCCTAACCTAAGTTGTTAACACTAAGTTAGTATGAAGGAAATAACCTAAGGGATGTAAAGTTATTTCTAATCAATTTCCTATACTATTTGGTTAAGCTAAGACCTAACCTAGGGTGGCAATCTATTTAATTGTGGGTTATATCCTAAGGTTATATATTTTAAACTAACCTAAGATCTAACCTAAGCAATTATATCTATCCTAAACTAATGGGTATGAGAGGGAACCTATGGGTCGATTGGCAAGTGGGAGCTAAGCGGTGGTTCCTAAGCTTTTAATGCGATGGGATTTTGATTGATTTGGCATTAAGGCATGGTTGTACTACCATTTTTACATGGGATAGTGAAATTTGGAGGAAACTATATGGAAGCATAACTAAGTTTAGAAATGCATGTGGAATTTCAATGTGGTCTCACCAACTTTGGATGGTGGTGGAAAAGAGAGATAGGCGGGAATATGAAATTAAATGTCATTAATTTGCCTCGGTTCTAGTGAACAAACCGTATTGGAAGGCATGCCTTGGCAGATTTGTTGGGGGTTGTTTTACTTTTCATGCTTCATGATTTTTGCTCTGATGGAGCTATCTCTGGTTTTTAAAACCAGCAGTTTGATTTGTTCTTTGTGGCTATTTTTGAATTCTCTCGACCTATTTTCGGTTCAAGGAATGTATAAGAGGCATTTTGGAAAAATATTATTATTGTTTGATATTTCTTGGAGAAGAAGGGATGTTAGAAACTTGGTGAAGTATTCTTTGAATCGGTAGAGGCACTATCGGGCATGATAGGTTCTACCCATTAAGATCTCTTGATTTCTTCTAAATGATTCATTAAAACAACTCGCTCACTGGAGATATATTTTTACATAATATGTCTGGTTATTTACTTGCATGATTTCATGAAATCTATGTGGGTTTTGGAATACAAATTCTTGGCTATTAATAGTAGTTCTTGGGAACTTTCTCTAAACTAGTTGTTAGAGGTTTGCATGTGAATTTGTATTGAAACTCTGTAACTTGTACTTGAAGCTCTATTGAACTCTATAGCTTGTATTCAAAGCTTTGTTTCTAGCATTTGAGACTAATGTGGAATGAACTGGCTAGCTGCTTGTTGGGTTCTGAATCTTTGTTTAGTCTTGTATTGAAGCTTCAAGATTTGTTATGAGTTATATTGGGACCTTGTGTTTGTTTTGGACTATGTAGGAACTATGTGTAGTTTTGAACCGTTGGTTGAATCTTTGTATTCAACAACTGTACTAGTATATAGTTCTTATGAATACCAAACTTGTTGTTAAGTTGTTGCATTGCATCCTGTACTTGAGCTCTGAACTAGAGTTTTATTCTTCCTTAGGGAAACAAAAATGCTTGAACCCGTAATATAGTGTTGGTGTTTATTCTGAGCTTTTATTAGGGCCATGGGTTTCATTATAAACTCGTATTTGAGCTTGCATTGTTAGAACTTGTGTTCGAAGCTCATATTTGACTCAGTACATGTATCCATTGTTGGTTGTTTTGATCTTGTATTGGAATCGACATGTTTAACTTTGTTCAAGTATTCTGAGTAGGATTTTAGTGGGTATTAAGGATTGTAGAGCTTCAACCTCAATTTTTATATTGTCTGCCAAAGGGGGGGTCTTGTGATTTTTTTTTGGTTGGAGGTGGACCGTATAACTTATTTTGAGGTCTCCTTTGTTTTGATTTTGAGAAAGAACAGTTGTATGGATTTTTCCTTTAAGACCACACTGTGTTCTCAAACTTGACTATTTTATTTTTGAAATAAACGGATTGGAATTACGACCTGTTTTGGGACAGTCGTATCGATGGAAGAGGTTTTTGGAATTTATTATTTACTTCCTTTTTGTCTTTGATGATGAAACAAATTCTTACCTGTCATAATATTTTAGCTGGGACTCAAAGAGGTTGGTGATGAATCTGTTTAGTTGGAAGAAGTTTGGGACAATGCTTGTCTTAAACAAATTGCTTAGTTTCTTACTCTCTTTTGATCTTTCATCTGATTCGTGGGTTTAGTAGAATGTTGAATTTAAAACTATTATACTATATGTGGTTTGAAAGGATACAGTTTCACTAAACTGGATGTTTGGTAATGTTGCTCTTATTTGGGATTACAAACTGCCTTCTCATTTGCATTTTGTTGATTAATGCTTTGTAATGGGAATGCAGTCTTCGAGTCGTGAGTCACTTTGATATTGTAATCTTTTACGATTGGAGGACTTCTACTCCTCTATTGCATGGTTGTTTGAACCTCCAAGTTTTATAGAGAAAGAATTATGTTCTCTTGGGGACAAGTATACGATTAGGGACCAGATCTTTGTGCATTTCTTTCGAGATTTGAATTTGTACTTGTGCTTGGTGAATGGAAATAGTATAACTAGCTTGCTATTTTTGATTGGAAAGATACAAAGTGTGCATATTTTTAATCTGGGCATTCAGCTTTTTTGTTCTCTTTATGGAACTAACTAGAGAATTTCTAAGTTTGTATCAGATAATGAATTTCATTTCATATTATAAATGGAATGAAATATGGATTGGGTCCTTTGTGGTTTGAGATCCTTTATATGTACTATATAAGTTCATTGACTAAACTTCTCTTTTATTGATTCTCTTCTGAGATGGGAATTTTCTTGTGGATTGGTTAAGAGATTTATTTCATTCGAGTATAGCTTAGATTTTTGGAAAGATTGGCTATAGACATTTTTGAATGATAAACTAATAATATACTGAAGTTAGTAAAACTTTCAATGACATCGCTTTTAATCTTCTTGGATTAAATTGGGATTCTGGTTTGGTTGTTGCCTCCTTATTTAAGGACTCCTTATTCTATCATCTTTGGACTGAGGCAGTGATGTGTGTTCTAAACTTGATTCTTTCCTTTAGAGGAATTATGTCTGAGAATTAGATATGTATTGATTCTCTTCTTTGATTACATGGAAAGATGAAGCATACTAATATGAGTTATGTTGTAACTAACCTCTTTGCTACTTGGAAAAGATAAAAGTTTATTTCTATTTCTATGGTTTTATGAAATAATTGAATGATGATACTTGTTTACTGTTTAAAGTGATTGATAGGATCAATTAAGTCTTGTGATATAATTCTGATGTTGCAAATTATATTATGCTCTTTTCTTGATAATGAATTTAGACTCTCTTAATTGTTCTTCTTTTTGGATGTTATTACTTATGATTATTTGTATGATGCCTATTAATTGTTTCATAAAAGTAGAGTTGTTTTATGAAACAATTAGTGGAATGCACTTTACTTTAGTTCTTAGTGCTTATCATTCTCATTTCATTGAACTAACCCGTGATAGAAATTTTGCAAATAGACATCGTAAGTGATAAAAGAAGACAAGAACTTTCATGTTGTATTGGGATTATTTAATTATGGACCTTATGTAAAGAGTTTCGATTCATTCTTGAATTGTATTGAAAAAGAAAATTTGTATTCTTTTGGGATAGAGGTTGTTTGTTGTACAACATGCCTAAAATACATAGTCTTGTAATGTATAGTTTTATAATGATGAATTGAAAGTTGAGATTTACTTGTATTGGTTGTGTAAATTATCTTGTATTATGAAGAAGATGGGAAACCTATCTTGATGATATTTTTCATATCTGTTTTATGCTTAATTCGGATAAACTTGATCAGTTGGTTAAAGGGAAATAATTGGATTCCCTTATTAAGATGCAGCTCTGTTAAGTTGCATAAGATATCAATCTTATCTAAACAATTCTAACATAGTATTGGAATGTGTAATGAATATGCAGTAAAACTATAGAAATTGTGAAAGATAAGAAGGGTATGAAAACCCTAACACTTAATCATGTAGAGGAAGATCCTTCCTCGCTAAAAGAAATGTAATCCAAAGAATGGTGATATGATCATTAATCATTAGACTTATTTTCTTATAAAGTCTACTACTAGTTGAACCTATTTGGTTGCTACACCTTCTTTGAATGATTAAATTACATTTAATGGAACTTATGATATTGTTGTCCTGTTTTGGTTAACTACTTGTTAAGCCAAGTAAAACAAACCTAGAAAGAAATCATAAGTTAAGGAAGTTCTTTAATGAATAAATGAATCAAATTTAGAAAAGAACTTATGGAGTGTTGGATTAGGGTTTAGCAGGGTTGTTGTAATCGAGTAATAATCCAAATTAACAATGTATTAATAACCTCCTTGGGGTATGTACATCTTGATGAGGTAGTTTCTATAGGATGTTGGTGCATGCCAACTGTAGGATTGTACCTTCGAGAAAACATGGATTTTCTTGAGGATATAATGTTGCAGTTGACATGTGGCAACACCCTTCTGCATTGATCATTTGGATCTACACACAAATAAGGACTTGAACTTCATTTCTCTCTAGGTCAAGTTAGTGGTATGTTTAGGATAGGTAGTAGCTTTCAATGGCTCAAAGCACCTTGGGACATCCGGTTGACTTAGGTCAACTGACTTTGCCAATATATCCTAAGTCATTGTGAGCATCTTCCTATAATAAATTATGTTTCTAACCAGGGCTAGGGTTAAACCTTAGACAAGTGGATTGATGGTAGTTAGTAAAGACCATTCTTGATAACAGAGGAGTGAGGTGAAGGACGTATTCTAAAATGATGAGTATGCCATCTAGGAATAGTGACATAAACAATATGTTGAAAATATTTGGCCAAAGTATCGCAAGTTGCTGGTTACATTGTCCTATGTCACCTAGTTTAAAGAAATGTGATATCAGATGAATATTGGTAACAAATATTTATATATGTTCTTTAAACAGATCACTCAGTACTCGGTTTAGGGTAGGAAAACCAAGTATACGAAGTATATGATAAGTATTCAATACTTAAAGTTAACATAAATAGATCGGTAGATCACCGAGTTATGAAATAAATAGATCGGTAGATCACCGAGTTATGAAATAAATAGATCAATAGATCACCGAGTTATGAAATGAATAGATCGGTGGATCACCAAGTCATTTATAGCTGCATATGGTTATCTGTTTGAGATTGATTGGCATGGAATGTGTTCTAAATAATGCTTTATTTAGAACAGAGAACATTATGTAAAAAAATAAAATCCCTTGTTTCTAAAGTCTTAAAATGGGAATGTTACCATATTACTTTAGCTAGTGTTATTCCACCCTCAATGCACTTTGTAGAAATAGTGTGGCTTTACACTATGAATTACAACCCAGAAAAGATGGAAGTATTGGATGGAAGTGGTGAGGTAGTGTTGACTTTGATGCCTGCAACCATTAGGATAATGCTAAAATTTCTGTAATATGAAATCCAATAACCTTGGGTATTGGTTTAGCCCTACAATATTATGAGGCCAATGAAAAGGACTATGACAGGCTCATAAATACTAAATGGATCTTAGTAGAGAAAAATGCAACCACTTGAATCCCTAAAATATTGGTTAAGGAACAATTTGTTGAAGAAGCTAGAGGATGTGATTATATTGTTGATTTGAATGGATGGATTAGAGACCATGAATGAATTAAAGGAATGGATGTGCACCTATATGTGGATAATTTTTTAGAAGAAGGGGAGCCTTTGCTAATAAACCTTCATTTAACAAGCACTTCATGACCACATGGTAGACTGGCAAAGCAAATAGAGATGGGTGGTGCTACGGAATTGGAATTTTACATGATGAATTATTCAATTTATAATATTGTAGGAAAAAGAATTTCCCTATCCTCTTACCATGTGTTGACTTTAAAAAATGCCAAATGCATGAGATTTTTCCTCAATTACAGTTGGTTAATTGGAAAGAGAATGTGATATTGGTTAATGATGCCTTCTTTACACCAATCATATGTTTATTCAGGCCAAAATGGGAACAATACAAGATTTATGAGGAGGATAGAAAAGTAATCATGGAATATGGATGCTATTTCATTCAAGTATAAGAAGTTTACATACATCAGGGTTAGTGGATTTGAAGGTGAACCATGTAAATTTCCCAAGTACTTAGATGAAAAAATGACCTTGTGTGAATTGGCAAGATAGTTAACACTAGTTCACAAATTAATTACTGAAAAACACAAGACAAACATTAGTTTCCCATCAATATTGAAAACTACTCCCACTCTTCAATTATAAAGGCCGGTTAAATGGAATATGATATGGAAAGGTTTGAGGCAAATGGCAACCTATGTCATCAGATGGGTGTTCAACAATATTGCAAACACTTTTGAACATGAGCCTCAATTTGAGGATTATTGGATGAATTATAGAGATGAGGAAGAGGTCAGGCTAAGAGATTTCTCAAGAATGACCCTTACCAAAATTATAGACTTCAAGATTTTTTTATCCCTAAGGGAGTTGTGGATGATCCACATACTTTGACTTTATATTATCTTGATCAAAAGATGGTGAGATAACACCTATCCCCTTTGAACTAGAATGAAGAGGAATCAAATGATTCATATGCCCAGATAACTGATGTAATGAGGAGAACATTGAATTGGTTAGCCTAGAAGAACATTGATTTATCAATTCAAAGCACAAGAGTTCTTAATAACTTCAGGGATTTGGGAAAATTGAAAGATGACCTTCCTCCCCGAAATAAGGAGCTGATGAACTGATCCCTTTGGAGGAAAAGATCCTCAATTTCCTTTAAAAATGCCTAATTTAGAGCTTATATGTGAATGGAATTCTACTACCAGTGGGACTAGTACTTCTATATCTGCTGTAAGACATAAGACTAAGGAAATTATTTTGAAATCTATGGAGAATGCTCCTATCACCTTTGCATTACAACTTCAAGCAAAAGGGAAGGGTATGGCTACTCATATGACTCCTTTAGATGTTTTTCCAAAATCCTAGAGTGACAATAAGTCGATGAGTGGGGCCATATGAAGTGGCCATTCATAATGGTGAAGAAAAAGAGTAGCACCAGACCTTAAGAAGTTTGAAAGGGCACATAAGAGACACAAATTGTGTATGAGCCAATACTTGTAAGAGAAGTTTCTCATATACATAAGAAACATAAGCATAGGGATATAGTGATTAATCCCCCAAACATAAAAGGATTGATGTTTTCTAGGTACGACATGTAGAATCCATATCATAGGTTGGGCAACTAGTGCCTTTATTTTCACCTTTATCTTCAAGAGGGAGTGACAATTGGGAACAATCAAGAACAAACAACTCAAGGTAATGTATTATCTAATCTAGTAGATAGTGAAGTCTTGAATCAATGTGTGAAAACATCTAAAACCATGTTAGTTGAAAATGTTAATATAACTTTATTTCAAAAATTGTGAGAGTGAGAAAAGAGTTAGATAGAGATACCTGGATGTTGATACTAGTGAGGATTTATCCACATTGGATGCATTTGACATATCTATTGATGAATAAACAAAAAATAATGTAAGTGATCTTTAAATGAGTGAAGAAGTGGAAAAATTACTCATATGCCAACCACTAAAATCAGAGTTCAAGCATCAAAGGTTTCCTCTACAGATTAGGTGGCTTCAGAGTCAAATAAGCCAAAGGTGCTTAGTGAAAAAGGTGTAAGTACTGAGGTATTAGGGGAAAAATATCCTTCCCATGATGTCAAGGCCCATATGGATGGTGAGATATCTTTAAAAAGGGAAATTTCTAGATGAGAATTTTTTTTAACACATGATGCAACTGCTAAGGATGAAGTTATTGTTGGTGTGGATGTACAAGTTTTGGGTGAGAATAGGGAACTAACAATGGGAAGCCAATCCACCATGACACAACCTGAGATATCAACAGAGAAAAAGGATGATAATGTGTTAACCCAACAGCCTCCAAAGGAGGTGGAAATATTAGAAGGAAAAGGAGATCCTGCAAGAGAGATATTAATTCAAGAAACTCCCAAAGAAAAAATTAAAGTCAAGATTGCATTAGTTGAGGAAATAAATAAAGAACATATCCCAATTATGTATGTAAGTTAGAAAGAGACTAGTCATCCCTAAAATCAAGACCAATAAGGAATACAATTAGGGGAAGTGCTAGTACAAAGTGAGAAAAAAGAGATAACTGTGGGATAAGAACATGAAAATCAGCTAAAAAAATCAACTCAAAGTGAACAAGAGATGTCAAGAAGTTGGTGGTTGTCCCCAAGAAACCCCAACAAGAATTGCAAGAAAAAAAAGTTGGGACAAGTCTTGTAAAGGGCTGGATAGGGGAGTTGATTTCAAAGGAAGAAAAATAAATTGTCCCTATTAAGGCCATAGACCTCATATCTCTATTTTTCCAAAACCAACGAGTACCTCCAAAAGAGCTAGGGTTCTTACCAAGACTCATACTAATCCATTGGGGTCCAAAAATTTAGAAGTGATAATCCCTCACAAAATAATATATATATATATATATATATATATATATATATATATATATATATATATATATATATATATGACTATATAATGTTCAATTTATTCCCTTAGGAAAGCCTTCAAGAGATCAACTAAAACAAGGAGTATCAGAGGTAGTAAGTTACTCGTTAAAAAGGTTAATGAGGATAGGATAACTAAAAAAATTGAAAGAACAAGTCAAAGCTTTGAGTTCTAGTTTGCAACAATTAATTGGGCAATCTAGTCAAACTCAAGCAAGTACCTCTACCAATACCCCTGAAGGAATGGAAAATATTGATAAGGTTGTTAAGAAAGTTTAGGTTGTGGACACATGGGTTGAGAAATTGAAAAAAAGGGAAAAGAAGCAATTTGATAATGTAGGACAAAGTATGAAGAAATCAATAATAGGATTAATGAAATTGATGAAATAATTAAGCAATGTGAAATAGAAATCTTCTACTTTGAAGGAATTTTTCCCAATTTTAAATGTATAACTCAACTCAAGTGATTAATTGGATGGAAAAGAAGGTATTGTTTTAATTTAATTTAAAGGAGCTCAACATATTATGGAGGAATTAGCAAATATCAGGGTGGAAGTTTTGACTGGGATCAAGGAAAAAATAGAAGTTAAAGGGAAATGGGTCGATGATACTTTAGATGCCATTTATTTAAAACTTGAAGATATGGTTTTTGAAAAATTAAATAAGAGCTATGGTGATCTACAAATTGATTTCTTGTTAATTTATTTTGAGAAAACATCCACAAACAAAATTTCTCCTATGAATTTATTGAGAACAAAGAAAAAATGGGCTATTGTGTGGATGTAATAGCAGAAAAACATTGATATTCTAACACCATACAGGGCTAGATGAAGAATAAATCAATGATATCTTTTAATGTATGATGCATATGTGGTAAGGTTGCTAGTAGAAGAAGAAGCAAGAGAAGAAATTGTAGAAGAAATGGATGCATACATGAAAAATGATGAACAAGCTTAAGCTTTTCAATCTTAAAACTTTATCTTATTTTCATATTTCATTTATAATTGGTGTTTCACTTGATATTATTGATTCATGAAGGATAAAAATTACTTTTAAAATTTTTTATTCTCTGATATAAATTTTGATTTGATACAATGCATTAGATTTTTATATTTCTTGGATGCAATTTTATGTCCATTTGTAAAATCATATAAACTAATGAGATGTATATACTCTATGAATTTAAAAAAAGAAAAATGGGGATCTATAGGGGCCCTAGCCCATGAGAAGAAATATTACATATATCCACTAGAGTTGTATTACAAAAATAAAGACAATAACGAGAAACTTTAAACATCCAATACCATAGAATCCTTTACAAAAAAATCCTCTCTACAAAGGGGAAATTTTTTCACCAATTTATTTTTCCTAAGCCCATGTTCATCCGTCCCTAGTGCTATTTGAACAAAATAAATTTCTCTTTCCAGTGTGTGAGACATACCCATTGATTTAAGATCATCCAGGATGGACAAGGGACCATATAATAGGTTAAACAATTGTGATCTATTCTTGTAAGAAGAGACCCATTCACCCATATCTAAACCACCTTTAGAAAACACCCTTTTCCCTTTGGTTTTGGCATAATAAGTTGGCTGAGAACCTTGAGCTAGAAGTGCAACCACAAGTAATTATGGAACGACTAGAACAGAAGGCATGAAAGTAGTAATCGGAACCAAAGGCTGAAGCTAGAGTCACCCTTGTGTTTTTTCACAAAAGGAAGTGATGGTTCAAGAGATGGAGGGTGTATTCATTGGTTTTTTTTCCTCCAAGACATAAACATGCTTCTCCACTGCAATTAGTTGATGATAAAGAGAGGGAACTGTAGTTAACAAAAGTTATCCATCAAGCACATAAGCTTCCATAGGAATATCTTTTGTAACAAATGCTTCATCACAAAGGTAGGGGTAGTTGCGTTAGTTGGTCTAATCCTCCACACCTTCTGGGTCTATTTACATTCCGAACTCCCTCAAATCCTCAGGAACCCTTTGATGCTCAAGCCTAAATAGATGAAAATACATCATTTGAAAAGAAGATAAAACAAAAATTATCCTGATAAGTCTTCTCATGAGAGAAACTCAAACAACTCAAGATGTTAAAGGCTTGATGTAATCATTAGGATCAGCAATCTCAAACATCATCCTTACAAAATTTTCATCTGGACCCAAAAAATCAAAGATAGAATGCAAATATTTAGTAGATATTTCTTTCAAACTAGGTGCCACTAGTTTTCCTACCATAATATAGATGGATTTCCTCAAAGTGATTATATGTAAGGAAAAAAATATGAAATAGTGAAGTAAGTGGTGCAAATTTATAGGAAATTCAAGGTATGCGAGATGAATTCAATGCAATTATGGTGAAATTATTCATGAGATCTCAATAATATATCTGCACAAGTAATTTAAAAGTTGAAATGAATTAGCATTGAGCAAAATGATAAATTGATCTGATTTGACAAGAATCATGTGTGATAACTAACCCAAAAGGTGTGAAAATAAATATACAACATTCAAAATGGATTCTAGAAAATCAAATAAGAGCATCTATCAAATCAAATTACCTAGAGGTACTAAAAAATCATCAAAAGTAGATGTCCAGTCACCAAGGGAAAAGAATGATTAAATAAGTGGGTAAAAGTGATGACATGGTGTCCTAGTCATACATAAATAGAGCAAAAACGTGGAAGGCTCATAGTTCTCACACCTGGCAACATTTGACGAGGCATCTTCATGAGAATAATGTGGATTAAAATATATGTTGTAAAGGGGAATATTCCCTTGAAGATTCACACTTTTGGGGGAAATTGGAAAGCAAATGAGTGAATAGAATGGTATAAATGTGAAGAGAATAGTATTGCAGAATGGGGGTTAAATTTTTGAGACTTTTTGAAGAGAAAGAAAACTCGAGAGAAAAACCATTTTCCCAAGAATGCATCTAAGAAATCTGTTTACTTTATTTGATCCTTCAAATTAATTCATGTCAATATGGTTTCAATTATATGACCATTGACACAAGCACCGAGACCGTAGATCTACTTTCCCTCACGATAAATTTGATGAGTCTTTAATTAATTGTGTTAAACATGAGCATTGTTGTATCTACTATTAGAATGATATACTTGTAAAATAGTTATGCAAGATCCCATTGCAATCTTATTTTAGAGATCCTTTAAGTCAAATGTAACTTTAGCATTATGGTAGGATTCGGGAATTGCAAATGCACTATTGAGAACAACTTTCATTTAATTTGTGTAATAAACAATTTTAAAGTCAAGTATGTCTCCACTTTGTTAAATGTTGCTTATAAGCCTCTCGAGTGTATCTTAGGCATGATAAATTATGAATCTTTGATGTTTTATTAAGTCTTCTACATGATAATTTGTGTTTGAATCCTTAAATATTGTGTGAAACCATGCACTTTTAAGCTTCCATGAGTGTAAATATTGTTGTTAAAGGTTCATTGTGAGATAATTGAGGTATATTTGTCTTTATCTTGGTAGATCTCCCAACATTTATTAAAATTTCCTTGAAATCTAGTATAATTAACTTTATCCTTCTTAATTCCCCAAATCAAAAATAACCAAAAATAACTAATCCTACCGAACTACCCATTCTTGTTTCATTAAAGCCAACAATATGCTAAAGTAAGCTAGTTCCATATTGTCTTTGGTAGTCTGAGATTTGTTTATAAGACATCTGCATTGTCTAGAAGTGACAACTCGTGAGAGTTATCCTTTGTTGAATTGACCATGTCTTCTCAGAGATGTTTTTCAATTACTCTACAAAAGAGTGCCAAATATTGTTGATACATCCACTCACTCACAATTACAGACTACGAGAAAAGGTCCTCTCACCCGAGCTAAATGAAGAACCTAAAGTAGGAGGTTAGGTCACACCCTCAAAGATGGTACTACCCGACTCCTACGAGATTGAGTGATAAAGATATGATGAGATCCTTCCCCAGCTACAAAATGACACAAATCTAGATCTATCATCCTCTAGGCATCCTTCTCATTCTGGTTGATCCTACTCACCATAAAGGGAGGATCGATTTGGGTACCAACATTGCTCGACACCATTGATGGGGATATTTGTACAAATATATACAAATATCAACCTTTTTAATGTTTCATACATGTTATAGCCATCATCCTTTTTAATATTTGTGAAAATTATGCAAGATCGAATTTATTTAGATGGTTTTTCCTATTTAAAGAGAACATTGCACTAAATGCTTGGCTAGTGATAAATATTGACAATGGATGCTCGATTTGTCAAGATTTATATAAATTGAGTATTGATGTGCACTTAACAAGTAATTTATAGTTTTTACACATATAAGGTGCAAGTCCTTAGTGATGAATCCATATTTTTTCGTAATTTATGGTAAATGTTAGTGTCTTAGGCTTTGAAAATTGAGATTTTTTGTTTGTATTTGAAAATTTGGAAGGAAGAAGGTCCTTCTTTAACAAATATCCTACTAGAATATTATTTCTAGATCTTGGAAGAATAAACCCAAATAAGAAACAAGTCTGGAAAGCATTAGGGGATCGAAAGTCATGAGAGAAGGTAGTGCTAGTCATGGAAGGTGATCAACCTGTAATAGAGGATTATTCTATATCTTCAGATATTTCAGAATCAAATAGTCCTTGTGAAAATATAAACACTCCAACTAGTAAATGGCCATCATTTGTAACTAGAATAGGTATCCCTCGCCTCCCTCTCGTTATCACTGGAACTAATAGGTTTTTATGAGACTCGATTCATCAAGGATACTTACTTTGAAGATCATACACTTATTTTCAAAATACCTCTGCACCCACACTATTTTAATCCTCTTATAGGATCACCTCCATAGAATAAGATGGCTCATCCTATACCTAGACCTCCCTTTTTTGTCAATGTGTTTGGACCAATAGATTTTAGAGGCATGGTTGGGAATCCTAATGTTGTACCACAAGATGTAAGAAATAGTTTTCCTAAATTTTAGGGAAATAATGCCATCATTGGTGATCAACACTTAAAACTCTTCATTAATATGATGGAGTATTTTGAAATAGAACATGAATATGTATATGTAAATCTATTCATTCACACTCTTGAAGAAGATACACGTGACTGGTATAAAGCTTTACCAGACAATTCAATAGATTCATGGACTAAGATGAAGAATGCTTTCAGATTACCCTATGGGGATAAAAATGACCCAAGGATCCTTTTATCTGAGTTTAAGAATATGGAAAATAATCCCAATGAGCCTATTCAAGACTTAAATACTAGATTTAATAAGACTTTGAGTAGACTACCCATAATTTTGAGGCCTAGTGACGAGTCCTGCCAAATTAAAAATTTCAATGCTTTTGACAAGAAATCCACTTATTATTTGAGGGATAAGAACCATGTAAATTTAAGGCATACCTTCACCATTTCCTTACAAATTGAAAAACATATTAAGGAAGATGGAAAACCTCCTAATAGGGAGGGTTTCAAATTGATTAATCTTGAGAAACCTCAGTCAGGAAAGGCATTGGATTTGGAAGAAGTTGTGAAGACTCTGGCCGGAGAAGTTAAAGAAATATCTTATAAGCTTGTCAGAGCATAAAAAGTAATAGGACATAGTTCTCAAGGCCAACACAAACCTCAGGGAAAAATAGATTTGGAAATCATCCTAGAGGTGATCACAGATCAGATGAAAGAGGAAAAGGGCCCATGGGATCAGGAAATAAACAACCACAACCTAGAGAAAATAAGTTGGTCCCTGATCCTTTGACTACTAGGGTTTCCATGGTAGAAGAAGACCATGTTATTGATTGGTGTGACAAGTGTCTCTTACCACATCCCCTTATGATATAAATAAGGAAATTGAAGAGGTAGGTGATGATGAAACTTATGGTGATGTATGCATGATGGAGTGCCCTGATAATCCATAACAAGGTGCCACTTCAATTGAGATGATAAGTGCCAGGACAGTAGATTTTTTGGGATTGCATTCACCAGGTATCTCCTCTTCCTCTTAATTATGATATTGAATATGATTTGGTGAAATATTTTCATTTACCTAATCCTAACTTTAAATATTTTAGAGCTCTAATGATTAAGAAATATGATGGGGGAATTCCTTCTGAGGAAGACATGAAACTTTTGATGAATGCATTGGTTTCTTAGGAAAAAGGAATACAATCTCAAAAGTAGAGTTTTGAAGGGGGAATAAGACAAGTCAAAAATCCACTTCTCATTAATATCCCAAAGGATCCCCATAAAAGGATACACTAAGCAAGGGCCCACTCACTCCATATAAAACTTTTATCCTACCTCATGCCTAAGTTCTAAAGAGTCTCATACCATAAGAAGGGGAAATAACTCTCCCTCCCAATATAGTATTACCCAAATACATCCCTTGTGATATAGCCCAAATGTTGAGTCAGATCAAATTCATTGTGTCTATTGTTGAATTGCTTCAGATTCCATAGCATAGAAAAAGGCATTTGAATATTTAGGATTTAAAGAGGAGGTAATACCCCCAAAAAAGAAGTTGAATAATGTGTATACTCCTTGTCATTACAAATGGAAGTACCAAAATCATTGGAAGACTTGGGAGAATCACCTGAGGTATATATGGGTACTTCTCTTGTTAAATCTTAGCTTGATGTTGATCTTTTCTATACTAATTTAATCATCATGGAAAGATTAGTGCCCAACTACATGTTTGATTCAGGGGCCGCATGTAATGTGATGCCTCTTGTGGTAATGAATGAATTTAATATCAAAGTGGAAATAGCTTTTGGAAAATTCACTGCTATGAATTCAAGGGAGGTGTTAGTGATTGGGTATGTTAAAGTATTGGTTATATAATTGGTAGATTACGTGGGTAAATGTTTAACCATGAATGCGATTATTTTGGATTTTCCTACCAAGTGGGGAATGTTATTGTCAAAAAGGTGGGTTACTAGTGTGGGTGGGAGTGTACATATGGACATGTCATATGCAACCATACTAGTAGAGGGAATCCTTGTTAAATTATATGGTGAGAAAAATATGCTACATCTGATTGAAGACCCTAACAATGCTTCTTATGAAGTATTATATACAAATGTAGATGTTGATAATTTTGTGGGCTATGTAGATTTTAAAGAGCATAACATTGATAAGTGTAAATGTCCTGAAAAAATTGGATCTCCCTATATTTTGATTTTGGATGGAGCTTTTATAAATTTGGTAATGGTGGTGGTATTGTCCTTGTGTCTCCAAATCAGGTGAATTTCAGTTTTTCCTTTAAACTCATATTTGAGTTCACTAACAATATTACATAATATGAAGCACTTATTTTGGGTTTAAGGATTACTTGGAGGTATGGTATCAAGGAAATTATTGTTAAAGGATATTCATAATTAGTATTCAAAAAAGTTAGGAAACTATATGCAACAAAGAATCAAATAATGAAACAATATAAGCATGCAGTTTGGGAATTTATTGAAATGTTTGACTCTTTCAACATAATATACCATGATAGAAATCAAAATGTTGTTGCAGATAGGTTGGTAGTATTGGGATCCAAATTTGAAAATTGTACAATGTCTCCTTACTATGAATATGATATAGAAGTTTTGTCAAGACCATCTTTCCTTGACAATGTCAGACATTGGTAGGTTTTTGAAGATGATGCCCAGGTTCAAAGGTTCTTATAGAACAAATGAGAGTTTACAAACCAAAATGTGGATGAGGAACCAATGGTTTTTATTTATGATGGTAAAGAGACTTTGTTTGGCAAAGACATTATTCAATTAAAGACCAATACCATTCCAAGAGGTTTGGTTGCTTTAGAGTCAAACTTTGATAATGCTGACATGATTGTTAATAGACATATGTTAGCCTCAAGATATGTGGAGGAGAAAACTTGAGGACTACTGGAAAACCTAAAAAAATATGGCTAGGTAGTGACTTGTGTAAAGAAGAAAATTATTCTTATGTCCAATGTTGAAAAGGTACCAAGATTGCTTGGCATAGTCATATTCATAATCAAGGCATATAGGAAGATATTTTCGACATGAGATATCGTTAGAACCTAATGCCAAGCCATTTATGAAAAATAAAAGGCCAGAAAAACAACTCCTTTCCCTCAAAATGAAAGAAGAGTTAAAAAAATTAAGGGATGGAGGCATAATATAGCTAATAAGATATTCTTCATGGGTGTAAAACCTAGTGCGATTCAAAGAAAAATAGAGATATAGGTTGTGTGGAATTTAGAAATTTGAATAAGGTCTCAATTAAAGACAAATATCCATTGCCCAATATGGATAGCATGTTGCAACAGGTTACTGGATCTGAACTATTGTCTACTCTAGATGGATTCTTAGGGTATAATCAAGTGCTAGTAAAATAATAAGAAAGAATCAAAATTTCTTTCACAACTCTATGGGATACTTATGTGTATGTCATGATGCCATTTGGACTGATGAATGTTGGAGCTACATTTCAAAGATCTATGGATGTAGCATTCTTATGTTACATTAATGATTTTATTGTTATGTACCAGGATGATGTGGCAGTGTTCTCAAGAAAGAGGAATGATCACTTGCAACATATGGAGAAGATGCTGCTGAGATGTAGAGAGTATGGAATCTCATTGAAGCCTAATAAGTTCAATTTTGGGGTTCAAAAGGAAAATATATTGGGGCACATTATATCTAAGGAAGGGTTCATGATTGGCCATGAAAGAGTGGTAGTTATTGGCAAAGTTCATATTCCCAAAAAAAATAAAGGAATTCAATCCTTCTTTGGTCAGATAAAATTCATGAGGAGATTCATTTCCAATTTTTTTGAGATGAATATCCCCATCACAAGTATGCTCAAGAAGGAAAATATTATCAAATGAGAAGAGGAATTTGTCCAAGATTTTACTGGAATCAAGGAAGCACTAAAGAATGCTCCTATCTTAGAAGCCTCGATTACAAAAAATCTTTTCAAATGTTTTATTTTGCCTCTGAAAATACCATTGCATCTGTATTATTATAGAAGGATGAGGAGGGAAGTGAAAGGACAATTTATTTTTTTAGTAAAGCATTGCAGGGGGCTAAGTTGAAATACACCATCATGGAGAAGCAAGCCTTTTCCTTGGTTAGAGAAACAAAAATTTCAGGCCATATATCTTAAGTTCCAAAATCATAGCTTATGTTCCCCATACCATGGTCAAGGAAATCTTGTCAGAAATGGAAATCTCAAGTAAAAGATGTCAATGGGTGAAAAATTGCAAGAATATGACATGGATATTCAGACTACTAAATTAGTTAGAGGTCTAGGATTGGCAAAGCTAATGACAAAAAAACAATCTGCAAGTGATGGAGGTAAATGAAGTTGAGGAGGGAGATATGAATGTTCATGAGAAATTAGTCAATTCTGCATGGTATAAGGACATCATATTTTACCTTAGAAATTTGGAGTGTCCTAGACATTTAAATAAGAATCAAATAAGGAAACTCAAGTTAGCCTCCCAAAAGTACATCATCACTGATTATGGGTTGGCATGGAAGAATCCTGAAGGGGTTATCCTAAGATGTATTACTGAAGATGAAGATCCCAAATTAATTACAAACTTTCATGGGGGCATATGTGGGGTTAATTTTTCTAAAAGAGTAACTTCCCACAAGATCTTAAGGGTTGGTTATTGGTGGCCCACACTCTTTAAAGATACAACAGTTTTAGTAAGAAAATGTGAAATTTTTCAGAAGAATGAACGCTTTAGGTGCTCTCCCTTTACAAATAGTATCAATTGAAGCCCCTTTTAAACAATGGGGTATGGATTTTTTGGGGAGATATCAGATCCTTCAAGTGCATGCCACAAATGGATATTGGTGGCCATTGATTACTTCACTAAGTGGGTTGAGGCTATCCCTACTAAGAAAGCAACTCATCAGATTGTTATGGATTTTATCCTAAATCATATAATTTATAGGTTTGGAGTACCTACCAAAATAGTTGTTGACAATGCCATGAGATTTTGAGCCAAACCATTAGTGACCATGTGTCAAGAGTATGGGATAAACCTAACATATGCATCTAACTACAACCCTTAGGGAAATGGACATGCTTGAATCAATCAAGCAAATGTAACTTTGTCAAGATAGTTGGAAGGACACTAGAGGTTAATAAAAGAAGATGGGGTGAGTAGTTGAAGTTTGTTGTTTGGGTAGATAAAATCACTACTAAAAGATCCACTAGAAATATCCCATTCGAACTAGTCTATGGAGTTCAGGACCTTCTCCCCCTACACATGCAATTATCTTCTTACCAATTCATTCAGTAGCTTGAGGATGAAGAAGTCAGCCCTTATGATGCAAGGATTAATCATATTGTTGAGTTAGATGAAGAAAGAAGAGAATCCCACTAGAGACATTTGAAGTTCAGGGAAAATATTAAAATATTATTTGACAAAAAGGTAACTCCTAGAAATTTCAGTGTGGGAGATATTGTGTTATTATGGGATAATAGACATGAAGAAAAGGGAAAACATGGAAAATTTTATGCATTATGGATGGGCCCTTATTCCATTGATATTAGAATTGGTGAACACACTTTCTTCTTAAAGAATTTAGATGGAGAATTAATTGATTTTCCTATTGATGGAAGGTGCTCAAACATTTTCCGACTAACTTACAAAACAAGGTATGAATTAATGTACATTATACAATATTTTTCTTTGTTTCTCAATTTTGTGTGTGTTTTTATTTTTCCGGTCTATAGTGACCCGGTTGCCCTAGTTTCTGTAAATTTTTGAGAGATGTATTCTTGTCACTGATCGAGTGCATATTTTACTTGACTTCGTACCCCAATGGACTTTGGCACTTGGTACTCTATGTGTGTTTTCTCAGATGGTTCTTGTGGAACCCACAGGTGGTTCCCATCTCCGAGTCAGAGCCAATGTTGGTGCTCGAAATAATCTCACCCCTTTGTTTGGAACATGCCTTTGAAATTTTTTACGTTTTCTGGTTTTCCCATGTTAATGAGTTCAAAATTTATAGTCATGTTAAATCCATTTTAAAATCTTGTATTTATGTTTTTATTCCTCTTTTTAGGTCAAGGATTGTGTTAGATATGTTTTTCTTGAAAATCCCTGCAAAAACTTGATCCTGAATCAGTTTTAAATCAAGAAAATTACCTCTGTACACTATTCCTTGATTGTGTTGCAAATTTGGTATTTGGCTCCATCGCTTGATGATACGTGGCATGTTCCAGTTGGGTCGAAAGATCGCAGATTTAAGTTACAAACTTGTAAATTTTTATAACATTCACAATTTGTAAATTAAGCCCTAAGGCCCGATGAATATTCTTTTGAATATTCACAGTCAAAAGGTGTAAAAATAGAAACCGACTCCAACTCCAAAAATAACATGTGTCACAAGTTGTTTAAATGTGGGGAATCGGGGCATGGTTGTATTTCTGCACACTAAGGTAATAAAGTATAAAAGTGCAAATAATCTCTCAAGGCCCGCCAAGGACACGTGGCTATTTCTTATGCAAAGAGTGGGGAAGCGGGTCATCAGAGAAAATTAGTAATTTTGAGTTCAAATGAGAAAGAGAAAAAATATTTAGAAATGGCCCACAACTCCACCACCGTTAAGATGTAACCACATGTCATACTCAGGATGGAAGTCAAAAGCAAGTAATTGGGTCAAATAGATAAATGTGTATGCATTTAAAACACAATACAAAAGAGAAAAAAGTTTTCGTAAGCCTGTATTGCATAAGGATATTCCACGTAGATGGCTCATATTTAAAATTGGGAAAGGAAAAATAGATATCCATAATGAAGTGCATTAATGAGTACCACCATCAATGTGTTTTCACACAAATCAAGGAGAAATTTTGAATTCTTGAATGCATTGATATTTTTGCTATCATTTTTTGAGATTTGGATGCCATTGTTAGTAGATTTCCTTAAGGAACAATGTGAAATAGATCACTAAGCTCGAATAGAGAACCGGTGATTGAAAATATTTAAAACCGAGTTGAATTACGGGTAATCACTGGAAAATCGGTAAGAATTAAGACACTCCTGTACACTTATTTCATTTTCAATGAAATTTGAAGTAAAACTAGGGAATTAAATATTAAGACCATGTCATCTGGTCTTTCAATTGCATCTAGAATCACCAATGATCTAGATAAAATCACAGACACATATTTAATGAATGTCAACTTAAAAGAGTTTCTATAAATATTGAATAGCCCTAACAAGAGTGAATCCATGAAATAAATTCAAGATAGTGATATTGCTTTAGCTGGTGCTATTCCACCCTTAGTACACTTCCCAGAACTAGTGTGTGTTTGTTCTATGAATGACAACCTAGAAAAGACGGAAATACTAGATGAAAGTGGTGAGACAGTGTTGACGTCGACGTTTGCAACCATCATGGTAATGTTAAAATTTCCTATAATAAGATATTCAATAACCTTGGGTATTGGTTTAGCCCTACAAGATTATGAGGCAAAGAAAAATAACTATTCTAGGCTCATAAATACTAAATGGATCTTAGCATAGAATAAAAAACACTTCAATCCCTAAAATATTGGTTAGGGCTCAATTTGTTGAAGAAACATAGGATGTGATTATATTGTTGAATCAAATGGCTAGATTGGAGACCACAAATGAATTCAAGGAATGGATGTGCACCTACATATGGATAGTATTGGAAAGGTTTGAGGAAAGGGCCAACTATGAAATTAGGTGGGTGTTCAACAATCTTGTAAAAACTATGTAACATGAGCCTCAATTTGAGTATTATTAGATGAATTATAGAGATGAGGAAGAGGTCTGGCTAAAATACTTCTCAAGAATGAACCTTACCCAAATGATAGACTTGAAGATTCTTGTTATCCTTGAGGGAGATTTGGATGATCCACATACTGTGAGTCAATATTATCTTGATCAAAAGGTGGAGGGATAACTAATAGCCCCTTTGAACTGGAATGAAGAGGAATCAAATGATTCATATGCCTGGATAACTGATGTAATGAGGAGAACATTGAATTGGTTAGCCCATAAGAACATTGATTTATCAATTCAAAGCACAAGATTTATTAATAACTTCAGGGATTTGGGAAAATTGAAAGATGACCTTCCTCCCTTAAAATAAGGAGATGACATAATGGATCCCTTGGGAGGAAAATATCATCAATTACTTTAAAAATGCCTACTTTAGAACTTATAAATGAATGGAATTTTGCTACAATGATCGGTACTTCTATATATTCCTAAGACAGAGGACTAAGGAAATGATTTTGAAATATTTGTAGAATTATCCTATCACCTTTTCATTACCACTTCAAGCAAAACGTAAGGGTATGGATACTTATAGGAATCCTTCTGATGTTTTCCCAAAACCCCAAAGTGTCTATAAGTTGATGATTGGGGACATAACAAGTTCCCATTCATAATCTAAGCCACATGGTGAAGAAAAAGGAGTAGCACTAGACCAAGAAGTTTGAAAGGGCATATAAGAGACATAAAATTGTGTATGAGCCAATTCTAGTGAGAGAAAGTGCTCATACACACATGAAACATAAGCATAGGGATGTAGTGATTAATCCTATAGAACATGGATTTTTTTATGTTTAATGAGGTACAAAATGTGGCATCGTCAGTCACAAGTTGGGAAACCAGTGCCTTTATTTTCACCTTTATCTTCAGAGGGAGTGACAATTGGGAACACTCAGGAACAAACTACTCAAGGTAATGTCTTATCTAATCTAGTAGATGATGAAATATGGAATCAAGGTGTGAAAATAGATGAAACCATGTCAGTTGAAAATGTTAATATACCTTTATTTTAACAATTAAGAGAGTCAACAAAGAGTCAGGTAGAGATAATGGATGTTGATATTGGTGAGGAGTTTTCCACATTGGATGCATTTGACATATCTATTTATGAACAAACAACAAAGAATGTAAGTGATCTTCAAATGAGTGAATAAGTGAAACACAATATTCATATGCTAACTAGTGAAATCATAGTTCAAGCATAAGAGGTTTCCTCGTAGATCGGGCAGCTTTAGTGTCAAATAATCTAGATGTGCTTAGTGAAAAAGCTATAAGTACTGAGGTATTAGGGGAAAATATCCTTCCCATGATGTCAAGGCCACTAAGGATAGTGAGCCATCTCAAACATGGAAATCTGTAGATGATAAAATAACAAAGGTTGCAAAAATGCAAGCGCTAAGGATGAAGGTATTGCAGGTGTGGATGTACAAGTTTTGGGTTAGAATAGGAAACCAATAATGGGAAGCCAATCCACCATGACAAAACCGATATATCAACATATAAAAATAATGATAATGTGTCAACCCAATGCCTCGGGAGGTGGAAATATTGGAAGGAAAAGGAGATCCTGCAAGAGAGATATTAGTTCAAGAAACTCCGAAGGAAAAATCTGAAGTTAAGACTACATCAGTTGAAGAAATAAAGAAAGAACATATCCCATTACTGATGTAAGTCGAAAGATCCGGTTAGCCCTAAACTCAAGACAAAGAAGGAAGACAATTAGGGGAAGTGCCAGTATAGAGTGAGAACAAAGAGATAACTATGGGAGTAGAAAAAAAGAAGGCACAACCATCAACCTAAAGTGAACAAGAGATGTCTACATAGTTGGTGGTTATCCCTAAGAAACCCCAACAAGAATTGCAAGAAACAAATGTGTGACAAGTCTTGGAAAGGGATGGATAGGGAGTTGATTTCAAAGGAAGAAAAGAAATTATCCCTGTTAAGGCCATAGACCTCACAGCTCTATCTTTTCCAAAACTAGTGAGGACCTCTAAAAGAGATAGGGTTCTTACCAAGACTCATACTGATCCACTGGGATCTAAAACTTTAGAAGCGGCAATCCCCATGAAGGGAAAAATAGAGAAAATATAATGCCACCGAATATGGTGTTCAAATTATTCCCTTAGGAAATCCTTCAAGAGATCAACTAAAATAGGGGTATCGGAGGCGAGTAAGTGACTTGTTAAAAAAGGTTGATGAGGATTGGATAACTAAAAATAATTGAAAGAACAAGTCAAAGATTTGAGTTCTAGTCCGCAACAATTAATTGGGGAGTCTAGTCAAACTCAAAATAGTACCTCTTCTAATACCCCTAAAGGAATGGAAAATATTGATAACATTGTTAATAAAGTTCAGACCGTGGATACATGGGTTGAGAAATTGACAAAAAAGGGAAAAGAAGCAATTGAAGAACCCAGTACAAAGTATGAAGAGATCAATAATAGGATTAATAAAATTGATGAAATAATTGAGTAGTGTGATAACAAAATCTTCTACTTTAAAGGATTTTTCCCCAAGTTGGATCGTATAACTCAACTTAATGATGAATTGGTTAAAAAATAAGGGATTGTGCCAATGGAATTCAAAGGAACTCAACATGCTATGGAGGAATTAGTAAATATTGGGGTGGAATTTTTGAATGGGATCAAAGAAAAAATATAAGTTAAAAGGAAATGTGTTGATGATACTCTAGATGCTATTGATTTAAAACTTGAAGATATGGTTTTGAAAAATTCAAGAAGAGCTATGGTGATCTAAAATTGATTTCTTGTTAATCTCTTTTGAGAAAAACATATATAAATAAAATTTTATCTATGAATTTATTAAAACAATGAGGAAAAGTAAGAACAAAATTATAGAGTTAAAATCCAGGCCATTGGAATACAAGCAAAATATGGGCTCTTGTGTGGACACAATAAGAAGAAAAACATTGATCTTCCAACACCATATAGGGCCAGATGAATAATAAATCAATGATCTCTTTTAAAGGTATGATGCATATGTGGCAAGCTTGTTAGAAGAAGAATAATAAGAAGGAGAAGAAATTGACGAAGAAAATGATGGAAACATGAAAGATGATGAACAATCTTAGTCTTGTCATTCTTAAAAATTTATCTTATTTTCATATTACATTTATAATTGGTGATTAATTTTATATTATTTCTTCATGAAGAATGAACATTACTTTTAAAACTTCTTATTCTCTCGATATAAATTGTGATTTGATAGAATGCATTAGATTTTTATATTATTTGGATGAAATATTATGTCCATTTGTAAAAGCATATAAAATAATGAGATGTTTGTACTTTCTAGATTTTAAAAAAATAAAAATGGGGATCTATAGGGGTCCCAACCTATGAGAAGAAAGATTACATATATCCATTATAGTTGTATTACAAAAGAAAAGACAATAACAAGAAACTTTAAACATCCAATACCACAAACTCCTTCACCACAAAATCCTATCTACAAATAGGAATTTTTTTCACCAATTTGTTTTTCCTATGCCCATGTACACAATATTCATATGCTAACTAGTGAAATCATAGTTCAAGCATAAGAGGTTTCCTCTGTAGATCAGGCAGCTTTAGTGTCAAATAATCTAGATGTGCTTAGTGAAAAAGCTATAAGTACCGAGGTATTAGGGGGAAAATATCCTTCCCATGATGTCAAAGCTACTAAGTATAGTGAGCTATCTCAAACAGGGAAATCTGTAGATGCTAAAATAACAAAGGTTGCAAAAAATGCAACCGCTAAGGATGAAGGTATTGCAGGTGTGGATGTACAAGTTTTGGGTTAGAATAGGAAACCAATAATGGGAAGCCAATCCACCATGACAAAACCTGATATATCAACATATAAAAATAATGATAATGTGTCAACCCAACAACCTCCAAGGGAGGTGGAAATATTAGAAGGAAAATGAGATCCTACAAGAGAGATATTAGTTCAAGAAACTCCAAAGGAAAAATTTGAAGTTAAGATTACATCAGTTGAAGAAATAAAGAAAGAACATATCCCAATTACTGATGTAAGTCAGAAAGATACTAGTTAGCCCCAAACTCAAGACCAAGAAGGAAGACAATTAGGGGAAGTGCCAATATAGAGTGAGAACAAAGAGATAACTATGGGAGAAGAACATGAAAAGAAGGCAGAACCATCAACCCAAAGTGAACAAGAGATGTCCAAGTAGTTGGTGGTTGTCCCTAAGAAACCCCAACAAGAATTGCAAGAAACAAAAGCTGGGACAAGTCTTGCAAAGGGATGGATAGGGGAGTTGATTTCAAAGGAAGAAAAAGAAATTATCCCTGTTAAGGCCATAGACCTCATAGTTCTATCTTTTCCAAAACTAGTGAGGACCTCTAAAAGAGCTAGGGTTCTTACCAAGACTCATATTGATCCACTGGGATCTAAAACTTTAGAAGTGGCAATCCCCCATGAATGGAAAAATAGAGAAAATATAATGTACCATTGAATATGGTGTTCAAATTATTCCCTTAGGAAATCCTTCAAGAGATCAACTAAAATAGGGAGTATCAGAGGTATGTAAGTGACTTGTTACAAAATGTTGATGAGGATAGGATAACTAAAAATAATTGAAAGAACAAGTCAAAGATTTGAGTTCTAGTCTGCAACAATTAATTGGGAAGTCTAGTCAAACTCAAAAAAGTACCTCTGCTAATACCCCTAAAGGAATGGAAAATATTGATAAGGTTGTTAATAAAGTTCAGGCTGTGGACACATGGGTTGAGAAATTGACAAAAAAGGGAAAAGAAGCAATTGAAGAAGCCAAAGACAAAGTATGAAGAGCTCAATAATAGGCTTAATGAAATTGATGAAATAATTGAGCAGTGTGATAACAAAATCTTCTACTTTGAAGGAATTTTTCCCAAGTTGGACCGTATAACTCAACTTAGTGATGAATTGGTTGAAAAATAAGGGATTGTGCCAAAGGAATTCAAAGGAACTCAACATGCTATGGAGGAATTAGAAAATATTAGGGTGGAAATTTTGAATGGGATCAAAGAAAAATATAAGTTAAAAGGAAATGGGTCGATGATACTTTAGATGCTATTGATTTAAAACTTGAAGATATGGTTTTGAAAAATTCAAGAAGAGCTATGGTGATCTAAAAATTGATTTCTTGTTCATCTCTTTTGAGAAAAACATCTAGAAAGAAAATTTCTCCTATGAATTTATTAAAACAATGAGGAAAATTAAGAACATAATTATAGAGCTAAAATCCAGGCCATTGGAATACAAGCAAAAAATGGGCTATTGTGTGGATGCAATAACAAGAAAAACATTGATCTTCCAAAACCATATAGGGCCAGATGAAAAATAAATCAATGATCTCTTTTAAAGGTATGATGCATATGTGGCAAGCTTGTTAGAAGAAGAATAATAAGAAGGAGAAGAAATTGACGAAGAAAATGATGGAAACATGAAAGATGATGAACAATCTTAGTCTTGTCATTCTTAAAAATTTATCTTATTTTCATATTACATTTATAATTGGTGATTAATTTTATATTATTTCTTCATGAAGAATGAACATTACTTTTAAAACTTGTTATTCTCTGATATAAATTGTGATTTGATACAATGCATTAGATTTTTATATTGTTTGGATGAAATTTTATGTCCATTTGTAAAAGCATATAAAATAATGAGATGTTTGTACTTTCTACATTTTGAAAAAATAAAAATGGGGATCTATAGGGGCCCCAACCCATGAGAAGAAAGATTACATATATCCATTAGAGTTGTATTACAAAAGAAAAGACAATAACGAGAAACTTTAAACATCCAATACCACAAACTCCTTTACCACAAAATCCTCTCTACAAAGAGGAATTTTTTTCACCAATTTGTTTTTCCTAGGCCCATCTTCCTCTGTCCCTAGTGTCATTTGAAAAAAAAATATTCTTGAAGTGTGTGAGACATGCACATTGATTTAAGATCATCCCCTATCTAAGCCACATTTAGAAAATTCCCTTTTTCCTCTAGTTTTGGCAAAAGAATTTTATTGATAACATTGAGTTGGAAGTGCAACCATAAATTATTCTAGAATGAATAGAGCAGAAGGCATGAAAGTAGTAACTGGAACAAAAGGCCCAGAGATAGACCCACCCTTGTGTTTTTTCACAAAAGGAAGTGATGGTTCAAGAGATGTAGGGGATGTAGTCATTGGTTGTTTTTACTTCAAGACCGAAACATGATTCTCTAGTGTAACTAGCTGGTGATAAAGAGAGGGCACTGTTGTCAACGAAATTTTTCCATCAAGCACATAATATTCCAAAGGAATCTCTTTTATAACAAATAGTTCATAAAAAAGGTAGGGGCAGTTGCAGTTGGTCGAATCCTACACACTGGGCCTATTTACATTCCAGAATTCCCACAAATCCTTGGAAACCATTTGATGCTTAATCCTAAATAGATGAAAATACATCATCTAAAAATTAGAGAAAATAGGACTTATCGTGATAAGTATTCTCACGAGAGAAACTCGAATAAATTGAGTTGATAAAGGCCCGATGTAAGTCCTTAAAAACATTTCATTTGGACCTAGAAAATCGAAGATAAAATGCAATTATTCGGTAGATATTTCTTTAAAAATGGGTACCACTGGTTTTCCTACCATAATACAGATGGATTTCCTCAAAGTGATTATATGCAAAGAAGAAAGTGTGAAACAGTGAAGTAAGTGGTGCATTTTTATAGGAAATTCAAGGTAGATGATATGAATTCGGTGCAATCATGGTGAAATTATTCCTGATATCTCAATAAGATATCTACACGAGTAATTTAAAAGTTGAAATGAATTGGCATTGAGAAAAAATGATAAATTGATCTGATTTGACAAGAATCATGCATGATAACTAACCTAAAAGGCATGAAAATAAATATACAACATTCAAAATAGATTATGGAAAAGAAAATAATAACATATATTAAATAAAATTTCCTAGAAGTGCTTGAAAATAATCATAAGAAAATGTCCACTCACCAAGGGAAAATAATGATTAAATAAGTGGGTAAAAGTGATGACATGACATCCCAGTCATACATAAATAGAGCGATAATGTGGAAGGCTCATAGTTATCACACTTGATAACATTTGATGAGGCGTCTTCATGAGAACAACGGGGATTAAAATACATGTTGTAAAGGGGAATATTCCCTTGAAGATTCACACTTTTGAGGGAAAATTAGAAAGCAAATGAATGAATAGATGGGTATAAATGTGAAGAGAATAATCTTGTAGAATGGGGGAGTTAAATTTTTCTGATATTTTTTTCGAAAAGAAAGTAAAGCGAGAGAAAACCATTTTCCCAAGAACTCATCTCGAGAAACTTGTTACTTTCTTTGATCCTCAAAATTAAGTAATTTTAATATGGTTACAGTGTTCATCCATCGACAAGCTTTGAGACCGTAGATCTACTTTCCCTTGCGATAAATTTGATGAGCCTTGAATTAGTTGTGTTAGTCATGAGCATTATTATATCTTCTATCGGGATGATATCTTTGTAAAATAGTTATTCAAGCCCCCATTGCAATCTTATTTTATATATCCTTTAAGTCACACAAAACTTTATCATTCTGGTAGCATTCGGGAATTGCAATTGCACTATTGAGAAGAGATTTCATTTCATTTGTGTAATAAATAATTTTAAAGTCACTATGTCTCCACTTTGTTAAATTTTTCTTGTAAGCCTTTGAGTGTATCTTAGGCGTGATAAATTATGAATCTCTAATGTTTTATTAAGTCTTCAACATGAGATTTTATGTTTGAATCCTTAAAGATTGTGTGAAACCATGCACTCTTGGGATTCCATGAGTGTACATATTCTAGTTGAAGGTTCATTATGAGCTATTTGAGATATATTTGTCTTACACTTGGTAGATATCCCAACATTTATTAAAAGTTCCGTAAAATCTGGTATAATCACTTTTATCCTGCTTAATTCCCTAAATCAAATACAACCAAAACTAACTAATCCTACAAGAACTACCCATGTTTTCCTCATTAAATCCAACAACATGCTAAAGCAAGTTGGTTCCATACTATATTTAGTAGTCTGAGATTTTTTTAGAATACATTTACACTATCTAGAAGTGACAAATTATGAGAGTTAGCCTTTGCTAAATTGACCATGTCTTCCTAGAGTTGTTTTTCAATTACTCTACAAAAGAGTTCCAAATATTGTTGATACATCCACCCCACTCACAATTACAAACTACAGAATGGGTCCTCTCACCCTAGCTAAAGGCAGAGCCTAAAGTAGGAGGGTAGGTCATACCCTTAGTATGATAATACCGACTCCTCCAAGCTCGAGTGATAAAGAGATGAAGAAATCCTTCCCCAACTACAAAATGGCACAAATCAAGATCTTTCATCCTCTAGGCATCCTTCCCATTCTCGTTGATGTTGTTTAAACACAAAGGGAAAACTGATTTAGGTACCAACACGATGAATTTTTTGCACCTGTTATATGCTTGTTTAAACCTAAATGGGAGCAGTATAGGATATCAAAAGTGGCTAGAAATACAAGAATGGATTTTGGTTGTCTATTTATTCAGTATAGAAAATTCACTTACACAAGAGCTAGTGGATTTGAAGGACAACATTGCAAATTACCAAGGTATTTGGATGATAGGATGGATTTATATGAGTTGGCAAGACAATTGACTCATGTTCATAAGATGATTTCTAGAAAACATAAAACAAATATCAAATTCCCCATTAGAATTGGAAGATATTCTTGCCCTTCCATTATAAAATCCAAGTT
This sequence comes from Taxus wallichiana var. yunnanensis, assembly GCA_018340775.1. NCBI lineage: Eukaryota > Viridiplantae > Streptophyta > Pinopsida > Cupressales > Taxaceae > Taxus > Taxus wallichiana. The sequence continues at coordinate 86,692,251 of CM031239.1, forward strand.
AATGGAGGAATAAATGGAAAGGTCTGATATGGAAAAATTGTAAGAAAGGTCAAATTATGCCATTAGGTGGTTGGTAAATAATTTGGAAAATTCACTTGAGCATGAGCCTCAACTTGAGGACTACTGGATGAATTATAGGGATGAGGAAGAGGTCAGACTTAGGGAATTATCAAGAATGACCCTCACACAAATCATTGATTTCAAAATTATTGTGGTACTTGAGGGAATTCTAGATGACCAACAAGTTTTGAGTCAATTTTATAGTGACAAAGGAATAGAAGGAAAGCTAATGAACCCCATGAAGTGGGATGAGGAAGAATCAAATGATTAGTATGGAAGGATTGTTCATGTAATAAGGAGAACTTTGACTTTCTTGAAAATAAAGAGCATTGATTTATCCATTTAGAATACAAGAGTTCTCAGTAAGTTCAAATAATTATGGATTTTGAAGGAATATCTCCCCCATTTGAAGGAAGGATCTGATAACATGGATTTGATATGAGGAAAAACTCCTAAATTACCTTCAAAGAGACCAAATGCATGAATTATTGATGAATGGAATTCTGTTTCTAGTGGGACAGGAACCTCCATGTTTATTTTAAAATAGAAAACTAAAGATATGTTTATAAAATCTCTTGAAAATGATCCTATCACTTTTGCAGTACCACTTCAAACAAAAGGAAAGGGTGTAGCTACACAAAATACCCCTCCATACATTTTACCAAATCCCCAAGTATTGAAAATTTGATGAGAGGAGCCATGACAAGTTCCAATGTCCAACCTAAGCCACAAAGTGCCAAGGAAAGGGCAGCACCAAACATCAAGCAATTTGAAAGGACAAAGAAGAGATACAAGATTGTATTTGAACAACCCTTAGTAAGAGAAGGTGATCATGCACATAAGAAACAAAAGCATAAGAAGGTTGAAGTGATTGATCCTCCTATTCTCACTAAGGAACAAGAAGAAATAGTTACCTCTCTATATCATCAAGCAATTCCATCACCAGGACAATAGGTTGACCAAGACATGCCAATTATATAGCCAATATCTCCTGCTTCACCAGTGAAAGGTATGAGTGTCCCTTCTTTTGATCAATTGCATGAATCCACAATAGGCCCGATTGAGATAGTAGATATAGATGCAAATGAGGAAGTTCCTACATCTAAGGCATCTGAAATAATAGTTGAAAAACAAGAAGTAAAAGATACAGATGTTCCTCAATTAGGTGAGGAAGTCAAGGAATCTATCCATGTACCAATTGTTACATCAGAATTTCTAATGTTAGAGGTATCTCCTTGAATTCAAACCACATCGAAGTAAAAATTTAGATGTCCAAGGAATTTCTAAAGACTATGGAAATTAAGACACTAGTTGAAAAATATCCCCAAAAGGAAAACAAGCTCACCTAGAGAAGTGAATCACCACAACAAGAAAAGTCTGTTGAATAAAAGGTAATAGAAGTATTAAAAGAACTTGGTACAAAGGAAAAGGTTGATGACGGTGAGAATATGCAAAATATCAATAAATGTAAAGAATTGACTACTGATAACGAGCCTACCATGTCACCAAATGAGGAATAAAAAGAGAAAAAGGAGATCAATATGCTAGTTTATGACAATATCCCCATCAAGAAGAAACCTCTAAAGGAGGAATAAATTATAGAAGGAAAAGAATTTCCCAAGGAAACAACATCAACTTAAGAAGCCCCTAAAAGAATGTATAAGATGTGATGCACCAAGTGGGGAGATGAATAGAGAAAATATTCCAACTGCTAATATGACTCAAAAATAAGTTAATCAGCCCCAAGTCCAAGACCAAGGAAAAGATAAATTAGGTGAAAAGCCAACACAAAATGAACCTAAGGAAATGATAATGGAATTAGAAAAGGAACAACACAAGGATCCATCAGTGTAAAATATTTAAGAAGTATCCAAAAATTGGTGGTTGTTCTAGAGAAACCTCAACAAACATTGCAAGAGAAAAAGGTGAAAACTAATATTACAAAAGGCAGGATATGAAAATTCATCTCCAAAGAAGAAGAAGAAGAGATGGTTCCTATAAAGGATATAGAACTTACAACATTATCTTTCCCAAAACCTACCAAGACTCCCAAGAAGGCTAGGGTCATCACAAAGACTCATACTGATCCATTCAGATCCAAGACTTTGGAGGTATAAATCCCACATGAGGGGAAGACAAGGAGTGATATAACAACTAAGGATTATAATGTTCAATTCATTCCTCTAGGAAAACCTTCAAGAGATGCACTAAAGAAAGGAGTTTCAGAAGTAGTCAGTGACTTGTTACACAAAGTGGATGAGGATAGGGTAACAAAGAGATAGCTAAAGGAATGAGTTAAATCATTGACTTCATGCCTACAACAATTAGTTGGCCAATCTAGTGTGAGCCAAGAAGAAATCTCCACAGTTGCTCCTGAAGTTATAGAACATGTTGAAAAATTTGTTAAGAAGGTTCAAGTTATTGACACTTGGGTAGAAAAGGTAATTAAAAAGGGAAAAGAAGCCATTGGAAAAGCCATAACAAAATATGAAGAGCTCAAAAACAAACTCAATGAAATTGATGAGTTAATTGAACAATGTGATAATGAGTTATATTTTGAAGGAGTTCTCCCCAAACTGAACCGTATTACTCAGCTCAATGAATATTTGGTTGAAAGGGAAGGAATTGTATCACTTGAGCATATGGGAACTCAGTATGCTATTGAAGAATTGACTATAATTAGGATTTTGGTTGTTAGACAAACAAAAAGTGGCTAAGTGTTGGGCGCGTGAATGTAGGGTGCTTTGGAAAAGCATGTGGTGCTACAATATGGCTGAAGTGCTCATGATCAGGAGTTAGCCGTTTCTATTGGTAAGGATATTTTTGGAGTTAGCGATCGAGAACACAAATACATGAAGACTTGTGGTCCACGCAAGGGTATTTTTGTAACAAGCACCATCCGAGCACCATGCATAGTTTAGGATAATAATAAGATTTCTACTCGAGTTAACTATAGGAATTCTATTGTTAGAGCACTTACATGTTTTTCATCCTTTTTGTAAAGCAACATGGCTATTATTAGTATGTCACGTATTTTGAGATAATACATGGGCTATGAAGGAAATTCCCTAACCCTATATATATGTATTGATTTACATGGTTTTGTGGGTGTTAATTTGTAGATTTATGCTACTTGTTTTGTCATCACACGACTCATGGAGATACCTATATAATTTAACAAGATTTTGCATTTTATAGTATTCGATATAATGTATCTTATTGGTTGGATAATGGTGTTAAACGTGACTGAAATTGATCCTTGTATGGTAAATCTTGTTATAGTCATTGTTTAGTTCATCTTATAGATATTTTTAGATCTAGATTTGGTTTATACAATGTGGGATTTTTACTGTTGGTTATGAATATGAATATACATTTTTACTATCATGCTAAAATTCTTAATAAGCAACTATAAATAGGGACACGGTGCCTTTGTGTGCTTTGGTTGAGCTCTCAACTCAGGGGTGAGTGATGTGCCATTGCGCCTAGGTTATTCATAGTAAATCTAGGCCGCATCATTGGTTCCGTTGTTGGGACCTATTTTTCAGTTGTTTTCAGGATGTTGCTTGATGAAGATGTATCGAGTTTCCATTAGTAAGTGTTGAGGAGTGGATAGTAGATCGGAAGAAGAGTACACTAAGAGATTTAGCATCGGATCTCGAGTTTGACACACATGCGTGGGTTGAACATATTTTTTGACTTCTTATATGAAAGCTTATTTCCTATCTTCCCCATAGAGTTATATGAGTGGCTAGTTGTTTACACATCTAAAAGGAATTAGAGGTTTCACACAATCATCTCGATGTAAGAATAATTTTAAGCTCTCTAAGATGTTGATCTAATTTGGACGTGTGTTATGGATACTTGGTTCTATGGTGTTCTGAATAGCTATATTTTGGACTACTCAATTTCCACTTACTCTTGTACAGAGGTAGCTGAGTTTCATTTTTTATGTTATCCCAAGGGATCATATCTACACATAATCGATGATGATCAAGATATTGATGGTAACCATAAATTTGGAAGAAAAGGTGATGGATAGCTAAACCCCACCACATGCGGGGGAAGGAGAAGGTGTGGTGAAGGATGGTGGACTCATGCGGTAGAGAGAGAAAGTGAAGAAATGTATTTTAATTTCAATAAGGCATGTGATATGTATTTAGTTAAGTAACTCAAGGTTGAAGAATGGATGACATTGTGGAGAGAGATGGCTTGTGAAGGATTTGGAGCTCACGTAGAGGACAAGGAGCCGAGCATCTAGAACTCCCCAATTTGGGAAAGCATGATAGGGAACCCTCATCGACCTCTTATTATGATGTGAAAACAAAGACAACATTGGCCATAGGTGCACATATGAATCTACTTGGAAACCTAGCCCTTACGCATGGTTTTCTAGTTTCTAGTACAACTAATAGTTAGCAAGATAGTTTAGGCAGTAGAGTAACAAGAGGTAAAGTTGACTTATCAATAGGATCAAGATTAAATCAAATAGCAAGTACATTTATGGTTAGGTTGACATCTTATTTGTTATTTAGAGGTCCAGGTTGTAGGTACCTTTTTAGGTGCGTCGTCAACACATAACATAGGCACACAAAAATTTGGAATTACATATGGGAGTAAAGAAACTTCACAAACGATAGGAGTTAAATTTAGCACCACTATTGGGATAGAAGGAAGTGCATCCTCTGGTTCAATTCCTATTATAGGGGGAGGATCAAGAGGCACAAGTGGCTCGGGATCTAGTGGATTTGGTGGATCTAGAGGTGAAGGTAACACATGAGGTTCTTGATCTAGTGGGCATGGTCCTCATCAACCCCAGAATATTTACATGGAGATGTCACTTCATTTCCCAGAGTATAGGGGAATAGAAGATGCTACTGAGCATGTCCATATGTGTGAGATAATGTGGCACATGAAAGGAATTACCACTTGAGTGCAAGGCAAGTCATTTTGTAACTATGTTACATGGACACGAGTATAGCTAGTATAGGAAGTTTGAACTTGATTAGACTTGTGTGGATTATATAGCATTACGTGATGCTTTCTTGATAGAATTTTATATCCCTGAGTTCGAGCATAAAAGTATAAGTGTGCTCAAGGATATCAAGCAAGGCACTATTGAGAGCATCCAAGAATATGATGCTCATTTCAAATTTTTTTTTTCTAAACTATCATATGATATCCATGCAAGTCAACATACATAGTGGTTCATCAAAGGCCTGATCATGCCTTTTAGGAGAGTTCTCTCACATAATAATTATAAAGACCCATGTAAGGCACTTGAAGTAGATTTACATCGTGAGACATTTGGGAGAATAGAAACCTGGAATGAGCTCATTCTTGGAGGCTCAGATTGTAATAATGGCCAAACTGATGGACAAACTATCGGCCAATATAGAACATGAGACATACACTATAATTTAGTGCACAAATTATGAAGTAGAAGGGCATATTAAGGATAGTTTTCCTTGCAGATCAGTGTGCTCCTTGTTATTGGATTGTGAGATATGCCATTTAGACCATGATGTGATCCGTTGCTAATTATTACATTGCGTGATAAGGAAGAAAGTGTCCTACTACCTGTAAAATTTTTGGTCCACAACTCATAATACTGAAGATTGCAGGTTGATTGATTAGATCCATGATGTCATTGACATTGGGGTATGATAGACTAGAGTTGTGAATAACTCTAAGGATAAAAGTGAGCAACATGATCATGATCACACTTAAGGGCACTATGATCATAATGAAGGGTGCTTTGAGGGAGTCCGGGGAAGAGTTTGAGGATACCATGGTGGATTGAGAGGCTAAGGTCACTTTGGTGGATGAGGTGAGTTATCTCGTGGAACATCTTATACATGTAGATCTTTTGACTATTACGAAACAAGTTCCCTAGAAACATTACTTGTTATTTTTGTAGAAATAATCACAACTATGAAACAGTTCCTAGAATTATATAAAGATCGATCAAGAAGAAAAAATAGGATAGCAAGGGCGTAGGGATGGTTAGAATAAAATGTGTTGTGGAAAACAAATGGATGTTTAATTTAGAGCATGATATTGAGGTAGTACTGTGAAGATTACTACACGTGCTAAGGCTATGCGCACTGTAGAAATGTTAAAATATAAGCATACCATTTTTAAGGAGGAGGTTTTACATGAAAATTATCCGGACCCTACACATCAATAGGAGGTTTATCAGAAACCAAGGAGGTACTCAAAAATTTATAGTGTGAAATACAATGTTTAAAGGAAAAATCATGGAATTTGGAATAGAAGAAGGAAAATGAGACTTTCGAGTTGGATGTCGATGATCGAAGGAAGTATGCTAGATGCTACATCAAGAGAACATTATTCCATTTCTAGAGGGTTGGTTAAAGGAAACACTCGTGCAATCGGGTATTGAGAATGGATGAAAGATTTTACATGATAATCTCCCTCCTCATAGTTTGGATTATAATAAGGTGATCACTCTAAATTTTGTTGTAGATGGTTGGATTTCGAGAAATATTTTGATTGACACGGGTGTGGAAGTGAATATTCTTACCTTATATGCATGGGTTTAGATGGGAAGACCTTCACTATAGCCATCTTGCAATGTACTTGTATATGGAAAATTAGACTAAGGCCACACCAATTGGAGTATTTAAGGATGCATCCATTACTATACAATGGGCCAAGTTAACTGGGAATTTGAGGTCAATGGTTTGTAGAAGAGGAAAACTTACCAGCTCTACTTGTGTACCATTGGTGCTATACAAATAATGTTGATCTATGGTTCAATAAGAGATATATCAGTTTAGAGAACAAGGAAGAACAATTTATTATCCATTTGATAGATGGGAAATATGTACCTTATGTTGAGCCCTTAATTGAAGAATACCTACACAAAATTTATGTGTGCACCATTCGATATCTAGAAGCGGTTAAGCCATCTAAAGAAGGAATTCTCCAAAGGCAATGATGCACAATCCATCAAGGATACGACAAGTATTTCCTATGATAATTGGGCACATAGCACTTATGAGATGGTTGGGTGCAAAGTAAGAAGCCCAATTTGCATGTGTAAGAAGGACGCACTATGTTAGGTAGTTAGAAACAACCCTTTACCCCAATACACCGGTGAAGAAAACCTCAAGTATTCTTGCGAGCCATGGAAGTACAAAGTGTAAGGATCAGGTTGATAGAAGAAACATGTTAGTTTAAACCCCGCATGAGATAACAACGTCTTTGGTGGATGGATCATAGGGATAATCTCATAGAATTGAGAGAGGTTATAATTGATCATTCAACAAGTTTTCTCTGAAGTAATGCACCTACTCAATTCTATGAATATCATGGTAATAACCATGTTCAACACCACGTTGATTAGTGTGAGAGAATCTGGAAAAGGGGTAGGAAGCTTTATCACTTTCTTTGTGGGTGAAAAAACTTTATTTCACCTTACAAGATTGTGCATGCATTTGGTATGTTTATGCAGAGTTGTAGAGAGATTGGAAATTGGCATAGAGAGACCGGAAATTGGCAAGGCTTGATTACATGTATGATCCAAAATTTTTACTACTTCTCCACTAAACCTATGGTGAAAGAGGTATTATAGGTTATGAAGTGATTGAATATGGGAGATAGTTCAAAGGCTGAGGAAATCATCCGGGAGTTATTTGGTGAGTCAGACCTAGAAGGGAATTTTGATGAAGTAGATGAGACAAATGCAAATCTACTTGAGCGTGCTTTCCTAAAGAAGGAGAAAGGAAAAATGGTCTATAGGTTGGATGATGAAGAAGTCAATTTTTTTGACATATATCATTCAAAGGGTAGACGTGAAGTCTTAGAAAGTGTGGGTGAGAAGGTGCGCACCTACCATGAACCTCTAAAGATGAAGAAAGTAAATGTTGGAATGAATGTTGAACCTAAGGAGACCATAATTGGAGATTACTTGTCTGAATTTGAATTTTCTAAGATAATTGAGTTCCTACACAATTTCAAGGACTTGTTTCTTAGGGGCTACCATGAGTTAAAAGGAGTGCATGAATATTTGGGCGAGATGAAAATTAAGTTAAAGGAAGGTGCATGCCTGGTTAGGAAGAGACATTACAGGATGAACCCTAACCTATGCGTAAAATTTAAAGAAGAAATTGATAAGATGTTGGAATCTAGCATTATTGATCCCATAGAGGAAGCAGAGTGGGTTATCCTTATGGTAATCAACGTAAAGAAATATGGAAGAATCAGGATTTGTGTGGACTATAGTGAGCTGAATTTTACATTTGTGAGTGATCCTTTCCCTACACCATTCACTAAGGAAATATTGGAAGGTGTTGTAGGGTGCAAAATTTACTCTTTTACAAATAGATTCTATGGGTATCATCAAGTAAGAACTGCTAAAGAATATCAAGAGAAGAAAAATTTCACCACTAAATGAGGATGTTTTGTATTCATGGTGATGCCCTTTGGATTAAAGAATGTGCCTATAGTATTTTCATGCATTTTTGTTCAAGCATTCTAGTATTTTATTCACAAATTCTTGCAGGTTTACTTGGATGATTGGACCATGTATGGGCTTGTCAAGGATCATTATGACAATTTGAGGTTAATGTTTAAGAAGTGAAAATAGTTAAGCATCTCTTTAAATATCAAGAAGTGCATATTTACTACACATTTTGGAACTTTATAGGGCATATCATCTACAAGGAGTGTTTTTTAGTAGATCCAGCTAAGATTACCATAATTTTAGGCTTAGAGGAACCCACCGGTCAGAGTGAGGTGCACGAATTCTTGGGCCACAGGTATTACAGAAAATATATCAAGAGATATGCTAAAATTTCCACACCTCTAGAGTAGTTATTAAAAGGTAAAGGTAAGTTCTATTGTGGAGAACAACAACAACACACATTCCAAGTGCTAAAGGAAAGACTTACTATTGTGCCTATTCTATACTTTCCTTCATGGAATATACCTTTTCACGTACCTGTGGATGCCTCTGGCATGGACATTAGCACCATACTAACTCATCCTGGGGATGGTATTATAGACCATCCTATTTTCTTTTCTAGCTAAAATTTGACTCCAACAAAACAAAATTTTACAACTACAGAGTGTGATGCATTGTTAATTATCTACGCACTGCATAATTATAGACAGTACTTGCTGGAAACTCCCTTAATTTTCTATATAATCACATGGCATTGAAGCACTTGGTGAAAAATCCTAATTTAAAAGGGCGCATATGCCAATGGGTTCTATTATTGTAGGAGTTTTAGTTTACAGTTGTGGTAAATCCAGGTAAGAGTAATTCTAGTCTAGATCATTTATCAAGGATTTAATCAGGCAAGGATGTGCAGAGTATTGATGATAATATGTTAGATGCATAGTTATAGAGGTTAAATCACACACCTTTAGAATTAGAGTATATTGTTGTCTTTTTACACATAGGTATTGCACACCAGAAGGAATGAAGGCATTAGAAAAGAAACAACTTGCAATTCACATCGCACTTTTCATGTTGATCAGTAGTGACTTATACAAACTAGGCCGAGATGAAGTATTGCGCCGGTGTGTACTGGAGCATGAGAAAATGAAAATTATGGAGGAAGCTCATGGTAGAATTTTAGGTGGATATTATGTAGCGGATGCCACAATGCGTAAGATTGTATTAGATGGTTTATGAAGGGAGACCTTCTACAAGGTCTATAAAGAGTATTGTAAGGTGTGTGGCATCTATTAGCACCTTGGAAAACCTGAATAGTGAGATGAAATGCCTTTGAGGCCTATTGTTAGCTCATAACCATTTAAAAAGTGGGTAATTGAATTTGTGGGTCTTATTTTCCTAGCCGCGCATAGAATTGAATCACGCTACATCGCCACTTGTATAGATTATATTACAAGTAGGTAGAAGTGACACCTATAAGGGATTGTGTAATAGCTACAACAGAAAGGTTCTTATGGGAAAAATATTCTTACCAGGTATGGATGTCCTTTAAGTTTGACAAGTGATAAGGGCACTTATTTTCTTAATGAGACTATCAGGATATTATTTGATGAATTTATGGTTGCACACCATAAGACAATGCCCTACCACCCTCGAGAAAATGGGACTTTTGTGACATTCAACAATATATTGAGCCAAATGTTTCCAGTAATTTACGATGTTAGAAGGAAATATTGTGATGATAAAGTTTCTATTATGCTTTGCGCATATAGAAAAACCTAAAAATGGTTAAATAAGGCAACAACCTTTTAGTTGGTGTTTGGCACATAAGCGATTCTACCCATGGAATTCATGTTACCTTCTTTTCATATTACACATGCATGAGGATTTGGATGATGAGAAAGCATTGGAAGAATGAATTGAAAATTTGATACTGACTTTATGAGAGGTACGTAATAACATGATGGAGCCATAAGCAATAAAAATACAGGAAAAATGCATGACATGACAAGCATATTTGGGACAAGAAGTTTAAGCTTGGGCATATGGTACTTATTTATGATTCAAAGTTTTTATGCCACCCAGAAATATTAACATGCATTGGTTGGGACCGTATGTTATCAATCATATACTTAACTCAAGCACTTACCGCTAGGGCGCTTGCTAGCTAGAGGCACTTGATGGAACATAATTGCCCAGATTACTTCAACAAGAGTAGGATGAATCCCTACTATAAATAAGTCTTCTTGGTGTTTGTAATAAGAATGTAGTGCCATTTATATTAGATTTTCCTTATTGTATTTCCTTTAGATGTGTTTCCTTCATCATCATTTTGATTTTTCAATTTAGTTTAATGTTATGTGTAATAAGTGTGCTTGCGTGTTGGAAGCTTGTTACAATCTAAAGTGTTTTTATACACAGAGGACTGCACATACCCTTAGTGTGGGGTGGATAAAGAAGGTTAGTTTGGTACAGAAAAAAAAAAAACTCATGGGTAAACATAAATGGAGAAAACTTTCAAAATTAATGAAAACTTCAAGATAAATTTCTCAAAGTTAACACAACGCATAAGGAGATGAGCACTCATTATAAAGAAAGGAGGAAAAATCAGTATAGACTACATATGTTGGGTCACATTGGATAAACTACTTGGCATAAGGAAGCATGGGTAGAGGAGATATGTGACAGATAAGTAGTGGTGTGCCATAAAGTTATGACTAAGGTGAAAAATTTTGAGGCGCGAGAGATTGGGGCGCAGGATAAAGAAGCACAAAACACACTCAATGGGAATTAATGTTGAGTACGATGGTAGGTGGAGCAATTAAGGAAGGGTATTTTTGAAACTTGTATTAAATCTGATGTTTGCAACATCATTTGTTACCTTGCAAGTTCAAAGAAAATTGAGAAGTACGAAGAAGAGATGGAGATGACAAGCACTTTGTATATCGAGTAAACCTATCAAGATTTGAATCACATTGTTGAGCGTCAAGAGAAGTGCGATTCAAGTGGTGGTGCGAGTATGGGTCAAAGGGGTTTAGGAATGATTTGGGTCTACAGTAGCTAGGGTTTCACCACACTTATGGATTAGAAGGAACAATGGCACCACAAAAGGCTCCAGTTGTGGAGAAGGAAGTTGATGACCCAATAGAGGAATGGTTGGTAGAAATTCTTTACCTAGAAAAAGTGATCAAGGGAAGGCCATGGGAAACAATAATAATATAGCATAGGGTTTTTGGCATTAACCAATAAACCAAGAAGTTCCTGAAGGATGTTGCCACTAGAGGTTTATAGGAAAACTAACCAATTTTTAGGATAAGACACTAAAGTTTTGGAAACCTCCATGAAGAGGTTACTCAAAAGCATGGGGGTCTTGTAAATCCTAGAGTTTCCCTATTTTGGGAATCTTGAGTAATTGTACCACTAGCTTATGTCATGCGTGTATGAGGAATATTTGTACTTCATGGGTAGGAGAATGTGGATCACCACCAAACTGATTGGAAAGGTAACATGGTTGCACAACTCGGGCTTAGAGATCACTAGTGATTTATTTGACGATGAGGGAATTGATGAAATCACTTCCATATATCAATTTAAGAAGGGGGTCAAACTTTTAAAGTAAAAAACATTACGAGATATGGCCACCGTGGTTACAAAATTCTTGACAGGAAGCAAGTTAAGTGCCACTTAATGGTGGAATGAGGTGAACATGTGATGGTTACATATATCACATAATATGTTAAAAAACATATTACAACACTATGGGGTACATTGCGAAAAGCTTGGTAAATTAGGTGCGAGTCTAGGTAACCAACAAGTTAGAAAATAATATGGCATGCCATCTTGTTATTGATTATATTTAGTGAAATTGGTGTACCCGACAGGCCGAGGGAGAACATCTCGGGAGTTTTTACTAAATAATAAATCCCTAATGAATAAATTTTCCAAATAAACTCTACGCAGAATTGTTTCTAATGCATATAAGGAGTTCCTAGAGAAGTGGTTCAAGAGGTTGCTTAGGAAATTTGAAATATAATGGAATATTCCACATGACCTACCCAAAGTACTAAATGGAGATGTTGAGTTTGCATTCTACTAACACTTCAGCTTGGGGCACTTCCATATGTAGTCAAGTGGTAAGATCCCATGGTATAAGTTTCCCTTTTCTTTTACTACCAGATTTTTCAAGGATTCATTGAATAGGTTCCACAATTTGCACAAGCTCCAGTTTTACATGGAAAAACTAGACATAGATATCCACATTCTAGGTAAGACTTATGTATGGCCAAGGGAAGAGGCATATGTGGAAATCATGGAATCAGACAATTTGGACATTACGCTGGAGATTCTAGTCGTAGAAAAAATTGAACCAATGCGTGTGTACATTTATCTAAGGCTAAGGTTCAAGGATGACAAGGTGGTAAAGGGCATGGATATGACACTCTTAAGACCTCTAAAAAAGGGGCAAACCATGGGAACATCAAGGAAAGTTTCCTTTGCACCCCCTTCTAAGGAAGATCTAGGGCCTACCGGGTTAGAGAATGTCCGGAGAAGGAGGAACCAAAAGACAACGCTAAACTATTTCATACAAGGATAGTTCTACGAAGAAGGTGCACATCTAGAGAAACTAGCACAGGGACTTCACAGCGAGTAAGAAGATCATTATGCATAAATATTGTGAAGAATAAGGAATAAGAAAGGAGAAAAGCACATAAAATATGTTCCAGTAAAGGATAATGAGGAGGATTCCCCACAAACAAGTGCTCGAATGAGGAGGCTAGTCTAAGTATGGGAGAGCATAGAGCAGAGGCCACCCCTAGTGTGGAAATGTAAAAGGATGAAGATATTGGGGACCTGGTGGTATATGAAATTATTGATGATACTATGGATACCCATGAGCAGCACTCAAGTGAAGGGGAAAGTAGTGCCGGTGGGGATACCGAAGTCCTATAATTCCCTACACCTGGAGGAGAATAGAAAGAGGGGGAAGTAAGCTAGGATGTGGGAGGAGAAGAAAAACATGACGTAGGATATGGAGAAACACAAGGGGAAGGCTTGCATGTTAAAGAAGACATGGGGGAACAAAAAGGTTAGTATAAAGGTGAAGAGGTAGCGGGAACTCAAAAGTTAGGCTACTTGGATGACTTGGAAAAAATCATTCACACCTAATTTTAGAGCACTCTTCCCAACAAGAAATTGTATGGCTAGGATTGGATGGACCCAAAGATGGAAAATATGAACACTTGTAAACATTTATCATGGAGCATGCAAAATCATATGGATGAGCTTAACTTTTATGTTTGCAAGGAGGTGTGCAACTCAAATAAGATGAGGAAGGCACCACATACATGCCATATGACCATCAAACCCATGCAATTTTCTGATGAACAGGTGAGTAATGCATTGGTTAAAGTGTCCATTGAAGTAGCACGCTAGAATATTGATAAGGAAACAATAATACTGGTGCTCTAGAAGATAAGAAAGATAAGGATAGAGAAATCAAATGACTCACCCAGGAGCAGGATAATGTAGTGGCCGAGGCACAGAATGTCAAAAATATGGTTGAGCAGATTGCCAATGAAATCTTGCAGAAAAGGCCTGATTTTCAAGAGAAGGTACCCAAGGAATTCAATTTGGAACTACATTACCTCCATAAAACAATTCATTTACTTTTATAGGATGAACCAATATGCCTCCCTAAACCAAAGGGTGTTACAGAAGAAGCATCCAGGGTAAAGGACTCAATTTTAAGGAAGATATCCATTTATGAGGATGTTTTGCAGGCCTCATGCGGGATGAAATTAATATGGTGGCTTTAGTGTTGGGCATGTGTACAACACCTGAAACCATGGTACATGTGAGAACAAAAGTAGAGGAAAAATAAGTTCTGCAAGTAACAAAGGATGAAACACTTAGGTGCACATAATAGGTTACCCTAGTAGAAAAAAAGTGCACGCGCTAGATGCTGCAAAAGAAACAACATATGGATTGAATCAAGAGCATTGGTAAGCTCATTTCCACAAAAAATGATGTGATGGAAGGAAAGGTCTTAGGTATGGCTAACATCCTAAGAATTTTGAAGAGTGAGGATGGAAACATGAGTCTAGATGAGTTATATGGTATAGTTGTAGACATACCCAATAAAAAAAATGCAACACTAAAGGACTGGTATGAGTTTGAATATCCTACATTTATTATACCGAGAAAAAAGAAGAGGGCACGAAATAGAGGACTTAGTGTATTGTTTATTCTTTATTCTACATTCATTATTATTATCCTATATTATTTGGAGAGACAAGGTGATTACCCATTACTAAGGCAGAAATCCATTTTAGTGTGGGGTAATGTTGGATGGAAAAAAAGGGGATAAGTGTTGGGCACACGAATGTAGGGCACTTTGGAAGACCACGCGGCACTACAAAGTATGGCTAAATCACCCAAGATCAAGAGTTAACTGAATTTTTGGTAATGCTATTTTTAAGTTAGTGTACTGAGCACACATGAAGACTTTTGGTCCACTCAAGGGTATTTTAGGAACAAGAATTATCCAAACACCATGCATAGTTTAGGATAATAATATAATTTCTACTCGAGTTAACTATAAGAAGTCTATTTTTATAGTGCTTGCATGTTTTGCATCCTTTTGTAAAGGCACTTGGCTATTAGCATGTGGACTATTTTGAGATAGTACATGGGTAGTTAAGGAAAGTCCCCATCCCTATATATATATATATATATATATATATATATATGTATATATATATATATATATATATATATATATATATATATATATATATGTATATATGTATATATATATATATATATATATATATATATATATGTATTGATTTTCATGGTTTTGGGTGTCAATTTGTAGAGTTATGCAGCTTGTTTTGTCACGCGCATGACTCATGAACATGAGTCGTATGTAATGTAAGAAGGTTCTACATTTTATAGTATTCAATATAATGGATCTTATTGGCTAGATAATGGTTTTGAACATGACTAAAATTTTTCCTTGTATGGTAAATATATTTATAGTCATTGTTTAGTTCATCTTATATATATTTTGAGATCTAGATTTGGTTTATGCAACATGGATTGTTTACATTTGGTTATGAATACGAATATACATATGCACTATCATGATAAAATTCTAAATAAGCAACCAAAAAGAGGGACTTGGTGCCATTTTTTGCTTCAAGTGAGTTCTCAGCTCAGGATAAGTGATGTGCTAGTGTGCCTAGGTTATTCATAGTGAATTTTATGTTGCATCATAGGTTTTGAAGGAGATCAGGGAGAAAATGGAGGCAAAAAAGAAATGGGTGGATAAGACTATAAACACCATTGATTTGAAATTTGAAGACATGGTATTTTAAAAGTTCAAAATAGTTATGGTGATCTAAAAAATGAATTCTTATTTGGTTCCTTTGAGAAAAACATCCAAAAATAAAACTTCTCCTATGAAGTCATCAAGACATTGATGAGGATGGAAACTAGGATTTCAGAATTAAAAGCAAGACCATGGGAGTATAAATAGAGGATGGATCAATGTGTGAATGCACTAAGCAAGAATTCCCTCATATTCCAACATCACACAAGGCTAGATGAGGATGAGATAAAAGAGTTGTTCCATAAATATTATGCATATATAGAGAGAAAACCAAAGGAAGAAGAAGGTGATGAAAATAAAGATGCAAACATGAAGACCAAGGAACAAGCCTAGGCTTGTTTTCTTTGAACTTTCTTTTCATCACTTTTCAATTACTACTCTTTTTTCATAAGAACTGAATATTACTTCTAATTTTTATTTTCACACATGAATGTAATTTTATACAATGCATTAGATTTTTATATTGTTTGGATAATATTTCAAATCCATTATGAAGATTATGAACTAATGTAAATGTTGTGTTATCTTTTGTATTGTGGAAAAAGACAAAATGGGGATCTATAGGGGGCCCTACCCATGAAAATCACATACATTTTTCAAAATATTACATAAAAAAGGGGCATCAGGAGAAGAAAAATATTCAATCATTCTTTACTCCCACCTTAAGATCTTCTCCAAAAGAGGCTATTTCGCTCAATAACATGTTATTTTTGGTATAAAATCCCTTAAAACTTGAGTTGATTGAAAAAAATATGACTGCCCCTATCAAATTAAAAGACATCCCCATATATATTCATGTGTTCATGTCCATCCTAGAACCATCCAAAATCCTCCCCAATTCTATCTTCTTCGAAGGGAAGATATCCAATCCAATAGAACTAAACCACCACCATGAATTATTTTTTTCCCTTTCACCTTATGAGGAGTAGAAGAAGATTGAGTAGGAGAAATTGGAGTGGTGGAAGAGAAAGCACTATGGGTCTTGGACCCAATGAGACAAAAGACCGGAGTTGGACTCACCTTTGTGCCTTCTTATGAAAGGTGGATGTTCCCTTTAGAGGGGAATAGGTCAAGATCCCGACAACTTGTGCTCCATCAGAGAACGTTGTTTTTCCGAATGGATTGAGGGCTATAATATAGAATTTCCTTTAGAAATTAACACCCTACGATGCTAAAGAAATGAAGCCCTTGATTCCTCTTCATCTAAAATAATAATATGGGGATGAGAACTAGATTCTCTCATTTCTTTTCTTATTAACAAAGTGGTGGTGTTGCATATGGTTGAGATGGCATAGGTCTGTTGGACCTTAAAGAAGAAAGATGTTTTTTTCATTCACCCATCTTACAAGAAATGGAAGGCACAAAGTCAATTAAAGTCTTATCACAGAGCAAATAAGACGAAGAAGAAATATCTTTTGAAAAAATATTTTACCACATAAGAAAGGGCATTCATATTTATTTTCTCCTACTACAACATTCCTTCTCTTAATCTAAATTTTTTTCAACACCTCCGGCACGGCTTTTTTATTCTCCCATTAAAAGAGGTGATAATACATAGATTGAAATGTTGAAAAAATAGGATTAATCTTGATTAACCTCAACATGAGAGAAAGCTGAACTACCGGTGTGTCAAAGGCCCTTTTCTATCCCTTGGGTTAGCTATCTCAAACAAATCCTGAAAAATACTTCGTTTGGTCACGACAAGTCAAAAATCTGATTTAAGTCCTCCAAATATATTTCTTTCAAGCTTGCTACTACCACTACCCTTGTCATCACACCAGAAAAGAAGTCTACAAAAGTCTATCATGTTCAAAGGAAAATAAATAATGTGTTTTAAAGGAGAGGCAGACGAGCTAGATTTATAGAAAGAACTATACATACGAGCTGAACTAGACATAATCATTGTCATTGAATGAGAAAATATTTCTTTCTCATCTCGCACAAGGGATATAAATATGAAGCAAAACAATATCTTGCAAAGGGATGATAATCAACTTGACATGACACAAAATAGGTGGAAAACATCAATTCGAGTAATGAAGAGAAGAGTGTGTGTATCCCAAGGGAAAACCTTTGAAAAGTAAGAATGATTATCAATCACATCAAGCCATTTTGGGGGCACCCAGGAGTTATGGAAAGTAATTTCCAAAAACATAAAAAGAAGCCAAAATTGATGATGGCAGGATAAATGATGTAAGAATTTTATTCACCACATAAGAATAAAATACACACCTGAAAATATTTGTGATGCATTTCTCCACTTGGCACAACAAAGGATAAGATACTCCAATAAAATAATAAAAAAATATTCCTTTGGAATATCCAGTGGAACACTTTGGGATTGGGGGGGAAAAAATCAAGGAATGAAAAAAATAAGTTTTATAGATATGAGAGGCATGTTCTCATATCGAGGAGGGGTTAACTTTTTTGAATTTTTTTAGAGAAAGGCATAAATTGAGAGAAACCATTTTTCCAAGAACTTGTCTGAGAAACCTATTAATTTCCTTAGCCTTCAAATTAAATCATGTCAAGATGGTTACGAGTGTACAACCATTGACAAACATTGAGACTATAAATGAAACTTTCCCTTGTTGATAAATTTGATGAGCCTTGAGTTAATTGTGTTAATCATGAGCATTGTTGTGTCTTCTTTTAAGTTGAGATGTTTCAAGTAGCTATTCATGTTCCTATTGCAATCTTATGTTAGGAATTCCTCTAAATCACACAATATCTTATCCTTCTGGTAGTATTGTGGTAATTGCAATTGTGTTGTGAGAAGAGCTTTCATTTCATTGTGTAATAAATAGTTTTAAATTCACTTTACTTCCATTTTGTTGATACAAGTTGTTTGTTAGTCTATGAGTGTATCTTAGGTGTGATAGATCAGGGATTCTTGATGTTTAATTGAGTCTTTGACATGAGATTTTATGTTTAAATTCTCAAATAATGTGTGAAACTGTGTATCTTTGGGCTTCCATGGGTGCACATATTTTGGTTGAAGGTTCATTGTTGGTTATTTGAAATGTTTTCATCATATTATTTGGTATATTTTCCAGCCTTTGTTAAAAGTTCCTAGAAATTTGGTATAATAAAATTTATCCTCCTTAATTCCCCAAAAAAATATATTCAAAACCAATAAATCCTACAAGAACTACCCATGCTTGTTCTGTGTATACTCATGTGCTAGAATTTAACAAAAATATGCAAAAGCAAGCAGGTTTTATTGTTGTCTTTAGTAACTTGAACCTTGTCTAGGAGGCATCTGCATTTTCTAGGGTGACAACTCATGAGAGTTAGATTATGTTTCATTGACCATGTATTCTCAAGGTTATTTTTCAAATGACCTAAAAGTAGAGTCAAATATGTTTTATCCATTCATTTTCCTTGCAAATAAAGTTTACAAAATGGATCCTCTCACCCTGGTTGAAGGAAGAACCTAAAGTAGTAGGGTAGGTCAAACCCTTAGCACGGTGCTATCCAATGTCTCAAGCTCAAGTGACAAATAACAAATGAAACCATTCCCGGCTATAAAATGACTAAAATTATGATCTATTTGTCTCTAAGCATCCCGCTTATCATGTTGATGTTTTTAGCTTCAACAGGAGAACCAATTTAAATCTTGTTGTTGCAGGCTCACAGCACCCCTGGATGTAGATCAGGCTTCTAGGTTGATCACTCTAGCATCTAGTGTGATTACACAACATGGAAACCTCTCTCCAAGCATGGGACTTGTGAAACTGAGAGAGGAATCTCTAGATTAGAGGCTGGTTCCTCAAACTCCTCTGATTTAGATCTAATGCTTGCACAACTACAGAGGTTTAGATCCTAATCCTACTCTAACTTGTAAGGAGACAGGGGTAGAAGTGCAAGAAATTGAAACTAACTAAAGATGGTGATGCACCAAAAGGAGTGGTGAAACATATTTGTCATGCAAATAGACACAGACCAAAGTTCACAACATAAAACATACACAGACTGATAAGGTATAATTTAGGATCTGAAATGAAACAAATAATACAAACAGAGGACTGAAACCCATTCACAGAGCTTGCATTATCATTTCAGTGTCAAAGAACATGCATTACACCCTCAGAGAGGTAAAAGAAAACTGTTACAATCTTTGGAGAGGTCTGATCCTTGCATCAATCACTTGCTGGAGGTGAAAGAAGAAGTCTGCTATGCCCAAAAATGTTTGTTTTTATAGAAATGAGCCAAATCTAGCTTTTACAGTGCAAGGGTCAAGCCTAGGAGACAGAAACGTACAAAAAATGTGAGAGCCCATTCCTTCTTGACTATAGGTGCATTAAAATGGCATGGGGGACCTTACAAACCCATACCCTATCATTTTGACTGAATTATAGGAGAATGCGACCCATTCTGCATTAAATCTGGTCGTTGAAATGTCACTTCTAGCCATGAACATGCATCAGATCCGTTTCTCAATTTTATCTCTCCATACTACACCAAAATTTAAGATTAACCCCAGAATCACGTAGATAATTTCATAAGCTTTCCATTGATATAAAGAACGTGCAAATCTGAGCTCTGGATCAAAAGATATGGAGATCTGAAGATTTAGGGCACAAAACAGGTGAAACGGATTTTTAAATTTCTTCCCGCGCTTTGCCACCTGGATGACACATGGCATGCATTGATTGGTCGTCACGGGCGCGGGGAAGACCTTTACTTTTAGCTTTTGGGACAAATTCTTGCCAAATTCTATAACTCCTCCCCAAGCTCCGCATTCCTTGCTCCATAGGACACGTGTCTTCTTTTGATTGGCTCAGGCTGACCCCTCAAACCTTGCCCTTTGAATTTTGGACTTTTCTCCTTGTGACACGTATCATGATTTGGTTGGTCTGGGGTCTGCTGGCTCTTTCCCATCCACCGCGTCCATTTTTCCAGGATGTCCCAAAGTCTTTATGCTGGGACAAAACTTCGATCCGCCCGAAATGGGCTTCCCTGTCCCTTTTCTGCATTGGTGACACGTGGCGTGATATGATTGGCTCTCGAATTTTTCGGCTATCCATGTCTTCCGCGTCCCTTTGTCCCGGATGTCCGATTCAAGAGTTCCCGTTTCGACCGAACCCGGCCGGTTTGCATCCTTCACGTCTTCTTGTCCCAAATGTCCCAGAGCAGTTAGTCGATTTTCTTCTCCTTCGGCCGAACCGGCTTTGGCGTCCGCAGCGTCCGACGGCCGGATGTTCCTTTGCTCTGCAGACTGCTGGTGGCCTTTCGGCCGATTCACGCCAGATGTCCCTCACATCCCAACCGTTGCGAGGACTAGGACTTAGCCATTTTTCATGATTTTTCCTGGCCCAAGCTTGTTTTCTGCAACTTTTCACATTTTCTCAGAACTTGCTCTTTTCTTCTTTGGCCAGGGGAGTTAGAAAAAATATGAGGGGACCCTAGAAACATGATTTTTGCCCTGAATCAATCAATTTTCCTGGGGCTTGAGAATTCAATGCATGTTATCAAAATTTACTCTGGGGGTGAATTTTGGATAACAATTGGTGACTCACTGGGGTACCTGCCTGCTAGGTGAAAAGACCAGTAGCCAGAAGCAGTCCATTGGGCATGGAGTTATCAAACATTCAGTTTAGAATCCCAACTGACTAAGAATGTGTAAGGAGGAAGATGGAATATCACCTGATGAAAGAAAAAGACTGCAAAACATCTCCATGGACAGCAAGCTATGCCAAGCACTTAGGGAAAACAAAACTAACCTACATCAAAACAATGTGCGAAGCACTTGGAGGAAAGAAAACCTAATCTAATATTTACAGAGGTAATGAACTTCCCTCTAGAAGCAACGCTTGAGATAGATTCCATTGACTGGAATCTGCAGTTCTTCACCATCCAATGAGGCCAATTAGAAAGCATTGTTGTTCTTACACTTTGTGACCATGTATGGACCACTCCAAATGGCATCAAATTTTGAATGCCTTCCCGGTTTTTCTCTATCCACATCCCATTTTAACACTAGATCTCCAACCTGAAAAGATCTATCTTTGGCCTTCCTATCAAAGGTCTTCTTGATCAAAGCTTGATCCTTTTCCATTACTTGGGATGCCTGATTTCTGATCTCTTGCAGCTCCATCAACTCTGCATACCTCACCTCCATGGGCTCAAACTCTAGCAACTCCAGCTGCTTCATGAGTTCCAACGTTGGCAACTCAAGTGACATGGGCAAGATTGCCTCTCTTCCATAGACAAGCGTAAATGGAGAGTTACCTGTGGATCTTTTGGGAGTTATCCTATCAACCCATAAGGCTGATTTCAGTTTGGTATGCCAAGACCTCTGATTCTCATCAAGAGTCCTCCTAATGATCCTCAACAAGTTCTTGTTTGTAGACTCGGCCTGGCCATTACCCTGAGGGTAATAGTTCGATGAAGTGCTTAGGTGAATACCATTCTTGACATCCCACTCGGTCACACCTAGATCCAATGAATGTCAATGCATTATCGAGAGATTATTGTAGCAGGTACACAAATATGGTTGTTATTCTCTCATAAAAGTCTAAGATGCTAGACTCATTTGCCTCTTTGAGAGCTACGTCTTTCATTTAGTGAAGTAGTCTGTGGCTATCAAAATCCATTTGTGCCCTTGGCTTGAAATGGGATTAATGACTCCGATGAAGTCCAAACCCCATTGCATGAATGGTTGGTCAACTGAGATTGGATGCAATGGGAGGGCAGCAAGTCTCTCTTTTCCTGTGAAGAATGCACAATTCTTACACCTCTTGATCCATGCATAGTAATCACTGAAGATTTTAGGCCAATAATAACCAGCCTTCATGATTTTTAGAGCTGTCACTCTTGGTGCAAAATGGCCACCAGCTGGTCCACCATGAAACTCTTCCAACACCCTTTGAATCTGATTTGTGCTAATGCATCTCAGCAGCACTCCATTCACATCTTTCTTGAACAAAACTCCATCAACAATGGCATACGGAACAGCCTGCAACCTGAAGTGTCTCCTTTGGGTCTTGTTCATCTCTGGGGGGCACAGGCCTGTACCTAGGAAGTGTATAACGCCTTGGGTCCAGCAAGGAGTGGGGGAAGCATTGTCTTCTTCTTGATTGCCACTTGGCTCATGGCTGTCCTGGACTGTCAAAACAGCCTCTTCTTTGTTGCATACTTCTTTTTGCTTCCCCAAAACTAGCTACTCACACAGTCCTTTCCCTCTTACTAGCTTGGTGATCTTGATCTCAATGTCATATTCCATGACACGGGTGATCCAACTTGCCCTTTTCTCATTCAAATCCTTGTTGAGGAGGAAGTCCTTAACTCCAGCATGTGAGACCAGCAAGCTGGACCTTGTTGTTTGAGATTAAATGCTTGAATTTCTTCAAGCTTCGATTCTGCAAGCACATGCTTCTCAATAAAAGAGTACCTCACCTCATAGTCATCTAGGCTCTGGTTGAAGAAGGCAATCGGCTGCTCATCATTATCTTTGTTCTGTTGTACTAGAATGGTAGAAATAGTGTCATCACCTCCAAATGCATAGAGGATGAAATCCTTGGAGAAGTCTGGGTTAATGAGAGTTGGTGCTTGAGAGATAGCTTCTTTGATTGCTTCAAAACTCTCCTTGCCTTCTGCTATCCACTTAAAATCCATGCTCTTCTTTAACATTTTGGTGATGGGCTTGACAAGGGCTGCAAAATCTGGGACAAACCTGCAGACAAAATTGATCCTTCCCAAGAAGCTTTGAAGAGCCTTCTTGTGACTTGGCAATGGTAGTGCTCTTATGGCTTCAACCCTCTCTGGATCAATTGCCAGTCCCTCTTTTGAGACAATATGGCCTAGAATTTTCCCCTCATGAGCCAGGAATATGCATTTTTTGGGATTCAATGATACCCCAAATCTTCTACACCTCTAAAATACCTGCCTCAGATGAAAAAGGTGATCCACTACATTTTTGGAGAATACAGTGATGTCATCAAGATATATCAAAACTATTTTATTGATCAACCCCTTGAATGCCATATCCATTGCCCTTTGGAAAGTGGCTCCAGAATTTGATAGGCCAAATGGCATCTTCTTGTAGGCATATGTTCCCCATTTGGTTGTGAAGGTGTCTTGAACGATCTTCCTCTTTCACCATAATCGATTGTAGCCTAAGTAGCCATCAAGTAGTGAAAACCTCTCTGAACCAACTACAACCTGCAATATTTGCTCCATGGAAGGGAGTGGATAATGATCCTTGAGAGAGGCTCTATTCAAATCTCTGAAGTTGACACACAACCTGATCTCTCCATTCTTCTTTCTGACTGGGACTAAGTTGGTGACCCAACTTGAGTGTTTGATGGGGAAGATGACATCGGCTTCAATAAGCTTACTTAACTCTTTTCTCATGAGAGGTTCAATATGGGGATTCTTGGCCTTTGCTTTTGCCTCAGTGAGGCTTGGATTTTGGATCCATCTCAACATTTGGACATGCGTGCAAGGTAAGACTCAAATTTCTAATCACTCCAACTGTTGCTATTGTTGTCCCATCTAGCTGCACTACCCCTTTAGATGTTATTTCATACTGGAGCCCTAGCTGATCAGCTATCTGTTTAGGCATTATTGAGCTACTTTGCCCCGGAGTCTATCATGCAATTATGTACTAGCTGATTTCCAATGATTAATGAAACATAGAAAGGAGGGGGCTTCAACATTTTACCTTGTTGTCCTCCATGACTTCCTTCAAGCTAGGCAGCATTTGTAAGCACTTTGTCTTGCATCTGAACCTACTGATTCGAAGTTGGCCAATCCTTCATGGCAGCTTGCAGCAGATCTCTTTGGCCTGGGATAGATAGGGATTCCCACATTGATATGTTGACGTTTGTCTTCTTCATCTGATCAATGATACTGAATGGTGATGAAGGATCTCTCTATTGTCCCTTGGTTTGCACATTTACTCCTTGCACGTGGGCAGCAACAGCTGGCATTTGAGTTGGCCTAGGGGCTGTTCTTGGCTGCCCTTGTGCATTTGAAACTGGACTTTGCTTGCCAATCATTTGTGGAGCCGTGGAAGGTTGTGGATTGGCTGGGGCTAATGGCTGTTCTTCACCCAAATTTCTCCTCTTTGACCTTGTGTTGGCTGCAACACCTTGAGAAACTACTTGATTCATGCCACAGAAATCTTCTGCTTGCCAGTTCACCAATGTGGTGTCATTTGGGGCTGATTGCTATTGGAATGTTTTGTTGTTGATCACTGTTTCCTTAATCGCCCTCGCCCTCCACACCAGTAGTTGTCACCATTAGTGCTTGATTGAGAGCACCATTGAAACACATGGATTGGTTATGAGGCTCATTGCATGGAAAGCACCAATCATATTCCTGAGCAATGTTGTTCTGTGTTGGCACTAATGCCTTAGAGGCAGATATGGCATTTGGATTATAGGGCTAGAATGGTCTATTGGCAGGAGGCCTTGTTTGATTCATATTTGCAAGCTGGATTAGGTGGTCTTTGTGGTTGGTATGGCTGCCTATTAGGCTGAGCTTGGGGTTGATAAGAAGGTCTAAAACCTTGGAATTGTTGCCTCTTGAGAGTAACTAGCTCATTGCCTAGGTTTTGCAATTGCTTCATGACCTCTTGAAGCTCATTTGGGGCACTTGGAGATGAAGTGGAAGCTTCATTTGAACTCTAATTTCTAGGAGTGGGAGAGGGAGCCAAATTAGGTGCTTGGCTAGTTTTTGGGCTCTCTAAACTTGGAAACAATGGCATGGGAGGTCTAGGGGCAAGTTTTCCGGCTTGGATTAAACAATTTTCAGCCCTAATGGCAATGCTATAAGCCATAGGGATAGTTATGCCTCCCATTGACTGAATCAACATAGAAATATCAGAATTTAAAGCTTTGACATAGTATAGAAAAGCACCTTAACTTTGTTGGCTTTGACCGCCACTAGAATCCTCTCCCAAGTTTTTTGAAATCTGAAGTTGAAATCAGTCAGCTGCTCATTGGGAGCCCTCTTGATGGTTGTTATCTACTCCAAAAGAGACAAGTTGTCTCCCTTCTCTCCAAATTGCTCATGAAGTGCAATACACAATTGATCCCAGTTTGTGATAGAACCAGCTCCAAGGCTCCTAAACCATTGTAATGCTTTACCCTTGAAGGAAGATGCCAGTAACTTGATAGCCACTTGTATTTCATTGATTTCATGAATTACAAAAAGGTTAGCAATATCTTTAACATGATCACCTAGAGTAGTCTGATTTTCTCCAGTGAAGTAGGGAATGTTCTTCAAGGCTGCAATAGGAACTGGATGTTGTGCATTGAGAGAAAGTGGGATCTTTGCCTGTGAAGTTGACGTAGGGATTGTTCTCGAGCCATTCTAATTGGTCTTAAAACCCTTGTTGGTGAATGAAACGCCTACGTGTGGAGGAGTTGAGAGAGTTCTGTTTGGTGGAGATGGAGACCTTTGAATCCTTCTTACTCTTTTCCTTCTTCTTGGAGATAATTACGGTATTCAAAAACACTTCTTTTTCTCCAACTCTTGACCTTGTGGTGATTCTTCTCATGAGTTTTCAGGCCTGCACTTGGAACCAGCTAGTTCTTCCCCTTGGAGTCACCAGATATGCAAATAATAGCTCTTTTTAAGCAAGAAAAATGTAGCAGATGCACATCAACCCTGCTGCAATAAAAATGAGACCTCTAACTCCCACCAAGGCGTTCCAAATATGTTGTTGTAGGCTCAGAGCACCCCTGGATGCAGATCAGGCTTCTAGGTTGATCACTCTAGAATCCAGTGTGATTGCACAACATGGAAACCTCTCTCCAAGCATGGGACTTGTGAAACTGAGAGAGGAATCTCCAGATTAGAGGCTGGTTCCTCAAACTCCTCTGATTTAGATCTAATGCTTGCACAACTATAGAGGTTCATATCCTAATCCTACTCTAACTTGCAAGGAGACAGGGGTAGAAGTGTAAGAAATTGAAACTAACTAAAGATGGTGATGCACCAAAAGGAGTGGTGAAACATATTTATCATGTAAATAGACACGAGACCAAATTTCACAACATAAAACATACACTGGGTGATAAGGTATAATTTAGGATCGAAATGAAATAAATAATACAAACAGAGGAGTGAAACCCATTCACAAAGCTTGCATTATCATTTCAGTGTCAAAGAACATGCATTACACCCTCAGAGAGGTAAAAGAAAACTATTACAATATTTGGAGAGGTCTGATCCTTGCATCAATCACTTGCTGGAGGTGAAAGAAGAAGTCTGCTATGCCCAAAAAATGTTTTTTTTCATAGAAATGAGCCAAATCTAGCTTTTACAGTGCAAGGGTCAAGCCTAGGAGACAGAAACGTACAAAAAACGTGAGAGCCCATTCCTTCTTGACTGTAGGTGCATTAAAACAGCATGGGGGACCTTACAAACCCATACCCTATCATTTTGACCGAATTACAGGAGAATGCGACCCATTCTGCATTAAATCAGTCATTTGAAATGTCACTTCTGGCCATGAACATGCGTCGAGCTGTTTCTCAATTTATTTCTCCATACTGCACCAAAATTCAAGATTAACCTCAGAATCAAGTAGATAATTTCATAAGATTTCTGTTGATATAAAGAACGTGCAAATCTGAGCTCTGGATCAAAAGATATGGAGATCTGAAGATTTAGGACACAAAACAGGTGAAACGGATTTTTAAATTTCTTCTCGCGTTCTGCCACCTGGATGACACGTGGCATGCATTGATTGGTCGTCAGGGGCATGGGGTAGACCTTTACTTTTAGCTTTTGGGTGAACTTCTTGCCAAATTCTCTAACTCCTCCCCGAGCCCCGCATTCCTTACTCCATAGGACACGTGTCTTCTTTTGATTGGCTCGGGCTGACCCCTCAAACCTCGCCCTTTGAATTTTGGACTTTTCTCCTTGTGACACATGTCATGATTTGGTTGGTCTGTGGGTCTGCCGGCTCTTTCACATCCACTACGTCCATTTTTCCCGAATGTCCCAGTGCTTTCTGGGACAAAAACTTTCGATCCGCCCAAAATGGGCTTCCCTGTCCCTTTTCTACCGGTGACACATGGTGTGATATGATTGGCTCTCGGCTTTTTCGGCTATCTGCGTCTTCTACGTCCCTTTGTCCCAGATGTCCTAGTGCAAGAGTTCCCCGTTTCGGCCGAACCGGCCGGTTCGCGTCCTTCGCGTCTTCTTGTCCCAAATGTCCCAGAGTAGTTAGTCGATTTTCTTCTCCTTTGGCCGAACCGGCTTTCTACGTCCCACACGCGTCCCAATGGCCCGAGATGTTCCTTTGCTCTGTAGACTACCTGGTGGCCTTTCGGCTGATTCGCATCCCAGATGTCCCTCACGTCCCGACCATTGCGAGGACTAGGACTTAGCCATTTTTCATGATTTTTTCTGGCCCAAGCTTGTTTTCTACAACTTTTCACATTTTCTCAGAACTTGCTCTTTTCTTCTTCGGCCAGGGGAGTTAGAAAAAATCTGAGGGGACCCTAGAAACATGATTTTTGGCCCTGAATCAATCAATTTGCCTGGGGCTTGAGAATTCAATGCATGTTATCAAAATTTACTCGGGGGTGAATTTTGGATAACAGTACCAACACCACTCGGGTTCCATTTTTGGGGATTATTTGTGTAAATATAGATAAAAACTAACCTCTGATAACATGTTACATATGTTTAGATAAAAATACATGATCTAGACATCATCCTTTGTTAATATTTTTAAAAATGATCTTAATCGAAGTATTTTGCTTGATATTTTCCTAGTTTAAACAAGATTTCCATTAAATTTGCTTGGCTAGGGGTAAATACTGACAAAGGATGTTGAGATTTGTCAATATTTGTTCAAATTTATTATTAAGTTTCAGTTGACAAGTCATTTGTAGTGATTTACACATCTAAGGTACAATACCTTAGTGGTGACTCCATATTGTTTAAAATTTCTAGAAAATACCAATGCCTTAGGATTTAATAATTGAAATTTGTTGCTAAGATATGTAAAGATGGAAGGAAGAAGGTCCTTCTTCAAGACATAACCTGCTAGAAATTTGTTTCCAGATCTTAGAAGGACAAATCCAAATAAGAAACAAGTCTGGAAAGCTTTGGGAGGTCAAAGATTAGAGGAGAAAGTAGTGCATGTGGTTGAGAGTGACCAACCTTTGATAGAGGATTATTCTAGTTCCTCATATAGTTCTAGATCAAGCAGTCCCTGTGAAAATTTATACACTCTAACTAGTGAGGGGCCTTCATTTGCAATTGATATAGGTATTCCTCATCTTCCTCCTTTATCACTTAGAGCTAATCAAGTTTTATGTGAAACTAAGTCTTTAAAGGATCATTACTTTGAAGACCATACACCATTACCTCAAAGGACTCCTATCCCACACCATTTTAATCCTCCTATAGGGACACCTCCTCAAAATAACATGGCTCAACCTCTACCTAGACCTTCCTTTGTTGTAAATGTCTTTAGACCCATATATTTCACAAGCATGGTGGGATATCCTAATGTAGTTCCACAAGAAGTAAGGAATAGGTTGCCTAAGTTTCAAGGAAATAATGTTATTACTAGTGACCAACACCTAAGAATTTTTGTGAATATTATGGAGGATTTCTAGATTGAGCTTGAATGTTTCTATGTGAAACTATTTATTCATATATTAGAGGAGGAATCTCGGGATTGATATAAAGCTTTACTCAAAAATTCAATTAAATCATGGACTGAGATGAAGAATGAATTTAGATCACAATATGGGGATAAAAATGACCCTAGATTTCTTCTATCTAAATTTGAGAACATAAAGAAGAATCCCAATGAGCCTGTTCAAGACTTTAACACCAGATTCAACAAAAATTTAACTAGACTACCCATAATTTTGAGGCCAAGTGATGAATCATGCCTAATAAATTACTTTGATGCTTTTGATAAGAAATATGCATATTATTTGAGGGATAAAACCCTAGGACCTTGAGGCAAGATTTCAGTATGGTAGTGAAAATTGAAAACAATATTAAGGCAATAGGAAACCTCCTAAAAGGGAGGGTGTCAAGATGATAAACCCTGAAAAGCCTCAGAAAAGAAAGGGAGTTGATCTGGAGGAATTAGTTAAGACTTTACTAAGATAAGTCAAGGAAAATTCCTATAAATTTACTAGAGTGGAGAAAGGAATAGGTCAGAGATCTTAGGGCCAGCACCAACCTCAAGGCCAAAAATATTTTGGAATCATCCTAGAGGTGATCATAGATCAAATGAGAGAGGAAAAGGGCTTGTGGGATCAAGAAATAAATAGTGGAACCCAGGAAAGAATAGATAGGTCCTGATCCTTTGACTACTAGAGTTTTCATGGTAGAAGAAAACCATGTTATTGATTAGTGTGACAAGTGTTTCTTGCCACATTCCCCTTGTGATCTAAATAAGGAAACTGAAGAGGTTGATGATGATGCTACTTTTGGTGATGTATGTATGATGGATTTCCCTAATAATTCACACCAAGGAGACACTTCTACCGATATGCTAAGTGTTATAATTATAGAATGTTTTTGGGACTGCATCCACCGGGTATCTCCTCTTCCTTCCACTAGTGATTTTGAAGTTGATATGGTCCAGGATTTTGACTTTCCCAACCATGATTTTGAGTACTTAAGGGCATTGATGATTAAGAAGTATGATGGAGGAATTCCTTTTGAGGAGGACATACAACTTTTGATGAATGCAGTGGTTGTTTAAGAAAAGGAGTACAATCTCGAATTAGAATTAGCAAAGGGGAGGGCCAAACGCCAAGACAAAAAATCCACTTCTCACTAATATCCCAAAGGATCCTCCAAAGAAAGATGCAACTAACAAGGTTCCATTCATTCCTAATAAAATCATTACCCTAGTCCATGCCCAAGCCATGAAGAGTCTCATCCCACAAGAAGGGGTAGTTATTATCCCTCCCAACACAGTATTACCCAAATATATCCCCTGTGATATTGCTCAGATTTTGAGCTAGATTAAAGTCACTATACCCATTGTTGAATTTTTTAAGATCCCTAAGCATAGGAAAATGGAATTTGAGTATTTAGGGTTCAAAGAGGAGGTATTTCCCCAAGGATGTAAATAGTGTGGACCTTCCCCCTGTGATTGCAGAGTTAGAAGTGCCAGAAGCATTGGAGGATTTGGGTGAATCTCTTGAAGTGTATTTGGGTACTACCCTTATTGAATCTCAACTTGATATTGATCCTTTTATACTAATTTAATCATCAATGATAGAATTTTGCATAATTTTACGTTCGATTGAGGAGCTTCATGTAATTGTATGCCTCTTGAAGTAATGAATGAATTGATCATCAAGGTAAGAACATCCTTTTGAGTGAACTACTATGGTTTCAAGAGAAGTGCGGACATAAAATTTAGGTCACACTCCCCTTTACCTCACATGTATATTAATTTAATTACCCATAATTAAATTAATTCCCATGATCACAATATTCATTATTTAAATACATTAATTAAACTAATTTCCACCTCACCTAGACACCTCACCCCACCACCTCACCTAGACACCTCATCATAAACCTATTCTTAGCATGTTTCCTTTTTACTAGGACTCAATATCCACTCACCATAACTAACTAAGACTTAGTCAAACCTACCTTAATTAACTAAGACTTAGTTCAACCCTAAAATCACAGGCGTATTCCTCCTCTAACTACATTCCTACTTATATAAGTGTGACATTCTGTTTTGATTCAAAACAATGGGAAGAAGCGGCCAAAAAGATTTCCAAGATCTATCATTTTTAGTAAACCTAGGATTTCCCACCTTAACCGATGCAGTCAACCCTAAACCAAAATTGGTCACCCTAAACCATCGTCGGTTACCATATATCCATTTTGGTAACCTTGTTTGGGAGGTTGGAAGAATTATTCAAGTTTTGGAGAAGAGAGATCTGCATATAAGAACACACTACAACACTCCTGCACATCAAGACATCCTAAATGAGCAACCAAACATTGATTTGAAAGGAAAGAATTCACAGAAACATTATGGGAAGCACATCCACAAAATTTTCCACTAGTTCCATGGATCAACCATCACCTCCATCCAACCACCAAGTCTACAAACACCAGTAAGTACATTTGGATCTGCACCTTCCCATATTTATTTAGATTAGCTTCTTCATCTCTTTTTGGGAGTTCTAATCTCCTTTGCATCCCATCACCTCTCACCTCCATGTTAATCCCTTTACCCAACCACCTACAACCTCCCAGCCTCCCATACCTAACTCCAGACACCTCTGACTACCCCCAACATTTTCATCTACCTCCCCATTATACATCATTCTTTGGGCAATCCCGAGAAGATCATCAAAACCCAAATTCACTAAGATTCTACAACCCCGACCCTACCGGTGCCGGCTAACCCACACCTTCATCGGTCTCCTTGTAATCTGGAATTGGTCATACTAGACTAATGTTGGTCTCTATGTCTAGAAAACATGCCTATAATAAAAACCCCATACCTTTTCTCTAAACAATCCCAATCATCTAAAGCTTGGCATTGATCTGTCTCAACCACTTTATTTACCTATTTGACTTCCAGATCTGATCATAACCTATCCCCTTAGATTAGATTTTTTTATTGTACTTGAATAAGATACCTAAATCATATCCACTATAGTAGGATATTATTTTTTTACATCATTTCTTGCACTAAGTTTTTTTAAACATTGGATTGACAACCATCTAGGAAGTATCAAACTTCCTGGATCTAGCAAATGCTAGGAAATCCACTGACATATATTGTTTAATATTTCTTTTGTGGTCTTGTTTGTATTCACAGGTAGTTCCTCCTATAAAAAGGAAGTTCTCGCAATCAACATTGAATCAAGTAAATTAGAACACACACACTCTACCTTCCACCTTCATTCACAGGTATTCCTCCTCACCCTTACCTTATCTATTTTGCTCTTACATATGCACATTATTTGGTGAAACATTTTGGCACGCCCGATGGGACCCATTTGGGTTCTTTGCATTTTTCATTCTTAGGGAATCATTTTGTGTTTATTTATTTTTGAAAGATATTTCACATTAAATCTTCTCCCTTGGAAACATTCTTCTTCTCCTACTTGTCTCAGTGACACTCATAGTTTGGATTAAAAAGAACACTTCTTTTTATTTTGTATTGCATTAGTGAAAGACATACTCTTTCCTATTCATTATTTCTCTCATCGAATATAATTTGTGGATTTGGGTTTAAAATATTGTTGTATGTCATAATTGTATGCTACATTATTACCTCACATTTAAAAATGAGGGAAACCTATATGATGGAAGCCATGCCCAGCTGATGGTTGACACAATTGAACCGTAGAAAGAAAATTTCTCTCTTCTCTCTCTTTGCCAAACCACACAAATTTGAATTTACACATCTTCTTAAACAACATCCCACCGGAAGAATTTTTCAATGATCACACGATCAAAGGATTGATAGTGGGTGCCTGCTTTGGTTATATCTATCTAGTCATCACCTCGGATAAATGAGCGGCCCCGCCATAATATAACCCGAAACCTCACCTTTAGATTTCCTTCTTTGTAGGATACGTTCTGACCAAAAAAATTTGTTCTAAATTCACAAGTCATTCTTACAGGAATAAGATAAAATAAACATAAATTCACTTCTAGGATTACGTGTTCTCTTATCTTTGTTCTCTACTTGCATTTTGAGGTGTGAGTTACAATTATCCATTTTTATTCTTCCTTAAACACTCCCCATCATAGCTAGATTATTTTGGTTATTTATGAGTGTTTGAGAACCTCATCTGGTCATTCTCAAATTTATGAGTTAAACCTTTATCTAATTTAATTCACAAACACCTATTTTCTTCATTTCTTCTCATTTCACGAAGAACAAAGCATTGGTTCGGTGACCATCGTCGTTTACCTAACCGGTGTTGACTTGACGGATGTTTTGGTTATTTTACCTGAAACATCCTTCATCACCTATTCTTTTCTACTTTTGGTCCTCATGACACCATCATATCCCTTGACTATCGATATATCTATTAGCTATAACTTCCTAGCTCATACTCATCAATTTTATTTCATTTTTGAAAGCTGGTACTTTTCGCAATGGTTGATATTAGTTATCATAACAATCTTCGATTCCCATATAACCCTCATCATTCATACTAACCTTCGTCAATTTCTGTGTTTGATTTTTAATCAAAACACTGACCATATTTTCCCTAGACTTTATCCTTCTCGATTTTATTATTTTATGTGTCATTTACGAATACGGTTTTACTACGTCAAAACTAATTCACATGGTGTTGACTCATAGCCAAAATAATGCCCTTGTATTACACAAAAGCCATCAAATAATCCCACCTAGTCAATCACCACCATCCATTCAATCACCTATGGATGCAAATCAGCTTATCCCCATTACTACCGATGACAAGGAGTTCTCAAGACTCCTTGATCAGAATCCTGTAGCCTTACAATACTATCTCACCCACTCATCTACCCGGGACTCCTCAGGATAGTTAATATATGACATGCCCGTATCTATCCCTCCTTCCCTCACACCCACTTCCATGTCAGCTACCACTAGTTTGACACTACCCTCATCCGCATTACCCCCTATAGTCTCTCAGTTAGGTTCCACCTCTTGCTATAATTACTACCCTAACAACATATATTGCACCCGTGACATAAATTATTCCTTCACCAAATTCCTTGAGCATAGCCCCATCCACCCCCTTTTCCTCATATGTACCAATTGTGTCACAACCACCTCCAGTGTTGGTAACCCACACCCCTTTCCAAAATATGGTTCTTTTTATCCCTCAGTCTCTACCACCCATTACCATGAGAGTCGTCACAACCACCCCACCTATTTACATGCATCACCAGCAACCCCCAATCTTTTCTGTCACTTATTCGGGGTACATTCCACCCGTATCTATCCCCCTTCATAGTTTTCCTATTTGGCACCCCCATGTACTTTGGGATGCCCTCCACATCATACACCCATCATCAACCTCCCTTTACTATAGGAGGAACCCATTCCTCATAGCCCAAAAAGAACTCATTAGAATGATGATAGAAAATATGCATACATCAAAAGCATCGGTTTTTAGTTCTCGTAATTCCACGACCTATGATGAAATTTGTAATGAGCCTATTCATCCATCCATTCCTATTTTCCCATATCATGCACATTGTGAAATGCTTACATTTAACTATTTTAATAGTAAAGAAGGCCCTAATAGCACTTGCGGTCATTCAAGCATAGGTGCTACTTAATTTCCCATGATAATGATTTTCTCTTGCAAACATTTCCCATGTCCCTAACATGACCCGCCTTAGATTGGTACAAAAATTTACCTAGAAATCCCATCTACTCCTTTAACCAAGTGGCTCAGGCATTCCTAGAACACTTCTCAATAAATGTAGTCAAGAAGGTCACCATGAATGATTTGTATTTGACACAACAATATGAAGATGAATCTATCATAGATTTTGTTTCCTATTGGCAAAGTCTTATTAACCAATTAACGTTCCAGCTACCTCAGACTGAACTTATTGATTTGTTCACTAGATCTTGTGCTAGACACATCTCACCAACTCTATAGGTACAAACCTTCCGAAACTTTGACAAAGCATTCACCATGGCACGAAAGATGGAAATTTGCACTATTGAAGAAAAGAAAATTCAATTACGAAACAAGAATGCCCCGTTCAAACCAAATGATTCTTCTTCATCTTCAAAACCTCAAAATAACTATTCAAACTCTAAAGGATCTTCCAATGCAGTATTCCTAAAGGTAGATCCATATCATCCTTCTAATCAAGCCCAACCTTCTTTCAATATTTCCCTTGTCCAAGCCTTTCAGCTCCGACGGGAGCAGCAGAAGTACACTTCAATTGGAGAGCCCTATTCTTCAGTCTTGGAAAAGCTTCTTAAAGCTAGAGCCATTACGATTCCTCCCATAAAACCTCATATAGGTTTCGATCATGCCTGTCTTATTCCTACATGGTATAAATAACATGACTACTATAATTATTGTCACATTAAAGGCCATTGTGATGGTAATTACATACATTTTAAGAACATTGTCCAAAAGATGATAGATAATGGATACCTCATTGTGGATAACCCGAACGCCTTTGGAAAATCAAAATTTACACATCTTTAAAAAAATTCCCTAACCATAAACCTTCATCTAATCAAAATAGTGAACCTTCATATTGTGATAATAATTTCCATAAAGTCCATGTGAGTTTTGATATCATACCGTCCATTCCTCAAATACCACCTATTTTGTCTATTAAGGAAATTGCGGCATGATCCCCTCTACCCATATAGGATCATACCTCTTCTACTCCTTCACCCTCGGAGGAGTTCCCTTCATCTCCTTGTGCTCTCACGGAGGAACCCACACTTTCTACCGATGCTATTTCACCTTGTACGAGAACAGCCTACCGAATAGTCAATGCTTATAATTCTCCCATCCATAGGAGAATCATTGTTGTCTTCTCCTCCACCAAATGATAATTCTACCTCACCCCACCTACTACCTCTTCTACCCATGGGAGACCGGTTAGACATGTCACTACCTATTGGGGTTAGTTCTACCTCAAAGCATCCCAAGACCCCATTGACATGATCTCAAATATTTTACCTATACAAGTATGAGGCTAGCCAATTCCCTATCTCATAGACATATTTTACAGGATTTCCACCAAAGCAACTCCATCATTTTCTTTAATGAGTCCCATTTTCACGGATGGCCGATCACTTGGATTACATTGATAATTCCATGCTCTAGGGACATCTTCGGATCCCCTTTTTGACCCAAATGCAAATGTTTCCTAAGGATACTTCCATGATCTACTCAAAGGTATTTTCAGCAATTAGATCGACAATGACCATGCCTATTGAAATGAATTCTTATTCATCATCCGTACCTATATCCAAACCTCTACCCATAGTTAACACCATTCCAAAACCTAAAAACCTACCGAGACTTATATCCTCACTCGTATCCGGACCCATCACCACCTTGGGTGTCATGCCAACATCAAGCCTTACTCACCCACTTGTCAAATTAGAATTAACTACATCTTCCCAAACCCGCACCAACATTTTCCTCCTCCCGAAAGAAAGACCCAACATTCTAAGCTACATACCCCTGGTCTCACCTACCACACCTTTGTCACCTTCCCCCTTGATCCATTTTAGGGCCCCATCCATCAACCCCGATAAAATAGTCTCCTACCCAAGGTCACTCAAAAGATAAACAACCTACTTGATGTATCACAAGTCTTTGTTATACCTCATTCACCTAAAAACCAAACACCCTCACCCTCACCCATGCAATTCTTACCACCTATACCTCCACTAGTTACTATAACCCCAAATTATCTGTCACGAATCCAACCCATACAATCCACCTAACCTCTACCAACCACTTCCACCATAACTTGGTTATCCCCATGGGTAACTCATCCTCTTCCACCATCTGCTTTCCCTTCTACATCCCATACTCTCATGTCACCTCTACCTAAGAAGGTGCAACCCAAAGATAAGAACCCACTACCCTCCAATAAGGTAGTCAAACCAACAAAACCTTCCATCGCTAGCTCTTCTACCATACCTTTACCCAAACAGATGCCATCAAAACCTAAGATAATACCACTTACCAAACCAGTGGGCCAACCCATTCCCCCTCCTATAAATCCTCTTCCCTCATGATCATCTACACCTTTACCCAAACCCACACTCACTTCCCATTGTGATCCATTAGCGAGGGTCCTACGCCAACATTTTAACCAACCTCTTAGAGACTTCCATCATCACATTACCACCAATTTGACCTTACAATCCTCTTCAACCCAAACCAAAAGGGTTTGATGAAACCAATATTTTTTCCTATCATCATTTGCCGAACATGATGTAGAAAATTGTAAGGATCTAAAAACTGTTCTTCTCTAAATTTTTCCTCCTGAACAAAAATTCGATGATGATCACCTTCTTGATGAGGCCCTTATTCTGCCTTCACCAATATCCCCACATCCTCTTCCATTACATATTCAGCGACAAATATCTCCATCCCCACAACCTTTTTATCCACCTCCAAAATTCGAGATCAACATGGTCCATATAAGAGAGTTAGCCAAACCCCCACCCAAATGTCGAGTGTGCCCAACTTCTTTCACAAAAATATTGTCCTTCATTCTATTTCCCATCATGTCACTACACTTATCATAGCTCAGCTACTCCTTCATCCCATATTAACATGGTTCAATTTACCACCCATGCCTAGAGAGACAAAGAAAAGGAAAAAGCAACTAGCTCATCAACCAACCCCGTGCCTAGTATACCATCTACATCCATGCCCAAAATTACCATCGAGGACCTACATACCCTATCTTTCATGGGTTACCCATTTCATAATGATAAAACAATTACATCAATCTCCTCTAAATATTTATTTTTAGGATCTCGTCCAAACTTCTGAATTTCATAAACGA
Source organism: Taxus wallichiana var. yunnanensis (assembly GCA_018340775.1). Classification (NCBI taxonomy): domain Eukaryota; kingdom Viridiplantae; phylum Streptophyta; class Pinopsida; order Cupressales; family Taxaceae; genus Taxus; species Taxus wallichiana. The sequence goes on from CM031239.1 coordinate 86,730,632, forward strand.
TCCCTTATAGAGGTTTTACAATCCATCAATGTTTTACCCAATGAACCCACACCGGTGGCCTCCATTATAACCCCTCACCACATGGCATCACTTACCAAATAATATCCTTCCTCTACCCCCATGCCCACTCCTCAAGTATCCACCCTCATCTTCTCTAATGATGAGATTGTACCTACCTAGTTAGATGACCCTGATCCTACCCTTTTCATTTCTATCTATATCGATAACATACACATACGACACGTCATGATCGATGGTGGTTATAGCATTAACATCATCTCCTACCACATGTATAATTAAATGCACACCCATTCTAATTGTACACATAATAACCCGATTATGTTTCACTCCTTCAATGACCCCATCACCTCCACCCTTGGCACCATTATCCTTTATGCTCATGTAGGCCCTCGTAATATCTTGAAACTATTATATGTCTTAGAGGGAAATTTCTAGTATAACCTATTTCTTAGTAGACCTTGGATTCACATCATGGGTTGTGTACCTTCAACTTTACACCACTATGTAAAATTCAAAGATGAAGGGCATAGTTATACCATCCCTGCCAACCCATCACCATTTAAAACTTGTAACATGTTGTACCAACCTAATGATGTACTTGTACTAGTCAAGGCATCTTCCACTACCCCCACTTCTCCTTCACCTATGACCCCATCCACCAATGCTTCCGCCACCTCTCCCACACCTAACTCTTCTATTCCTGTTGTGGTTGTAGCCTCCTGCACTGACCCATCTACTTCCTAACCAATCGATACCCCTCATGTCTAATCATCTACTGAATCGTCTATCTCTGCTACCCGTATATCTACTACGGATCCCTTAAAATGTGTTTTCAATGCCTCACTCTAGGGGAGTGCCAAAAATACAATATCAACACATTCCTCACTCAAGAGTATGGAAACCTACACCAGCACCCTTGTTATGACTATCACATAGGTGAGGTTTTCCCTTGTGGCCCTCCCCACCTTCACACCAATTTAACATACAAGGGACTTGATACTACCACTTATTCACCTAAACCTCCATCCCAAACACAAATGTTTTCATCGACCTCCAATATCTTACTAACCATCATGTTTCCCACACTTTTCTTCATCTTTATGCATGGAAAGGCTTTGGTTTTGGTTTTTACGAACAAACCCGCCATACCATCATTTCATGCACCACCCGTAAACATAATGATCATGATGGTATTGGCTTTTCCACACCATCTTCCAAGAAGGACCACATTGACCTCATTGAGGAAGACAAACCTTCTCCACCCCATTTTCCAATGTTACTACCTTCACCCACGGAGTCCATAGATCCCAAATTTATTCCTCCTAACTTTATTTTTTTGTAAACAAAATTTCCCTAAGACCTCTAACTTATCAGTGTGATGGTGAGGCTCCCTCTTCTCTTCCCTTCCTATATCCCGATATGATCGATAATGATACACATTCTATTAACGTTGTTCAATGTCAAGATGATGAGTCCATCCTCACCTACCTTAGTGTGGAAGATTATTATATTCACTTTGGTTGTTACCTTCTAAGACGTAAACCATTTTGAATGAATTGACTATCAAATTCAACATTAACACTTAGGACAACCCACACATTTTAAAGATAGGAAATATTTTTATAGTGTCAAACATGAAGCTTTTAATTCTTTCCTCTGGGACAACAAAAAAAAATTTCTTGGTCCTATGCGAGATATGCCCAATATTAACCCAAACATTGTGGTCCATAATATCATAACCATTCCTAATGCCAAACCCATAAAATAAAATCTATGCAAAATGCATCCTCGCATTGCTCTTCTATTCAAAGAAGAACTTGGTGCCTTACATCGAGTTTCTTTCATATTACCCATTGACTATCCCCAATGGATTTATAACATTGTTCCTATCACAAAAGCAACATGGGGACTCTGTATTTTCATGGACTTCCATGACCTCAAATTAGCTTACCCCAAAGAATACTTTCCTCTATCAGGAATTAACCAACTAGTTGATCTCACCACTTTGGCCATGAGATGCTATCACTCATGGATGGTGTCTCGAGTTATAATCAAATATTACTCACTCCGAGAAGATCAAAAAAAAAATAGCTTCATCACTCCTTGGGGGACCTTCGGCTATCAATTCATGACTTTTGGCCTTAAAAATGCTTTGGTGCCACATATCAGCGAGACATGACTTAAATCTTCCATGACATTGTGCATCACACATTAGAAGATTACGTAGATGACCTTCTTTCCAAATCCAAACATCAGGTTAAATACCTGACATTCCTTAAGGTCACCTTTGACTACCTCATCAAGTATTATGTTTGTCTTCAACCTAAGAAGTGTGTCTTCATGGTGCTTTCAAGAAAAATCCTTGGGTTCATCATTTCTTTGTGTGGTATAGAAGTTGATCCTACTAAAGTAAAGGCTATTCTATAAATGCCTCTACTTACTAATCTCTGTCAACTTCAAAGTTTGTAAGGTAAGTTGTAATATATTTTTCATTTCATTTCATAACTTTCTGACCATTGCCAACCATTTCATCATCTCCTCAAAAAGGATGTCTCATTCAAATGGGATGATGAATGCCACAAAGCCTTTGACACCTTAAAACAATACCTTCTTCAACCACTGGTGCTCATTCCTCCTAAAGATGACCAACCTATATATTTCTACTACAAATCATTCCCTAGGTGTCATGCTCACTCATCATGATGAGAAACATAGAGAAAAAGTGGTTTATTACATAAGCCATACACTTCTAGACTACAAAACTAGGTACACCCATGCTGAAAAACTTTTCTTAGCCTTAGTTTTTGTCTCCACTAAAATTTTCATTACCTACTCAATCAAAAAACCTTTTTCATCACTAACACTGACCCTTTATGCTACATGTACACCAAAACCTAAAAACATCAATGTTTTGCACACATGCTCATGCTTCTTGTAGACCTTGACCTTGAATTCATCCATCAAATTATGTCAAAGGCCAAGCTTTCTCTGATCAACTAGTAGAGTCACCTCTTTTTTGAAATCAACCCTCTAACTTTGATTTCCCCAATGAATCCATTTCTATCCTCTCTTTGGATGATACCACTTACCAGATGACCTTATTATTTGATGGTTCCAAATGTCAGCATGGAGATGGTGCAAGTGTTATCCTCATTCCTCTTGATGGTGAACCTATGTCTTTATATTTTAAACTAGATTTTGATTTATCTAACAAAATCATTGAATATGAAGCACTCGTATTAGGCCTTCAAAATGCCATCTCCCTAGATATTAAATCAATTAATATATTTGGTGATTCCCAACTAGTTGTAAACAAATTCAATGGTATATACCAATGTCGTAATGAAATACTACAAAAGTAAAAATGTCATGTTGACACACTTTTGAATACCTTTGAGTGTTATGAACCTCAAACCACCCCATTCTCCACCAATAAATTTGTAGATACCATGGCCTTCGGCTTCTTAGATACCCGCTTCACCTGCCAACTCTAAAATCTTTGTTACAATACAAAGGTTGCAATCACCATCTTATTTCTCTTGAGATGTCAATTCCGTCAAAACTGTTGCACCTAACCCACGTGACCTTTAGTATAAGTAGTTTGCATACTATCTTTCCCTTTCCATTCTACCACCCCATATCACTCGTAATAGACAAAGCACTTTTCTTAAAGTTGTCTCTCGCTATGTCATCATGGGTGGTATTATTTATTAATGTGGCTTTAATGCGGTATTCTCTTACGATGCCTTACTAGTTCTAAAATTCCTTACATCATCAAGGAAGTTCACGATGGAATTTGTGGAGGTCACTTTAGTGGTTCAGCTATCGCTAAATGCATTCTTAACCTTGGATATTATTGGCCAACCTAAACCACAACTATTGTGACTACGTCAAACATTGTGTGAAATGTCACAACCTACTAATCTTCATCACACACCTAGTCATTCCCGACAAGTCATACAAGAACTTTGGCCTTTCTCTTAGTGGGGTTTGGATCTTGTCGGAGAGTTCAATCATCATTCTTCACAACACCATCAATGGATTATAACCACTACTGAATACTGTACTAAATGGGTAGAAGCCATTCCCCTCATTTCTATAAAAGATGAGAAAATATATGAATTCATCAACCATCACATCATTTGTCACTTTGGTGTCCCTCACCACCTCATCACTAATAATGGAAAGAAATTCAAAAATAAAACCCTATGAAATATTTGCGATGCTTTTGGCGTTCAACTTAGTTTCTCGTTACCTTATTACCCTAAAACAATGGCCAAGCAGAATCAACCAATAAAACCTTGAAAAAAATTCTTATGAAAGTAGTTGATGATACAAGGAAGGATTGGCAAACACACATTCCTTTCACCTTGTGGGCCTACAACAATAGTATTCATACTTCAACTACGCCACACATTTCTCTACGGTCTATGGTGCGAGGATGTCTTTCCTCTCGAAGTCAGATTTGTAACACCTTGTCAAACTCTTATATTAATCTTTTGCATTACAAGCATTGACATGTGATTTTAAGGACAAATAGATGATTCGTGGATGTTGAAAAATCATGCTTACCGTGGATAAATCATTTATGCTCTTTTATTGTAGGGCTGATATGTTGTTGCTTGCAATAATTTGTTTCACTTCTTATGAGTAAGTTGTAATCTAGTTTGAATGGTTGCAAACTTATCCTTTGCAATTGGACTCATCCTTGGATCAATTCCATTGATCCAAGGAATGTTTTAAAACTTCTTATCTAAACTAAATGAAAAACTGACATTCATTGATCAAGAGACTTAATAGACTTGTGTTTTTAAAAATTCTTTACTATCTCGAAAGACCGTGCTTGCATTTTGTTTTGTGTTGTGCTCGGCTCTTCTTGATTGACCCTTTTAAGATGTTTAATGGCATTGGGGAAACCTACTTTAGGATTCTTGGAGAAAGAGAGAAAAATGTGCCCTATATCTATAAGGTCTATCCTAAAGAGATTCAGAACTCAGGTAATTTACCTAACTCTTTCTACACCACTCTACGTGGGATGACATCCTAACCTAAGTTGTTAACGCTAAATTAATATGAAAGGGGAAATAACCTAAGGGATGCTAAGTTATTTCTAACCTATTGTTTTGGTTAATCTACATCCTAACCTAAGGTGGCAATTTATTGTTTGGGGGTTATATCCTAAGTTTATATATTTTAAACTAACCTAAGATATAACCTAAGTAATTATATCTATCCTAAACTAATGGGTATGAGAGGTAACCTATGGGTTGATTGGAAAGTGGGAGCTAAGCGGTGGTTCCTAAGATTTTAATGCGATGGGATTTTGATTGATTTGACATTAAGGCATGGTTGTACTACTAGTTTGGCATGGGCTAGTGAAATTTGGAGGAACCTACGTGGAAGCATCACTAAGTTTAGAAATGCATGTGGAAGTTCAATATGGTCTTGCCCAACTTTTGATGGAGGTGGTAAGGAGAGATAGGTAGGAATATGCAATTAAATGTCATTAATTCACCCGGTTATGGCGAGAAAACCATCTTAGAAGGCATCTTTGGAGGATTTTTAAGGGGTTGTTTTACTTTTCATGCTTTACGATTTTTCTCTGCATAGAGCTATCTAGTTTTTCGAACCAATAGATTAATCCGCACTTAGTGGCTATTTTTGAATTTTCTAATCTATTATCGATTCGAGGAATGTATAAGAGGAATTGAGGAAAAATATTATTGTTGTTTGATCTTTCTTGGAAGAAGAAGGGTGTTGGAAACTTGAATGGAAGTCTTCTTGAATCGGTAGTAGGAACTATCAAGCATGATAGGCTCTACCCATTAAGATTTCTTACTTTCTTCTAAATGATTCATTAAAACAATTCTGCTCACTGGAAATTTATATTTGCATGATGTATCTGGTTATTTACTTGCATGTATTCATGAAATCTATGTGGTTTTGGAATGTGAATCCTTTGCTATTAATGGTAGTTTTTGGGAGCTTTCTTTGTACTAGTTGCTAGAGGTTTTCATGTGAATTTGTATTAAAACTCTGTGACTTGTACTTGAAGCTCTGAAATTAGCACTTGAAGCTTTATAGCTTGTATTCAAAGCTTTGTTTCGAGCATTTGAGACTAATGTTGAGTGAATTGGCTTGTTGCTTGTTTGGTTCTGAATCTTTGTTTAGTCTTGTGTTTTGTGAGCTTGAAGTAGAGCTCCGTAGTTGTTCTAAGCTTATATTGAAGCTTCAGAATTTGTTATGAGTTTTTATTGGGACCTTGTGTTTGTTTTGGATTGTGTTGGAGCTAAGTGTAGTTCTGAACATTTGGTTCAATATTCATATTCAACAATTATACTCGTACACAATTCTTACGAATACCAAACTTACTATCGTGTGGTTGAGTTTTTTTTATGTACTTACGTTTTGAAGCTGGAATTTTATTCTCATTTAAGGATTTGAGAACACTAGGAATCATATTAGATCATTGGTGATTTTTTTTAAGATCATTTTTAGGGATTCATGTTTCCTTATGCACTTGTAAATCCTCTCTGTTTGTAGACTCTTATTCCTTGGGGATCATAGAACAAACCTCTGAGATTTACGAAGAGAAATGAATATGAACCATGGGGATAGTATATAGTTAGAACCCATCTTGTGTATTTCTTTTGAGATTTGAATTTGTACTTAAGCTTGGTGAATTGAAATAGGATAACCACTTGCTTTAGTTTTGATAGGAAAGATGTAATGTGCATATCTTTAACTAGGCATTATATTATGCTCTTTGTGAATTTGATGTTGTAGATTATATTATGCTCTTTGTTAAAAATGAATTTCAGATTCTCTTAAATGTACCTCTTTCTATATGTTATTACTTATGATTATTTGTATGATGTATATTTATTGTTTCATTAAAGTAGAGTTTTTAATGAAACAATTAGTGAAATAACTTTACTTTAATGCTTAGTGCTTATCATGCTCGGTTCATCAAAATTGACCGTCTTAGCAATTTTATGAGATGGACATCATAAGTGATAAAAGAGGACAAGAACTTTAATGTTGTATTGGCTTATTAATTCTGATCTTATGTAAAGAGTTTTATTCATTCTGAGTTGTATTGAAAAGAAAAGTTGTATTCTTTTTGGAATGGAGGTTGTTTGTTATGGAAGATGCGCTAAAATGCATAGTCTTGTAAATGTATAAATTATATAATGATGAATTGAAAGTTGGAAGATTTACTTATATTGGTTTTCTAAATTATCTTGTGTTTATGAAGAAGATGAGATCCTATCTTGATGATATTCTTCATATCTGTTATATGCTTAATTTAGATAAACTCGATAAGTTAGATAAAGGGAATTAGTTTAATTTCCCTTAATAAGATGCAACTTGTTAAGTTGCATAAGATAACAATTTTTATCTAAACAATTCTAACATAGTATTGGAATGTGTAATGAATATGTGGTAAAACTATAGAGATTGTGAAAGATAAGAAGGGTTTGACAAACCCTAACACTTAATCATGTAGAGGAATGATATTCCTCACTCAACGAATGTAATCTAAATAATGGTCATATGATTGTAAATCATTAGACTTCATTTCCCTATAAAGTCTACTATAGTTGAACCTATTTGGTTGCTACACCTTCTTTGAATGGTTAAGATTACAATATAATGGAACTTATGATGTTGTTGTCCTATTTCTGGATATCATTTATTAAGATTTGTAAAATGAACCTATAAAGAAATCATAAGTTAAGGAAGTTCTTTAATGGCTAAATGAATTAAATTTAGAAAAGAACTTATGGAGTGTTGGATTAGGGTTTAGTAGGGTTGTTGTAATCAGTGTAATAATCAAAATTAATAATGTATTATTATAACCTTCTTGGACTGAGGTATGTTACATCATGATGAGGTAGTTTTTTAGGATGTTGGCACATGCCAACTATATTCACTTAGTCTATTACCTTCGAGAAGACAAGGGTCTTCTCGAGGATACAACATTATAGTTAACATGTGGAACACCCTTACCTACATTGATCATCTAGATCTACACACAAATAAGGATTTGAACTTAGTTTCTCTCTAGGTCAAGTTAGTGGAATGTTTAGGATAGGTAGTAGCTTTTAATGGCTTAAGGTACCTTGGCACATCGATTGACTTAGGTCAACCGAGTATGCCCATATACCCTAAGTCATTGTGAGCGTCTTCCTATAATAAATTATGTTTCTAACCAAGGCTAGGGTTAAACCTTGGACAAGTGGACTGACGGTAGTCAGTAAAGACCATTCTTGATAATAGAGGAGTGAGGTGAATGATGTATTCCAAAATGATGAGTATGTCATCTAGGAATAGTGACATGATCATTATGTTGAAAATCTTTGGCCAAATTATCACAAGTTGTTGGTTACATTATCCTATGTCACCTAGTTTAAAGTAACGTGATATCATATGAATATTGGTAATAAATATTTAGATATGTCCTTTAAAAAATCACTCAAGTTCTGTTTAGGGTAGGAAAACCAAGTATACGATAAGTATTTAATACTTAAAGTTAACATAAATAGATGGGTAGATCACCGAGTTATGAAATAAATAGATCGGTAAATCTATGAGTTATGAAATGAATAGATCGGTGGATCTCCAAGTCATTTACTACTATATATGGTTATTTGTTTGAGATTAATTAGCATGGAATGTGTGTGTTATAAATAATGCTTTATTTAGAATAAAAAATTTATTTTAAAAAAATTCCATTGTTTCTAAAGTATTAAAATGGGAATGTTACATCTTGGTATCGAGTGAATGTTGATCCTCTTGGACTGTGGGTTATCCATAATCTAATGAAACTTAAATTTTCTTGTAATCCAAAAATGGTTAGAACAAGAGGAAATGTTGAAATAACCCTGTTCGAGGAAGGAGCAAAAACTAAGGAAGAACTAGATTCCTAAATCCTCTGGACACAAGAGATCATTTGGTTGTACTTAAAAACAAGTAATGGGAAATGATGAGGAAGATTTCATCGATAACAACAATAAGCCACCTCCCGGGAAAACGCCAAGTAGGTGTTGATAATGCATGTGAACATACCTTTTCATCTTGAGAACAAAAAGGCTAATAATGGATAAGCTGAACTCACTAATGATATAAAAATGATATTTCCACCCAAGTTTGATGGCACCACATTAGGAGATGGGACTGATAAGCGGCTTAGCTGAAATGGATAAATACTTTACAATAAGGAATCTTAGAAGAAACAAAGGTGATAATCATATAAGCTTTCTCTTTGAAAATGAAGACAATCTTAATGGTAGATTACAAGATAAGGTGAGTTAAAAATTGATGAAACTAATATCACATGGGATCAATTTAAAGGATATTTTGGCAACGTTATAACTATTATTTTACTATGATCGAGAAAATGTTTGAATTTCAGAACTTAGCTCAAGGAAAATTAACATGTAAATGACTACTAGGAAAGAAAAGTATGTACCTGGATACCAAATTGATGAGAAGTTTAGGATATGAAAATTCATCATGGGATTGAATCTGTTATAGGAGCAGTGGTGGATGTTACTTAACAAACCACGATGGAAGGGGTTGTTGAAAAATCCATAAGGTAGGAACAAAAATTAAAGACAATCATAGGTGCTAATAAGGAGGAAGTAAGGAAAGAAAGACTATTTTGAATAACTCTTCATTATGTCTTAGACTAGGGCTAAAAACCATGGAAGAAATTTGGAATGAAAATTAAGTTTTCATCGATACTAATAAGAAAACTTAAAAAACAATTTTGTTAATAATGCACGTGAACAACTTTGTTAAGAACAATAATAATGGAAAAAATCCTATGTATGGAATGATATCCGCTATTACGAGACTTTCATTGACGTATTTCTAGAAGAATTTCTAGGTCTTCCACCAAAAGGGAGTTTGATTTCATGATTGAGATGAAGTATAACTAAACCTATTTCTAAAGCACCATATCAAATGACTACTATAGAATTAATAGAGCTTAAGGCTTAGTTGCAAGAACTTTTGTCTAAAGGTTTGATTAGAACAAGTGTTTCACCTTAGGGAGCACCTGTAATTTTTGTGAAAAGAAGGATGGAACACTTAGATTATGTATTGACTATAGAATGTTAAACAAAAAAATAATCAAGAATAGATACCCACTCCCTAGGATTGATGATTTATTTGATTAGATGCATGGAGCATCGGTACATTCTAAGATAGATCTTTGATCTGGATATCATCAATTGTGGATTAAGGATGAGGATATTCATAAAAAAACTTTCAAAACAAGGTATGGACATTATGAGTTCACGGTTTTACCTTTTGGATTAACTAATGCACCTGCAACATTTATGAATTTAATGAATAATATATTTCAAGAATACTTGGACAAATTTGTGCTCATATTCTTGGATGACATTCTCATATATTCTAAAAGTATTGAGGAACACCATGAGCATTTGAAGATAGTTTTGGAAATATTAAGAAAGAGATGGTTATTTGGTAAGCTATCTAAATCTTTTTTTATGACACATAAGTACACTATTTGGGACATGTAATAAGTAAGAATGGAATTGTTGTAGATCCTTCAAAAATTATAGCTATAATTGAGTGGCCTACACCAAGAATGTACATGAAGTTAGAAGCTTCATGGGACTTGCTGGCTACTATAGAAAATTTGTAAAAGATTTCTCTAAGGTGGCTACACCAATAACTTCTTTACAAAAGAAGGATAAAAAGTTTGTTTGGAATGAGAAATGTGAAATTGCATTCAAAACCTTGAAGGAACAATTAACTTCAGCACCTATTCTAGCAGTACCAGATCCTAATGGAAATTTTATGGTGGTAACTAATGCATCTGGTGAAGGTCTAGGAGGCATTTTGTTACAAAATGGTCATGTCATAGCTTACGAAAGTAGAAAACTAAAGTTACATGAGTTGAATTATGCTCCACATGATTTAGAGCTTGCTGCCATTGTTCATGCACTGCAAGTTTGGAGGCATTACCTGCTTGGTAAACCTTTTGAATTGAAAACTGATCATCTTGGGCTGAAGTATATCTTCACTCAGCCAAATCTTAATGCAAGACAATGAAGGTGGTTAGAGTTTTTGTCTCAATATGATTTTGACATTAGTTATATAAAGGGTAAAGAAAATAGAGTGGTTGACGCTCTAAGTCGTAGGAAGCACATTTCTACTCTTATAACATTGAGAACTCAATTTAAGGATGAAGTAAAAAGTGTTATGGAATCTGATTCTTACTTTCAGCAAGTAAAGACAGCACTTGTTGTAGATCCTAATGATTGAGGTATAAAGGTTTTCACTTTGATAATGAAGGAATCTTACGATTTGAAAATAGAGTATATGTACCTTCGCTAAATGATTTGAGAAAGAAATTGTTAGCAAAATTTCACAATTCACCTTTTTCTAGACACCCTAGTATTACAAAAATGCTTGCTGATATAAAACAACAATATTTCTGGAAGGGAATGAAAAAGGATGTTATAGACTTTGTGACACATTGCCTTGAATGTCAATGTGTTAAAGTGGAACATATGCACCCATCCGGTTTATTGTATCCTCATAGCATACCGCAGTACAAATGGCAAGTGATAAGCATGGACTTTGTACAAGGGTTGCCTATGTCAAGAAATAAACATGATGTTATTTTAGTAGTTGTGGATAAACTAACAAAGGTAGCACATTTTATTGTTGGTAATATGAAGGATGATTCTCTTGTGTTAGCTAAAATATTTGTACATGAAATTTTTAGATTACATGGAGTACCTGAATTAATCATTTCGAGATAGAGATCCTAGAATGACGTCAAGATTTTGGCAAATGCTTAATGCAGCTCTAGGAACTAAGCTGAATTTTAGTTGTGTATCATCTAGAAACAGATGGACAGACTAAAAGAGTTAATCAAGTTTTAGAGGATATGTTATGAATGTATTGTATGGATCATCAAGTATAAGTGGGAAGAGTACCTTCCACTAGTTGAGTTTGCATATAATAATACATATCATGCCTCTCTTAAGATGGCACCTTTTGAAGCATTATACGGAAGAAAATGTAGAACCCCTGTTAGTTGGGACAACATGGAGGATAGAGAGGTAATTGGACCTAAAATTCTTACTAAAATGGAACAACAAGTTAAATTGATTCGTGAGCACTTGAAAGAAGCAGTAGATAGACAAAAGAGTTATGCTGATTTAAAGTGGTAGACAGGAAATTTGAACTTGGTGAGAAAGTATTTCTTTGGGTCAAACCAAAAAAGATCTCTATAACTTTTGGCAAGGCTACCAAGTTATCACCTCACGTTATGTGGGACCTTTTGAGATAGTTGAAGTAATCAACCTTGTAGCTTACCACTTAGCATTACCTCCTACTTTATCATGAATGCATGATGTTTTCCATATTTCTTTGCTTAAGAAATACGTTTCAGATTTATCACATGTGTTAAATTGGAATTCCTTGTAGGTCAAGACCTAGGAATAATCATGGTTAAACCCATATGAGTGCTTGAAACTCACCAGTTGCATTTGAGAAATCGTGAGATAAGTCAATGCAAGGTCCAATGGGACTAGTTTAATGAAGAAAGTGCAACTAGGAAAAATGTGGACGATATGAAAACTGTTTTTCCATATCTATTTGAATAGAATTGATTTTTTGACTGATAAAAGTTTGTGATTTTATCTTTATATGTCAATAAGTCTATCGGTTATGGACAGACAACTATTGTTTTGAATAAAAAACTATGTGAATGCTGATTTCTGAAACTTAAAATTTGGATATTGTTACAAACATATGTTAAGAAAGTGAATAAAAATTGATTATCCTGAATGCAATGATTAAAATGAGATAATCATCGGGATGATGATTCTTTTTAGGAGGGAAGTATGTAACACCTTGTCAAACTATTATATTCCTCTTTTACATTACAAGTGTTGACATGTGATTTTAGGACAAATGTATGTTTTGTGGATGTTGAAAAATCATGCTTTCCATGGATAAATCATTTCTACTTTTATTGTAGGGTTGATATGTTGTTGCTTGCAATAATCTATTTCACTTCTTATGAGTAAGTTGTAATCTAGTTTGAATGGTTGTAAACTTATCCTTTGCAATTGGACTCATCCTTGGATCAATTCCATTGATCCAAGGTATGTTTTAAATCTTCTTATCTAAACTGAATGAAAAAATGACATTCATTGATTAAGAGACTTAACAGACTAAACTTGTGTTTGTTGCAAATTCTTTACTATCTCGAAAGACCATGTGTGCATTTTATTTTGTGTTGTGCTTGGCTCTTCTTGATTGACCCTTGTAAGATGCTTAATGGTGTTAGGGAAACCTACTTCAGGATTCTGGAGAAAGAGAGAAAAATGTTCCCTATATCTATAAGGTCTATCCTAAAGAGATTCGGGACTCAGGTAATTTACCTAACTCTTTCTACACCACTCTACGTGGGATGACATCCTAACCTAAGTTGTTAATGCTAAGTTAATATGAAAAGGGGAAATAACCTAAGGGATGCTAAGTTATTTCTAACCTATTATTTTGGTTAATCTACATCCTAACCTAAGGTGGAAATTTATTGTTTGGGGTTATATCCTAAGGTTATATATTTTAAACTAACCTAAGATCTAACCTAAGAAATTCTATCTATCCTAAACTAATGGGTATGAGAGGGAACCTATGGGTCGATTGGCAAGTGGGAGCTAAGTGGTGGTTCCTAAGCTTTTAATGTGATGGGATTTTGATTGATTTGGCATTAAGGCATGGTTGTACTGCCAGTTTGGCATGGGCTAGTGAAATTTGGAGGAACCTACATGGAAGCATCACTAAGTTTAGAAATGCATGTGGAAGTTCAATGTGGTCTCACCAACTTTGGATGGTGGTGGCAAGGAGAGATAGGTGGGAATATGTAATTTAATGTCATTAATTCACCTTGGTTCTTACAAGCAAACCATCTTGGAAGGCATGTTGGAAGATTTGTTGGGGTTGTTTTACTTTGCATGCTTCACATTTTTTTCTCGCATGGAGCTATCTAGTTTTTTGAACCAGCAGATTGATCTACACTTAGTGGCTATTTTTGAATTCTTTGATCTATTTTCGGTTCGAGGAATGTATAAGAGGCATTGTGGAAAAATATTATGGTTGTTTGATCTTGCTTGGAGAAGAAGGGGTGTTGGAAACTTGGCTAGAAGTCTTCTTTTGAATCTTATAGGCACTATTAGGCATGATAGGATCTACCCATTAAGATTTCTTACTTTCTTCTAAATGATTCATTAAAACAATTCTGCTCACTGGAAATTTATATTTGCATGATGTATCTAGTTATTTACTTGCATGTATTCATGAAATCTATGTGGGTTTTGGAATGTGAATCCTTTGTTGTTAATGGTAGTTTTTGGGAACTTTCTCTATACTAGTTGTTAGAGGTTTTCATGTGAATTTGTATTGAAACTCTGTGACTTGTACTTGAAGCTCTGAAATTTACATTTGAAGCTCTATAGCTTGTATTCAAAGCTTTGTTTCTAGCATTTGAGACTAATGTTGAGTGAACTGGCTTGTTGCTTGTTTGGTTCTGAATCTCTATTTAGTCTTGTGTTTCGTGAGCTTGAAGTAGAGCTCCATAGTTGTTCTAAGCTTATATTGAAGCTTGGAATTTGTTATGAGTTTTTATTGGGACCTTGTGTTTGTTTTGGATTGTGTTAGAGCTAAGTGTAGTTCTGAACCTTTGGTTGAATCTTCGTATTCAACAACTGTACTCGTACATAGTTCTTACGAATACCAAACTTACTATCGTGTGGTTGAGTTTTGTTTTGTACTTGCATTCTGAACTGGAATTTTATTCTCATTTAAGGATTTGAGAACACTAGGACTCATATTGGAGCATTGGTGATTTGGTTTTGAGCTCGTATTTAGGGCTTCGTGTTTCTCTTAGGCTTGTATTTGATCTTGTGTTTTTGAGCTAGTGTTGGAGCCTTGTAAAGTTTGAACTTATGTTCGAAGCTCATAATCAACACTGTATAGGTATTCCATGATTTGTGTTCTGGATTTATGTTGGAATTGAAGTGATTACTTGTATTGTGAGTTGGGTTTGGTTGGTATTTGGTTTTGAAAAGATTTATTCTCTTTATAGACTGTCTTCTCGATAGGAGCTTGAGAGTTTAGTTTTGGTTTGAAGCCGATCTGGTAATCTCCTTGTAATCTCTTTGTGCTCCTTGAGTGTGATTGGTTTTTATGCTTCTGTCCCTTTGGACTATATAACCTTCTTGAACTAGACAAGGAGAGAGAAATTGAAGTTTAATCTATCCTTCTCTATTCTGAGTGAACCTGTGTCGTGTGGAAAGCTTGACTATTTTTAATATTATGAGGGGATGGGAATTATGTCTTGTAATGGGTCTGGTTGGTCCTTTGATCATGGTAACAGTTGAATAAATTTTGATGTTACGGGAAGTAGTATTACTCTCTTTGGACCTTCTTAATTGGTTTATTGGGTTTTGTTGGAAGTTGAATTTAAAACTAGAATATTGAATCTTGTTTAAAGTATATATATGTATAATATCTCTGTTCGGATAATTTTTGTATATTGTTCTTGTTTGGGACATGAACTTCATACTTCTTGTATCGAGATGTTAAAGCCATGTAATAAGAATTCATTTCTTGAGTTCACAATTCCTTCTGCACTTGTATATCTTCTCTATTTGTAGACTCTTATTCCTTGAGGGGATCATAGAATGAACCTCTGGGTTTTAGGAAGAGAAATGAATATGAACCATGGGGACAGTATACAGTTAGGGACTGTACTGTGTATTTCTTTTTGAGATTTGAATTTGTACTTGAGCTTGGTGAATGGAAATAGGAAAACCAACTTGTTAGTTTTGATTGGAAAGATTGAAGTGTGCATATCTTTAACTGGGCATTTAGTTTTGTGTTCTCTTTAGGGAACTAACTAGAGAATTTCTAAGTTTGTATTAGATAATGGATTTCATTTCATAGTATAAATGAAATGAAATATGGATTGGGTCCTTTGTGGTTTGAGATCCTTTATATGTTATTGTATAAGTTCATTGACCGAACTTCTCTTTTATTGATTCTCTTCTGAGATGGAAATTTCTTGTGGATTGGTTAAGAGATTTATTTCATTCGAGTATAGCTTGGATTTTTGGAAAGATTGGCTATAGACCTTTTTGAATTATAAACTACTAATATACTGAAGTTAGTAAAACTTTCAGTTAGACTATTTTAATCTGCTTGGATTGAATTGGGATTCTTGTTTGGTTGTTGCCTCTTTATTTAAGGACTCCTTATTTTGTCATCTTTGGACTGAGGCAGTGATGTGTGTTCTAAACCTGATTCTTTCCTTCAGAGGAATTGTGTCTGAAATTTAGATATGTATTGATTCTCTTCTTTGATTATATGGAAAGATGAAGCATACTAATATGAGTTATGTTGTAACTAACCTCTTTTGCTTGGAAAAGATAAAAGTGTATTTCTATTCTTATGGGTTTATGAAATAATTGAATGACAAGACTTGTTGACTATTTAAAGTAATTGATAGGATCAATTAAGTCTTGTGATATAATTATGATGTTACAGATTATATTATGCTCTTTTCTTAAAAAGTGAATTTTAGATTCTCTTAAATGTACCTCTTTCTAGATGTTATTACTTATGATTATTTGTATGATGTATATTGATTGTTTCATTAAAGCAGAGTTGTTTAATGAAACAATTAGTGGAATGCACTTTACTTTAATGCTTAGTGCTTATCATGCTCAGTTCATCGAATTGACCCATGCTAGAAATTTTGTAGATGGACATCGTAAGTGATAAAAGAAGACAAGAAATTTCATGTTGTATTGGCTTATTTAATTATGGATCTTATGTAAAGAGTTTTGATTCATTCTTGAGTTGTATTGAAAAAGAAAAGTTGTATTTTTTTGGAATGGAGGTTGTTTGTTATACAGTATGCTTGAAATGCATAGTCTTGTAAATGTATAAATTTATAATGATGAATTGAAAGTTGGAAGATTTACTTGTATTGGTTGTGTAAATTATCTTGTGTTTATGAAGAAGATGGAAATCCTATCTTGATGATATTATTCATATATGTTATATGCTTAATTGGATAAACTTGATAAGTTAGATAAAGGGAATTAGTTTAATTTCCCTTAATAAGATGCAACTTGTTAAGTTGCATAAGATAATGATTTTTATCTAAACAATTCTAACATAGTATTGGAATGTGTAATGAATATGTGGTAAAACTATAGAGATTGTGAAAGATAAGAAGGGTTTGACAAACCCTAACACTTAATCATGTAGAGGAAGACTCTTCCTCACTCAAAGGAATGTAATCTAAAGAATGGTGATATGATCATAAATCATTAGACTTCATTTCCCTATAAAGTCTACTATAGTTGAACCTATTTGGTTGTTACACCTTCTTTGAATGGTTAAGATTACAATATAATGGAACTTATGATGTTTCTTTCTATGTTTTGGATATATTTTTATTAAGCTTTGTAAAACAAACCTATAAAGAAATCATAAGTTAAGGAAGTTCTTTAATGGCTAAATGAATTAAATTTAGAAAAGAACTTATGGAGTGTTGGATTAGGGTTTAGTAGGGTTGTTGTAATTGGTGTAATAATCCAAATTAATAATGTATTAATAACCTCCTTGGGGTATGTACATCATGATGAGGTAGTTTCTATAGGATGTTGGCACATGCCAACTATAGGGCTATACCTTCGAGAAGACATGGGTTTCTCGAGGATACAACATTGTAGTTGACATGTGGCAACACCCTTCTGCATTGATCATCTAGATCTACACACAAATAAGGACTTGAACTTAGTTTCTCTCTAGGTCAAGTTAGTGGCATGTTTAGGATAGGTAGTAGCTTTCAATGGCTAGGGTACCTTGGCACATCCGGTTGACTTAGGTCAACCGAGTATGCCCATATACCCTAAGTCATTATGAGTGTCTTCCTATAATAAATTATGTTTCTAACTAGGGCTAGGGTTAAACCTTGGACAAGTGGACTGATGGTAGTTAGTAAAGACCATTCTTGATAATAGAGGAGTGAGGTGAAGGATGTATTCTGAAATGATGAGTATGTCATCTAGGAATAGTGACATAAACAGTATGTTGAAAATATTTGGCCAAAGTATCGCAAGTTGTTGGTTGTGTTGTCTATGTCACCTAGTTTAAAGCAATGTGATATCAGATGAATATTGGTAACAAATATTTAGATATGTTCTTTAAACAAATCACTTAGTACCCGATTTAGGGTAGGAAAACCAAGTATATGAAGTATACGATAAGTATTCAATACTTAAAGTTAACATAAATAGATTGGTAGATCACCAAGTTATGAAATAAATAGATCGATAGATCATTGAGTTATGAAATGAATAGATCGGTGGATCACCGAGTCATTTACAACTATATATGGTTATCTGTTTGAGATTGATTGGCATGGAATGTGTGTTCTAAATAATGAAAATGAGATTCAACTCCTTGATTCAAACTTCCAGAAAAATATGAATCCCTCAAAAGGGACATCTATTAAGTTATCTCACTTTGCTATAAATAGACTGCTACCTCAAAGGACAGCTATATAATGTCATTGAAAAATATAATAAAATGTTCGAAGCTTTCCACATCGACCAAATTCACAAATACCTCAAGGAGATAATATAATAATACCATATAGACTTACTTTGCATCGATCATTCTATCAAAAACACACAAAAATGAAGAAAATAATAACTTTTTCACCATGGACTTGCCTATTTTTATCATGGGTTTCTTGCCAGGTAAACAGGTTGTTGTACACTAAGTTATGCTAAATCACCCATCTTCACCTCATTTCCTTTTCACCCTAATTTTCTATCTACTCAATGGACTTTCCATAAATGTGACATGTCATGATCATGGGACTTTCTTCACCCTTAGAATATTCCTTTATGCAATGCCTTTAGGGTCTTACGTTCATAAGCTTATCGTGGTATGGTGGAATCATTAGGGTTATTATCAATTTATCATCTCTTTTACCACCTCTTACCATTCACCTTATTCATTACCTATTGATTACCCTATATAGGACCAGACCATCGAAAACTACATTTTCAAATATTTTCGCTATCACCTAAGACTCAAACATGCCTAAAACCTACAAACCATTTCCTCTAATTCATCATATTCTTCCCTAAATTATGGGAGAATTACATTGGCCTAAGGCCCCTTTTCACCGGGGTTGTGTAGGCAACACTCCTAGGGCATGGGGCCCTTTGAGGTTACCTTCGACACTCTTTACCCTAACCCATTTCCTCCTATATGTCTTTCTATTGACATCTTACCATAATTAGTTTCCATTCTTCACAAATCTTAGAAATTTACCACACATACATATCTACCATTTTATCACACCATCAAAACATCTAATCAATCATTCCACATTTCTATAATATCACAATTTTTAGAAATTTACACCATAACATACATATAACTCATCATTTATTTCCCATGTTACCAATAACTTGGAAATAAAATCAAAACTAAAAACACAATCAACTCATGTCTAAAATGACCTGTCTCCATGCCTAAACCAACCTAACCCGATCATGCCTAACCCAACCCGACTCCATCATACCTAAAATGACCTCGACTCCATCATGCCTAAACTAACCTAACTCCATCATGCCTAAAATGACCTGAATCCATCATGCATAAACCAATGTGACTCCATCATGCCTAAACCAACCTGACTCCATCATGCTTAAACTAACCTAAATCCATCATGCCTAAACCAACTAGACTCCATCATGCCTAAATTGACCTAACTCCATCATGCCTAATCCACTGGTTTTCACCCATATACATATAAAAATGAAAATTTTACAACATAAGTATAACATCATACCATAAATATCACCATCTCTATATAAATCATCAAAATCTATGTGTCCATACATATGTGCACAGATGCAAAATCAATACATGTGCCTCTCATATACAGTCTCAACATCTTCAGCACGTAGGCCGGTATAATAATAAAAAGACTCAAAAATGCTCATGTACATCCTCGCTATCTTCGGCATGCAGGAAGGTATATATCTAAAATATACAAAAATCTATACCCTGAACATATTTGGTGACTAATTATTACCCCACTTGGTGTCTAGGATAGTCTCATCAGTCTCTTCCTCCTCTACTCTAATGTGGTTCCCTACCAACATCTCTCTTCTACACCTAGGTCTAGGTCCAAAGATCTTCACGACCTATAGGTGGGCTTGGCCTTCGTGATCTTGTCACCTTACCCTAACCCTATCTTTGCACTCACTAGCCCCCGTACTCTCTATATTGTGTGAAAGATCTAATCCTCTCACTTGAGACCTATTGTACCCTATACTCTATATAGGAAAGGATGTCTATCCTGGTAGCATTCAAATGATCACGATAATATCTAGTGTCATTGAGGGCATCACTGAATCTAGCCATCAACACTGTCTGTGGGGGTGTCATAGGTCTCGCAGTAACCTGTGATCTATGTCCTACTACTGGTGGCCTCAACCCCTATATCTATAACCCTTTCCCCCCTCCCTATACCATGGGACCCTATCCCACTAATGCATGCACCATGGGACCCGTCCCAAGCCGAGGTGCTTGCCTCGTGATGTGACTCCGGGCCTCGTAAGGCCATAATCCGAACCTATGTAGTGGCCAACTAGCTATGTAACCCCACTATATGTGCCCGTAGGGTAGCTATATGTCCCCCATCTCCATATCCACCCTATACGGGTGCCTATCCCTATGCAATATATGCCTATAAGGCCACCACCTGTGTTTATAATGTGGCAACCTATGCCTCAGACCCTATTAGCTACCCCTGTAATACTGTGATCTAGTGTCTGTAAAGTGAAAACCTACCCCTGCAAAGTATCCCTCTAAACTGTAAGGGTCACCAAGTTTGGATGCCCCTGGCCTTGATGGTTCTTCTGTGTTGCGTGTTGACCACCACTTTCTATATTTGTTTGTCGCTCCAGCGTCATCAATCCACCGGTCCACTACCTACTCCTCCTTCCTGTTAGAATTTTTGGCTTTAGTAGAGGCATAGGCCTCTTCATGTCCTCTCTCTTGTACTAAGGGAATGGTGGAGGTAAATCTTGAGGTAGCCCAAGCTTTGTCATCTAACCCTATCCACGGGTATCCATATAAGCGATTTCAACTCATCTAACTCTAATGTCATCTTCCTATAGGAAGGGAAGCCAACATATGGCCTCCAAATAATGTTCACTCTGGACAACCCCTCTAATATACACATTTAGTATTCTACATCATGTGTACCCATGGAAGCCATATGCTCTCCAACAATAGGAACCCAACACATGTATCCAACTCAAACCAAGCCCGCATCGAATGCATCTGGTCATGGTATACTAACTAGATACACACATACGATGTGCTCATATGCTAAACAGAGAGGAGAAGAAAGGTGCCACACAAACCGAACCTCCGAATCCTCCCATAGGCTCATATATCCCTATATAACTAAACGAATTACACTGGTGCCCAAGTAAAATAGGTCCACCATAATGTAATGGAGGACCCCCAACAGCTCCGTGGGAATATCCCACCCTTCACATCTCGGCGTGCAAAACAACACACTACCTCCATAAGAAGGACCACTAACCTCATATCCTCAAGATGGGCCACCTACATATCTCCATAACTCAAGATTGTGCTATAGACCCTAATCTCGGTCATCTCCTCTCCAAACACCATCAACATCAGCTCCTCTCGATGCCTCGAGGTAATAAAATAAACCTAGATCCCCACTATCCATAACTGCAAGATCCTATACATGTCCTCCAGGGTGACTTTGATCTCATCCGTTGGTAGATGAAATGTTTTGGTCATTAAATCCCATCTTTTAATGAGTGTAAGAATCAAGATCGTCTCCGAACTATGTTCCTATAGTATCTAAACCTAATTAGGATGATGTCTATCATGTGCCTCCACTCCTCGAAGTCATTCTCAATCATACCACTAGTAACAAAGGCGGCACTCTATCTCTAATTTGTAATTGGTCCCTAGCATGCACCCAATAAATCACAACATTGTTAAAACCTTGACCATACTTGATATCACTCGTAACCAACCACCCTACTTCCAATACTGAAGCATTACTTATTAACCTATGTGAGCATATTACCCTACCTATCCT
The DNA here is from genome assembly GCA_018340775.1 of Taxus wallichiana var. yunnanensis. NCBI lineage: Eukaryota > Viridiplantae > Streptophyta > Pinopsida > Cupressales > Taxaceae > Taxus > Taxus wallichiana. The sequence continues at coordinate 86,752,896 of CM031239.1, forward strand.
CACTATACATATCATTCTATCCCATTACCTACCTTTCCTCCCACCCTATCCCGCTTATTAACATATTTCCCTCTAGAGCCAACCAACATCGGTCTCTATTTATTGTCATTGGTATATCATCACCGGCATTGGTCACATACTATTTGACCGATGACATCTATGGCTGACCAACATCAACCACCTTTACTCGACATTGGTCACTATTACACCAACTAAACCCGCAAACCCCTCCCCCATTTCTCAAAATTTGACCATACTGACCTAAATACCTACCCTATCCTACCCAAACCTCCACCACCTTTCTCCCTACCCCTATTTAACCCACATTGGACTTCCTACCCTTCCCATTTCATCAATTTTACTTCTAAATTAAAATTTAATTCCTACCTAAAACCATTTCTACCCAAACCAATTTCTACAAACTATTTCAACTAACAAGCATCAAATTGGATTGAATCTTACCTCATCTCGGTTCCATCGGCATGGTGGTATGTCTAGCCGTTACACCGGTGGCCCACCCAAACCCTCTCCCACCTCTACCATGCAAAAATCCACTCCTCACCTCTAACCAATCAAATCAATCACACCACTCTTGTGGACCCATCTACTAGCTCATCTCACCAACTCATAATCTCCACCTCATCCCAGTACAATACCTTGTCCTTCTCTCTGGGAAAAATGTTACAAGGTCAAATGGATTTGTCATTTTCTCAAAATTCAAAACACAATAATGATTTCGTAAAATATGAAGCTTTTATTTTATAAACCCAAATCGACCTGACTGATGTCGGTCACCCTATAACCAACATTTGTCAACCCTTATGGATATTTTACCTTACTAAGCTTCATTTTACCTACACCCATTAGTGTTCAAACACCTTTTATCATTCAGACACCTATTAACCATTCCTACAAGCCCAAAGTACCTCTACCTTTCCTCATTTGCATCTTGGGATTTTTTATTTTACTTATACCTTGGCCTTACCTGTGACATGACCTATTTTCCTGAACTAAACCTAATTGGTGTGATCATTGACCTTATGTACTCATTATACCTTGTGATGTGGTTACCTATGTTATTTTAGCCCAATAACCATACCTTGCCTATTATCGTGTAGTTTAGCCCGATCAAACCTTTGGTGTACTAGAACAAACCTAAAAGTTCCTACATTTGACCTAAGTTGTGTTTTCTAGACCATAGCCTATACCTTGGATACTTGAATAACTTCACCCTTATTTGGATAAACCTATCTACATTATACAGTGTAGATTTTGCAAGATCTTCAACCTAGTACCATGTTGCAATCTATATGTGTGTGTGTGTGTTTGTGTGTGTTTGATTGCCATTATCCATTACCCAATTTTGACCTTGGCCTATTACCTATTACCCGAGTTGACCATGACCCTTTCCCATAATAATCATACCCTTCCCCACCTACCTTCACTTCCACCAATTGCACATTTATCAAACTACTCACCGACTCCATATTACACCTCATCGATGCTCGGTTTGAGGGGGATCACCTTCACCCACACATGGGGTAACCATTTCCTATTTTTTCAGCATCGCTTACCGATACAAGCTAAGTGAAAAAAGTGGCAAAATGTAGACACCAAATTTAGGTCACACTCCCCTTTACCTCACACATATATTAATTTAATTACCAACAATTAAATTAATACCCATGCTCATAATAATCATTATTTAAATAACTTAATTAAAATAATTTCCACATCACCTATACACCTCACCCCACCACCTCACCTAGACACCTCACCCCACCACCTCACCTAAAAACCTCATCATAAAACTATTCTTAGCATGTTTCCCTTTACTAGGGCTCAATATCCACTCACCATAACTAACTAAGACTTAGTCCTACCTACCTTAATTAACTAAGACTGAGTTAAACCCTAAAATCACATGCCTATTCTTCCTCTAACCAAATTCCCACTTATCTAAGTGTAACATTCCATTTTAATCTGCAACAACGGGTAGAATTGGCCAAAAAGATTGCCAAGATCTGTCATTTTTGGGAAACCTAGGATTTCCCACCTTAACCAATGCCAATCAACCCTAAACCGATGTCGATCACCCTAAACCATCGTCAGTTACCATATATCCATTTTGGTACCTTGTTTGATAGGTTGGAAGAATTATTCAAGTTTTAGAAAAGAGATATCGCATGCAAGAACGCACTGCGAGCACTACCGCACAACCGGACATCCTGAACTAGCAACTAAGCACTGATCTGAAAGGAAAGCATTCACAGTAACATTCAAGGAAGCACAACAATGGAAGTGGCCACTATTTCCATGGATCAACCATAACCTCTATCTAACCACCAAGTTTGCAAACAATGGTAAGTATATTTGGATCTGCATCTTCCCATATTTATTTAGATTAACTTCTTCATCTTTGCTTGGTAGATATAATCTCCATTACATCCCACCACCTCGACCTCCCTTTCAATCCCTTTACCCAACCACCTACAACATCCCATCCTCCCATACCTGACTCCAGACACCTTTGACTACCCCCAACATTGTCATCTACCTCCCCATTATTTGTCTCTGTTCTCTGGGCAATCTCGAGAAGATCATCAAAAACACAATTAACTAAGTTTCTACCAGCCCAACCCTACCAACACCTTTGGTTAACCCACACCATCATCAGTCTTCTTATAACCATTATCAGTCATACCAGATGATGTCGGTCTTTATGTATGGAAAACCTTCCCGTAACAAAAACCTCAAACCTTATCTACAAATAATCCCAATCATCAAAATTTTGGCCTTGACCTATCCCAACCACTTTATTTACCTATTTGACATCCAGATCTGATCATAACCTAGCCTATTAGATTATATTTGTTTATTGTACTTGAATGAGATACCTAAATCATATCAACTACAATAGGATATTATTAGTTTACATAATTTCTTACACTAAGTTATTTTAAATAGTGGATTAACAGCTATCTAAGAAGTATCACACTTCTCGGATATAACATACAAAAGTAGGGAGTCCGCTAATAGATATTGTTTAATATTCCTTTTTGTTCTTTTTTATATTCGCAAGTAGTTCCTCCTAGAAAAAGGAAGTTCTCACAATTAGCATTGGATTGGGAAATCAGAATGCACGCACTCCACCTTCCACCTTCATTCACAGTATTCATCCTCATCTTTACCTTATCTTTTTACTCTTACATACACACACACGCTCTGAAAAATAAGAGGTACCAATGATAGGGTATGTAAAGGGATTATTTTTGCAATTATTAGCCTATCCTGGTAAGTACTTGACCATGAATGTAGTTATTGTGGATTTCCCTACTAAATGGGGTATGTTACTATCAAGAAAGTGGGCTGCTAGTGTGGGTGGAAGTGTGTAGATGGATATGTCATATGCCACCATACCAGTAGAAGGGAACCTTGTCAAGTTATATGGTGAGAAAAAGATGTTGCATTTGATTGAAGATCCTAATAATGCTTCTTATGAAGTATTATATGTAGATGTAGATGTCAACACTTTGTTGGTTATGTGGATTTTGAGGAACATGGTATTGATAAGAGTAAGTGTCTTGAACAAGTTGGTATCCCCTATACTTTGATGTTTGATGGAGCTTGCTCCAATTTTGGAAATGGTGGAGTTATCCTTATGTCTCCAAAACAAGATATTTTTAAATTTTCCTTTAAACTCATATTTGAGTGCACAAATAATATTGTTGAGTATGAGGCATTTATTTTGGGTTTAATTATTGTATAGAGATATGGTATCAAGGATATAATTGTTAAAGGAGACTCATAATTAGTAGTCAAGAAAGTGAGAAAACTATATCCCGCTAAAAATCAAAGAATGAAACAATATAAGCATGTAGTATGGGATTTTATTGAAATGTTTGACTCCTTCAACATATTGTATCATGACAGAAACTATAATGCTACAACAGATAGGTTGGTAGTGCTTGGTTCTAGGTTTGAAAATTGTATTGTCTCTCCTTATTGTGATTATGACATTGAAATATTGTCAAGACCTTATGTCCCTGATAATGTAAAACATTGGAAAGTATTTGATGATGATGCCCAGGTTTAGAGGTTTTTGCAGAATGAAGGAGAGTTCACTAACCAATGCATGGATTTGGAACCAATGGTTTCTATTTGTGATGGTAAGGAAACCCTATTTGGAAAACATTATTCAGTTAAAGACCAATACCATTCCAAGAGGGTTGGTTTCTTTGGAATCAAACTTTGATAATGCTGATAGGGTAGTTCAGAGCATAATTTGGGGACTGTATAAAAACATGGAAAAGTACCGCTAGGTAGTAATTTGAGTAAGGAGGAAAATCATTCCTATTTTGAGTTGTTGAAGAAGTACCAAGACTACTTAGCATGGTCTTACTCAGAGATGAAAGCATATATGGAGGATCTTTTTCAACATGAAATACCTTTGGAACCTAATGCTAAACCATTTAGGAAAAAGTAGAGGCCAATTAATCCACTTCTTTCCCTCAAAATGCAAGAATAATTGAAAAAGTTAAATGGTGAAGGAATAATACAGCCAACAATACATTCTTCATGGGTGGAAAAATTGGTGCCAGTTAGAAAGAAAATTGAGACATAAGGTTGTGTGTGGATTTTAGGAACTTGAATAAGGCCTCAATTAAAGATAATTATCCATTGAATAATATGGATAACATGTTACAATTGGTCACTAGGTGTGAGTTTTTGTCCACATTAGATAGATTCTTGGGTATAACCAGGTGGTTGTAAAGTAATTAGAAAGAACCAAAATTTCTTTCACCACTCCATGGGGTACCTATGTATATGTGAGAATGTCATTTTCTCTAATGAATTTTGATGCTAATTTTTAAAGAGCTATGTATGTTGTGTTCTCAGGTTATATCAATGATTTTATTGTTGTTTATCAGGATGATGTGACAGTATTTTCTAGGAAGAGGAGTGATCACTTGCAACATGTGGAGAAGATTTTGATGAGATGTATAGAATATGACATCTCATTTAATCCTAAAAGGTTCCATTTTGGGGTTTAAAAGGCAAAGATTTTGGGGCACATTGTGTCAAAAAAAGGGGTCATGATTGATCCTAAAAGGGTGGAAGCAATTGGTAAAGTTCCTATCCCAAAAACTAAGAAAGGGATCCAGTCCTTCTTTGGTTAAATAAATTTCATTAGGAGATTCATTTCTAATTTTTATGAAATGACTATCCCTATTACAAACATGTTAAAGAAGGACCAGATTATCAAATGGGAGGAATAAGATCTCCAAGATTTCACTGGAATTAAAGAATCATTGAAAAATTCTCTAGTATTGGTAGCCCCTAATTATAAGAAGGATTTTTAGATATTTTCCTTTGCATCTAAAAAAACTATTGCATCTGTACTATTACAAAAGGATGAAGAAGGAAATGAAAGACCTATTGAATTTTTCAGTAAATCCTTGTAGGGGGATGAAATGAAGTATACCATAATGGAAAAGTAGGTTTTTGCTTTAGGGAGAGAAACTAGAATTTTTAGGCCCTATAACTTGAGTTCTAAAATTATAGCTCATGTTCCCCACATAATGGTCAAAGACATTTTATCATAAACAAAAATTTTGAGCAAAAGATGTCATTGGGTGAACAAGATGCAAGAGTATGACATGGATGTATAAACCACTAAGTTGGTTAGAGGTCTGGGCCTTGCAAAGATGATGGCATAAAGCAACCTGAAGGTGATGGAAGTCAATGAAATTGAGGAAGGAAATCCATATTTCTATGATAATTTAATCAATTCCATATAGTATAAGGACATAATATTTTAAGTCAAAAATTTGGAGTGTCTAGTGCATCTAGATAAAAATCAAAGCAGGACACTCAAACTAGCCTCCCAAAATTATATCATTACTGATTATGGGTTAGCTTGGAAGAATCCTGAAGGGATTATTTTGAGGTGTATTACAGAGGATGAAGCTCCTAAATTGATTTCATAATTTCATAGAGGAGTGTGTGGAGGCCATTATGCTTGAAGAGTGGATGCCCACAAGATCTTAATGGTAGGTTACTATTGGCTTAAAATTTTCAAATATGCAACCTTATTGGTTAGAAAATGTGAAATTTGTCATAGGTTCTCATGAATAATGAAAACTTTAGGTGCCTTACTCTTACAACCAAAGTGTCAATAGAGGTTCTCTTTAAACAATGGGGCATGTATTTTATTGGAGAGATCTCAAATCCCTAAAGTGCAGGGCACAAATGGATATTGGTGGCTACTAATTATTTTACCAAATGGGTTGAGGCTATCCCTACTAAAAAAATTAACTCATCAAATTGTCATGGATTCTATCCTAAATCATATAATTTGTAGGTTTGGAGTACCTGCAAAGATAGTTTCGATAATGCAATGAATTTTAGAGCTAAGCCATTGGTAAATATGTGCCAAGAATATGGGATAAATATGACATATGCATCAAACTAAAATCCTCAGGGGAACGGTCAAGCTGAATCAAGCAATAAAAATTTTCTTAAAATCATTATAAGAACATTGGAGGTTAACAAAAGGAAATGGGGTGAGTAGTTGAAGTTTTCTTTATGGGAAGATAGAATCACTACCAAAAGAGCCACTAGAAAGAGTCCATTTGAATTATTTTATGGATTCTAGGATCTTCTACCCTTATATATGCAATTATCCTCTTATTAGTTCATAAAACATCTTGAGGATGAATAACTGAATCCCTATAAAGCTAGGATTAATCAAATAGTTAAGTTGGATGAAGAGAGAAGGGAATATCACCAAATACACCTGAGGTTCAGAGAGAAACTCAAGAAATTATTTGATAAGAAAGTAACTCCCAAGAATTTCAATGTTGGAGTCCTTTTCGTACTGTGGGATAGAAAGCATGAACATAAGGGGAAACATGGTAAATTTGATGCTTTATGGATGCATCCTTATTCCATTCACATAATAATTAGTGAAAACACCTTTTTCCTAAAGGACCTAGATGGAGACTTGCTCAAACTACCTATTAATGGAAGGCATATGAAACACTTCTTGGATTGATTAAAACAAGGTACAAATCATTATACAAGTATATAGTCCTTTTGCTTTATTTTTTTCCTTTTTTTCCTAGTCTACGGGGGCCTGTTGCCTCAGTTTCTTGGTTTATTTTTGTGTAGCATGTTGTTATTGTTTGACCTAGTGTGTACTTTGAATGACTCCATAACCCAATGGATTTAGGTACTTGGTCTGTTTTATGGCTTGTATGAATGGTTCTTGTGGCACCCATGGGGGGTGCCCATCCCCGAGTTGGAGCTTATGTTAGTGTTCGAATATATCTCACCCTTTTCTCCAAAATTTTCCTTTGACAAATTTACTCTAGGTTGTTTTCTCGTATAAAAAAAGTGTATTTGAAGATATAATCTTCGTGGATATGTGTTAAAATCTTGTTTTTAAGGTATAAATCCTATATTTTGGTGAAGGAACTTAATAGTTGTGTTGCCTCTATAAAATACCTCTCAAAGGATGATCATGAATCATGTGTAATCTTGAAAAACATCCATGTATACTATCCTCTCGACAACTCCTACAAAATTTTATATTTTTATCCATCACTCAAAGATATGTGGCATGTTCCCATTAGTTCCAATGTTGTGGGTTTAATTGACAAAGTTACAACAATTACATTATACATACAAAACACAAACTTTTTCCTGAGGCCCGACAAATATTCCCAGGAATATTCGAAGTCAAAATATATGAAACAAGAAGTTACCCTACTCCCAAAGTGGTATACGTGTTAAAAGATGATTGGAGAGGGCAATTGGGGTAGATGATGTTCTATTGACATTAAGTCGATAAAAGTGTAAAGTGCATAAACATTTCTAAGACTTGACAGGACACATGACATTTTCTCAAGCCAAGGTCGAGAAGAGGGGCCTCGGGTTGAATTGGTACAATTGTGTTTGGTCAGGAAACTAGACACATATGTAGAAAGGTCTCATATCTCTACTATCGATAAGATTTAAACACGTGTCATGATCAAAATAAAATTTAGAGGGTGGGTGATCAGGTCAAATGTGTAAACTTGTTTGTGTTTAAAGGTAGTGAAAAATACAAAAAGACTCCCTAAGCCCACATAGCATGGAATTTCTCCACATGGATGGCCCACATTTAAAAAGGGTGGAAGCAGGATGGATGGCCATGATTCAATGCATTTATGACTTCCACCATTAATGCATTTTTTTGCACAAATAAATGAAAAGTTTTTAAATGTATTTGAATGCTTCGATCCTTTTCATTATCATACATTAATAAATCGAGTTCCTTGTTACTATAATTTTAGGAAGAATGAAGTGAAATTGATTGGGAAGCATTGATTGAGAGTTGAGGATTTGAAAATATGAGAAGCAAAGGAGAATTACAATGATATTTTCACATGAAATTGATAATGATTGTATTACTCTCATACTTTCATTATATTTTACTCCAAATTTGTAAAGTAATTGAAATTAAAAGCTAGGGCATAAAGGATGAAGATAATTCGTCGGGTTTTCCTGTCAATTCTAGGATTACCAATGATGTAGATAATATCACAAACATAGATTTAATGAATGCGGATTTAAATGAGATCAAAAAAAGATTGAATAACTTGGACAAGAGTGAACTCATGAAAGAAATCGAGGCTAGCAACATTATCTCGAGTTGTTTTTATTCCCCTTCTATTCACTACCCCTGGATTGGTAAGAATTTGTGTCATGAATTATAATCCAGAGAAGAGGGAATTTCTACATGGAAGTGGTGAAGTAGGACTTAATTTGACACCTAAGGCCTTGTAGAATAATGTTGAAATTTACAATGATCAAAAATCCAATAATCTTAGGTCTTTATTTCTCCCTTTAGGATTATGAAATCAAAAATAAGGATTATGAAAAAGTTATAAACACCAAATGGTTGTTGGAAGATAAAAAGGTCACCACCAGGATTCCCAAAAATTTGGTTAGGGCACAATTCGTAGAAGAGGTGGAGGATGTGATCATGTTTTTAAGTATAATGGATAGTTTGGAAATAACAAATTAGTTTAAAGAGTGGATGTTATCCTACATATGGATAGTTTTAGAAATGAAGGGTAACATTTTTTGGGAAACTCTCATAGAAAATTCAATTCATGAGAACCTTCGAGCATTGAACTTCAAGATAGGTGGTTCTAGGGAATTGGAATTTTACATGATGATATATATGATTTACAACATTACAATCCATAGACACTTCCCGGCCTTGTACCATGTACTCCCTTTAAAAACTAGATGCATGATGTTTATCCCTAATTACAATTGAGTAATTGGAAAGGAAATGTAAGGTTGGTGAATGATGCATTTTTTGCACCTGTTATATGTTTTTTTAAACTTGAATGGGAGCAATATAGGATATCAGAAGAGGCTAGAAACACAATAATGGAGTTTGGTTGTTTCTTTATTCAGTATAGAAAATTAACTTACATAAGAGCTAGTGGATTTGAAGGAAAACCTTGCAAATTGCCAAGGTATTTGGATAACATGATGAATTTATGTGAGATGACAAGATAGTTGAATCCTATTCATAAGATGATTTTTGGAAAAAATAAGACAAATAAAAGTTTCTCCATCAAAAGTGGAAGATATTCCTACCCTTCCATTATAAAATTCAAGTTAATGGAGGAAGAAATGGAAAGGTTTGATATGAAAAAATTGGAACAAGGTCAAATTATGACATTAAGTGGGTGGTAAATTCCTTTGAGCATGAGCCTCACTTTGAGGACTACTGGATGAATTGCAAGGATGAGGAAGAGGTCAGACTTAGGGAATTCTTGAGAATGACCCTCACACAAATCATTGATTTCAAAATTGTTGTGGTACCTAAGGGAATTGTAGATGACCAACAAGTTGTGAGTCAATTTTATATTGACCAAGGAATAGAAGGCTAGCCAATGACCCCCATGAAGTGGGACGAGGAAGAATCTGATGATCATTATGGTAGGATTGTTCATGTAATGAGGATAACTTTTACTTGGTTGAAAACAAATAGAATTCATTTATCCATTACGAATACAAGAGTACTCAATAAGTTAAGATAATTAGGGATTTTGAAGAAATATCTCCCAACTTTGAAGGAGGGATTTGATAATATGGATGTGCTATTAAGAAAAGCTCCTCAATTACCTTCAAAGAGACCAAATACAAGAATTATTGATGATTGGAATTTTGCTGCTAGTGGGACATGAACCTACATGTATTCTTTAAAATAGAAAACTGAAGATATTCTTATAAAATCTATGGAAAATTATCCTATAAATTTTTCACTACTACTTCAAACAAAAGGAAAGGGTGTAGCTACACACAAAACCCCTCTAGAAGTTTTAAAAATCCCCGAGTACTGAAAAATTGATGAGAGAAGCCATGAAAAGTTCCAATGACCAACCTAAGCCACAAATTTCTAAGGAAAGGGTCAAGAAATTTGAATGGATAAAGAAGAGATATAAGATTGTATTTGAACAATTGTTAGTAAGATAATGTGATCATGCACATAATAAACACACACATAAGAAGGATGAATTGATTGATCCTCCTCTAATCACTAAGGAACAAGAAGAAATAGTTATCTCTATGGCTCATAAATAAATTTCATCTCTATGACAATAGGTTGACCAAGATAGGGAAGTTATATAGCCGGTGTCTCTAGATTCACAAGTGAAAGTATGAGTCTCCCTTCTATTGATCAATTTCATGAATCCACAGAGGCCCAATTGAGATAGAATATATAGATGCAAATAAGGAAGTTCCTACATCTAAGGCATCTAAAATAATAGTTGAAAAATAAGAAGTAAAATATACATATGTTCCTCAATCAGATGAAGAATTCAAGGAATCTATCCATGTACCAATTGTTACATCAGAATATCTAATGTCATAGGTATGCCCTAAAATTTAAACCACTATAAAATTGAACAAGTTAGAGGTCCTAGTAATTTCTGGTGGGGAGGCTATGGAAATTGAGACACTAGTTGAAAAAGATCCCTTAAAGGAAAACAAGGTCACCCAGAGAAGTGAATCACCATAGAAAGAAAAGCTCTCTGAAGAAAAGGTAATGAAAGTTTCAAAATAAATTGGTACAAAGGAAAAGGATGATGATAGTGAGAGTATGAAAAATATTGATAAATGTAAATAATTTAGTACTGATATCTATCCTAATGTATCACCAAATGAGGAATCAAAAGAGAAAAAGGAGATTAGTATGCCAATTTATGACAATATCCCCATCAAGAAGCAACCTCTAAAGGAGGAAGAAATTGCAGAAGGAAAAGGATTACCCAAGGAAATAACATCAACTCAAGAAGCCCCTAAAGAAAATGTAGAAGATGTGATTGCACCAAGTGGGGAGATGAATAGATAAAATATTCCAACTGTTGATATGACTCCAAAAGAAGTTGGTCAGCCCCAAGTCCAAGACCAAGGAAAAGAGAAATTGGGTGAAAAGAAAATATAAAATGAACCTAAAGATCCTATAATGGAAGTAGAAAAGGAACAACACAAGGATCCATCAGTGAAAAATATTCAAGAAGTATCCAAACAATTGGTGATTTTTCTATAAAAACCTCAACAAACACTGCAAGAGATAAAGGTGAAAACTACTCTTGTAAAAGGATGGATAGGAGAATCGATCTCCAAAGAATAATAAGAAGAAATGGTTCCTATGAAGGCTATAGAACTTACAACATTATCTTTCCAAAAACATACCAAGACTCCCAATAAGGCTATGGTTGTCACAAGGACTCATATTGATCCATTCAGATCCAAGACTTTGGAGGTATCAAACCTAGAGAAGGGGAAGACAAGGAGATATATGACAACCGAGGATTATAATGTTCAATTCATTCATCTAGGAAAACCTTCAAGATCTGCACTTAATCAAGGATTTTAATAAGTAGTCAATGACTTGTTACACAAAGTGGATGAGGATAGGGTAACAAAGAGAAAACTAAAGGAATAAGTTAAATCACCAACTTCATGCATCAACAATTAGTTGGCCGATCTAGTGTGAGCTAAGAAGAAATCTCCATGAGATCCTCCGATGTTATATAACATGTTGAAAAAGTTGTTAAGAAGGTTCAAGATATTTACACTTGGGTAGAAAAGGTAATTAAAAAGGGAAAAGAATCCATTGGAAAAGCCATAACAAAATATGAAGAGCTCAAAAACAAACTCAATGAAATTGATGAGTTAATTGAACAATGTGATAATGAGTTGTTCTCTTTTGAAGGATTTCTCCCCAAATTGAATCTGTATTACTCAACTCGATGAATATTTGGTTGAAAGGGAAGGAATTGTATCACTTGATCATATGGGAACTCAAGTATGCTATTGAATAATTGGCTATAATCAGGATTGAGGTTTTGAAGGAGATCAGGGAGAAAATGGAGACAGAAAAGAAATGGGTGGATAAGACTATAAACACCATTGATTTGAAATTGGAGGACATGGTATTTGAAAAGTTCAAAAAGAGTTATGGTGATCTGAAAAATGACTTCTTATTTGGTTCCTTTGAGAAAAACATCCAAAAATAAAAATTCTCCTATGAATTCATCAAGACATTGATGAGGATGGAAACTAGGATTTCAAAATTAAAAGCAAGACCATGGGAGTATAAAGAGGATGGATCAATATGTGAATGAACTAAGAAAGAGTTACCTCATATTATAACATTTCACAGGGCCAAATAAGGATGAGATAAAATATTTGTTCCATAAATATGATGCATATATAGAGAGACAACCAAAGGAAGAAGAAGGTGATGAAAATAAAGATGCAGACATGAGGACCAAGGAACAAGCCTAGGTTTTTTTCTTTGAACTTTCTTTTCATCAATTTTCAATTACTAATCTTGTTTCATAAGAACTGAATATTACTTTGAAGTTTTTATTTTAACACATGAATGTAATTTGATACAATGCATTATATTTTTATATTACTTGGATAATATTTCAAATCCATTATGAAGCATATGAACTTATGTAAATGTTATGTTATCTTTTGTATTGTGGAAAAAGACAAAATGGGGATCTACAGGGTCTCTGTCCATGAAAAACACAAAAAAGTTCAAAATATTACATAAAAAAGGGGCATCAAAAGAAGAAAAATATTCAGTAATTCTTTACTCCCACCTTAAGATCTTCTCGAAATGAGGCTATTTTTCTCAATATCCTATTCTTTCTATGTATAAACTCCCCGAACCCCGAGTTGATTGAAAGAATATGACTGCCCCAACCAAATTACGAGACATTCCCATGTCCCTTAATGTTTTCATGTCCATACTGGGACCATCCAAAATCCTCCCCAATTTTATCTTCTTCTGAATGGAAGATACCAAATCCAAGAGATCTAAACCACCATCAAGAAATGTTGTTTTCCATTTTGCCCTATAGGGAGTAGAAGCAGGTTGAGTAGGAGCAATTGGAGTGGTTGGAATAGCTAGCACTGTGGGTGTTGGACCCAATGGGATAAAATACCTAGAGCTAGACTCATCTTTGTGACTTCTTGTGAAATATGGATGTTCCCTTGGGAGGGTAACAAGTCGAGGTCTTGACAACTTGTTCTCTATCAAAGAAGATTATTTTTCTAAATGGATTGAGGGCTATAAAATAGAATTTCCTTTAGAATTTGATGCCCTGGGATGCTAAAGAAATGAAAGCCCTAATTCCTCTTCATCTAAAATGATAATAGGGGCTGAGAATTATATTCTCTCCTTTCCTTTCTTATTGAAAGTGGTGGTGTTGCAGATGGTTGAGATGACATAGGTCCTGTTGGACCTTTTTCCAAAGAAGAAAGACACTGCTCTAATTCACCCATCTTACAAGAAATGGCAGGCACAACATCAATTGGAGTCTTATCATAGAGCACATAATACTTAGAAGGAATCTCTTTTAAACAAATATTTCATCACACAAGAAAGGGCATTCATATTTAGTTTCTCCTTATACAACGGGATTTCTCTCAATCCATTTTTTTTTCAACACCTCTAGCATTTTCTGATTCTCCCATCAAAAGAGGTGATAATACATAGATTGAAATGCTGAAAAAATAGGATTAATCTTAATTAACCTCAGCATGAGAGAATGAAGAATCACCTAGTGTGTCAAAGGCCCTTTGTTGTCCCCTAGGTCAGCTATCTCAAATAAAGCCCTAATGAATGCTTCATCTGGGCCTGACAAGTCAAAAATATGATTTAAGTCCTCTAAAGATATTTCTTTCACTTTTGCTACCGCTTACCCTTGCCATTGAGCCAACAAAGAATCTGAAAAAGTCTATCACTTTCAAAATTAAAAAAATGATGTGTTTTAAAGGAGAGGCAGATGATCTAGATTTATAGAAAGAACTATACATATGAGTTGAACTGGACAGAATCATTTCCATTGAATGAGAAAATATTTCTTGCTCAGCTCACACAAGGGAGATAAATATGAATCAAAACAATATCTTGCAAAGGGATGATAATCAGCTTGACATGACACAAAATAGGTGGAAAACGTCCAATTCTGAGCAATGCAGAGAAGAGTGTGTGTATCTTGAGGGAAAATCTTTGAAAAGTAAGAATGATTATCAGTCACATCAATCCATTTTGGGGGCACCCAAGAGTTATGGAAAGGAATTTCTAAACCAACCCAAAAGAAGCCAAAATTGATGATGTCAGGATAAATGATGTAAGCATTTTATTCACCACATAAGAATAAAATACACACTTAGCAATATTTGCGATGTATTTCTCCACTTGGCACAACAAAGGATAAGATACTCCAACAAAAGAATCAAAAATGATTCCTTTGGAATATCTGGTGAAAATTTTAGATTTTGGGTGGAAAAAACTCAAGGAATGAAAAAATAAGTTGTATAGATATGAGAGGCATGTTCTCATATAAGGGGGTGTTAAAATTTTTGAAATTGTTTAGAGAAAGGCGTAAACTAAGAGAAACCATTTTTCCAAGAACTTTTCTGAGAAACCTATTAATTTTCTTAGCCTTCAAATTGAATCATGTCAAGATGGTTGTAAGTGTACAACCATTGACAAACATTGAGATTGTAAATGAAACTTCCCTTAGTGATAAATTTGATGAGCCTTGAGTTAATTGTATTAATCATGAGAATTATTGTGTCTTCTTTTAAGTTGAGATTTTTCAAGTAGTTATTCATGTTCCTGTTTCAATCCTATGTTAGGAATTTCTCTAAATCACACAATATCTTATCCTTCTGGTAGTATTCTGGTAATTTCAATTGTGCTGTGAGAAGAAATTTCATTTCATTATGGAATAAATATTTTTAAATTCACTTTAATTCCATTTTTTTATACAAGTTGTTTGTTAGTCTATGATATGGGATTCGTGATGTTTAATTGATTCATTGACATGAGATTTTATGTTTAAATTCTCAAAGAATGTGTGAAACCATGTATCTTTGGGATTTCATGGGTGCACATCTTCTGGTTAAAGGTTCATTATTTGTTATTTGAAGTGCTTTCATCATATTATTTGGTATATTTTCCATCCTTAATTAAAAATTACTAGAAATTTGGCATATTCAAATTTATCCTTCTCAATTCCCCAACAAATTACATCCAAAACTGATAAATCCTATAAGAACTACCCATGCTTGTTCTATGTATACTCATGTGCTAGAATTTAACAAAAATATGAAAAAGCAAGCACATTTTATTGTTGTCTCTAGTAACCTGAACCTTATCTAGGAGGCATCTCCATTTTCTAGGGTGAGAACTCGTGAGAGTTAGATTATGTTGCATTGACCATGTCTTCTCAAGGTTATTTTTCAAATGCACTAAAAAGGAGAGTCAAATATTGTTGATCCATTCATTTCCCTTGCAAATATAGGTTACAAAATGTGTCCTCTCACCCTAGTTCAAGGAAGAATCTAAATTAGTAGGGTAGGTAAAACCCTTAGCACGTTGTTATCCAACTTCTCCAAGATTAAGTGATAAAGATCCAATAAGACCCTTCCTTGGCTACAAAATGACTAAAATTCTGATCTTTCTATCTCTAAGCATCATGATTAGCCTGTTAAGATTTCTTGGCTTGAAAGTTAGAACTGATTTGGGTACCAACAAGTTGAAAAACCTGAGAAAAAAATCAAAAGGGTCTATTGAGGTAATTGATTTTGAATTACTTAAGGCTAGAATTGAAATGGTTGATGTGAAAATTGATACTTATACAACATAGGGTACAAATGTCCCTAGAAAGGAAATAAATATTCAAGATCTTGATTAGTCATCAAGTATAAAATTAGGGGATCAACCTCAAAGTAATCAATTTGAGGGCACAACCCTATTATAGATGTTGAAATGAAAAATTAAACAATTTTGAATTAAACACATATTTCGGTGTGTTATTTACACTAAAAACTAACCACCCAAGGGTTCAGAGGTAATAGCAGATAGTGAGGTTTCTCAAGGAACACGTGTCACAAAATAAAATATGACTGAGACTGAAAATAAATAATCAAACCCATTGAAAAAACCATTGAGTAAAATACAAGTAAAAATTAGAAATCAATACTTGAGTCTCGGTTGATGTTGATCAGAGAACACTTGAAATAACTCACACAAGAAGTCCGTGTGGGAAAAAAGGCCAATTTTAAGGGTGTGAATGGATAGGAAGAATGCACATGTGGAGAAAAAGTTCAACATTTAAGACTTAGCTGATTTATAGCATGAAGACCTATTTTTAGAAGATGGTGTGTAGAGCACACCAATGATACAGAGACGTGCACACCACACATTGTCTATCTTTAGAGGATCGATTGAAGAATTTTTCATGGAGATGAGATAAGAATAGGATTTTCACTTCAATTAACTGTAATAGGTCTATAGATAGAACACTTACATGTGTGGTTATGCCTGTAAACGACACGTGGCTATTAATAGTATGTGGCCTATTTTTGGAATAGATAAGCGGTGAAGGGAAAGTCCCCACCCTATATATATATGTAGTGAATTACTTGAGAGAGGGGGATAAGAGATATATAGGTATATGTAGAGTGTAAGAGGTAAGCATAAAGAGATATGCACATATGATTGGATTATTGTATCAGATCCATGTGCGCATCGGTATAGAATGCCATTATTGTAAGGAGATTTTATGTTTATTAATAGATGGAAGTTATTGGCTGAATCTAAGTGTCATTCCTATGTGTAATTGAGTAGTGCATGTTCTTGATTCAATCATGATTATTGTTTAAGCTTGTTCTTTCCTAGATCTGAATTTCGCATGTATTATAGAATGATGGATTAGTTATGGATCTATATGTTTCTTCCTTCATCATGATAACATCCTACTACAACAACCCTAAAGAGGGACCTAGTACCTTTACACGCTTCAGGTGAGTGCTCAGTCTAGGATGTGTGATGTGCAAGCACGTCTAGGGTGTTATCTAGAAAATTCTAGGCTGCATCATTGGTTCAATTTCCGGGACCTCTTTTTCTATTGTTTTTAGGATGATTCATGATGAAGACGTACCGGTTAACTCTAGAAAGTATTGAGGAGTGGATACATGACCTGGAGGAAGAATATGCATGGTGGTTCAACATTGGATATGAGTTTAACGCATGCAGTTGGGTAGAACAGAATCTGTATGATAACTTATATGAGATCTTTTTTTCTATATTTCTAGTAGAATTATATGAGTGGCTGATTGCTTATGCATCTAAGTGGAATTGGAGGTACCGTGCACTTGTCTAGACAGAGGAAGAACTTCAAGACCTTTATGGTGCTGATCTCGATCTAGACACACACTGTGGATACTTGGTTATGTGGTGTTCTAAATAGTTATATTTTAGAATATTCAATTTTGATGTACTCTTTCATGGAGGTAGTTGAATTCTAGTTTTTGTGGTATCTCGGAGGAACATATCTCGCAAGATATTCCACCGCGATCAAGATCTTGATGCTAACTTTGAAACCTGGAGAGTAAACCAATGGCTAACTAAACCTCACCACACATGAGGGTAGGAACAAGTTTGGTGAAAGATGGTAGACCTAGTGGCAGAAAGGAAGAGAGAGGAAAGGCAACTTAAGTATAATGAGGCACATGAGAGGGAGATAGAGAAGCAACAATCCATTTCAGAAAGTATGGTGTTGAGGAGAGAGATGGCTCATGGATTTGAAGCTTGTGTAGAAGACATGGAGCAGAGCATCGATAAATCCCCATCTTAGAAAGCATGACAGAGATCCCCCTTGGATTCACATAGAAGTGTGCCAACAGAGACTACCTGGGCCATGGGCACGCATCTTAATCCACCTAGTGACCTAGCCCTTGTGCTTGGTTTTCTAGTATCTAGTATGACAAGTAATCAGCAAGTGGATTTGGGAAACAGGAGAACTAGAGTAAGTCAAAAATAAGTACATCAATGGTAGGATAGATGGCTTCAATGTTATTTGGAGGAATATTTTTAGGCACATCATCTACATAGAATGTAAGCACACCAAATGTTGGATTCACCTCTGGAAGTGGAACTACCACACAGACTGTAGGGGTTCAATATAGTACCACTATTAGAGCACAGGGGAGTACATCTATAGGTCCTAATATAGCTACATGTGGAGGATCAAGAGGAATAGGTGGTTCTAGTTCTAGTGAATCGGTGGTTACAAGGCGGGGAAACTTAGGAGGTTATGGATCGGTGTGGTCAAGACCCGCAACAACCATAGAATATATATATGGAGAAGTCTCTTCATCTCCCTGAGTATAGAGGCATAAAGGATGCTTGCTAAGTATGTGTATATGTGTGAAATATTGTGGCATGTGAAAGGGATCATGACTTCGAGTTCAAGGTAAGTCAATTTGCTACTAAATTATAGGGACGTGCACACAACATGTATCAAAAGTTTGACCCTGAAAAAACTTGCATGGATTATGCAGTGATCAAGGATGCATTCTTGAAAGAGTTCTATATCCCGAATTTGAGAAGAAGATTATAAGTGCACTCAAAGATATTAATCAAGGAACTACCGAGAGTGTACATGAGTATGATTCCCATTTTAAAACACTCCTATCTAAGCTTTCTTATGATATTCATGCAAGACAACATGCACAATGGTTCATTGGCAGATTGACTAGACCATTAAGAAGAGCATTGTCACATAAGACATACACTTATCCATGCGAAGCACTGGAAGTAGCTTTGTGTGCTGAGGCATTTGGGAACATTGACACTGACATTAGTCCATTCTTAGAGGCACAGATTGGAGCTATGGAAAAATATTTAGAGAAGCTATCAACCAATTCAGCTCATGAAACATGCTCAGTGATTGTGAAGTGGAAGGCCACACCAAGGATATTTTTCCTTGCATAACACTATGCTCATTACTATTGGATTGTGAGATCTATCATTTGAATCATGATGTTAGTCATTGTCCTTTGTTATAGTGTGCAATAAGGAAGAATGTATCTTTTTACTATAAAATTTTGTAGTCCATGACCCATGATACTGAAGATTGTTAGTTGATTGGTTAGATCCAGGATGCTATAGACATTGGGGTATGACAGAAAAGTGTAATAGATAATTCTAAGGGTAAGAATGAGCACCAAGATTGGGATCATAATTAAACACATTATGACAGGAATGAGGGGAATTTTGAAGGAGGTCGTGGAAGAGGACATGGATATCATGGTGGATATGGAGGACGAGGCCGCGGTGGAGGAATAGGTGAGTTACCTCATGGAACATGTTATACTTGCAGATCTCTTGACCAAGTATAGGCACAAATTTCATTAGAATATTGCATGTTATTTCTTCAGAAAGAACCATATCTATGAAGAGTTCCTGGACTTATATGAGCATCTGAGTAAGAAACATAAGCAAGAAAACAAAGGTGTCATGATGGTTAGAATCTAGCACGTGGTAGAAGATCAGTGGATGCCTAAGATAGCACCAAGACCTGAGGCATTAACAATGAAGATTACTACATGATCTTGAAGCGGCGTGCACAAGAGAGGCATTGCACCAAAAGCCTATGATCACCAAGGAGAAGGTTTTGCATGCAAGGTACCTAGATCCTACTCATTAGAAGGAAGTTTATCATGATACCATGGAAGTGCTAAGGAATCTTCAAGGTGAGATATAGTACTTAAAGGAGAAGAAGAAAGCATCAGAGAGCAGTCAAACTGATATCGATGATCTGAGAGAAGTGTGCAAAATGTTGCGCCAGGAGAACATCATTCCACTATTAGGAAGTTGGTTAAAAGGGAACACTCCATGTGTAATTATTGAGACTAGACAACAATTCCTACATGCAAATCTCCCCCCTGATAGCATTGACTATGAAAAGGAAAATTAATCTGAATGTTGTTGTGGATGGATGGTTGTTGAGCCACATATTTATTGATATAGGTGTGGAAGTAAATGTGCTTATATTAGATGCATGGGTACAAATGGGGAGACCTCTATTATAGCCATCATCTAGTGTGTTGTTTATGGAAAATAGGACTAAGGCCACTCCCATAGGAGTTTTGAAGGATGCATCCATAACTATACAAGGGACCAAATTCACTGGGATTTTGAGGTGTTATCTTTTGGAGAAGGAGACAATTTTCCAGCCCTACTTGGATGCCCTTTATGTTATGCAAATAGTGTTTATTTGAGATTAAATAAGGGGTATATCAGATTTGAGAATAAAGAGGAAAGGGTTGTGATACCTTTGTGAGATGGGAAGGCTACACCATATGTTGAGCGTCTAAGTGAGGACTTAAATGGAATCTATATACACACTATTCAGACCCCGAGGTCAATGAGCCATCAAAGGAAGGCATCCTATAGTGGGAGGATTCTCATTCTATTAGTGATACTACGAGTATTTCTTGTGACAATTGGGCTCATGGTACATATGAAATAGTAGGATGTGAGGTAAAAAGCATGGTTGCACACAAGAATGGACTTTGTTCTATTCAATGGATAAGTAGCACGAGCACTTGGTATGCAGGAGTAGAAGATTCTTACAAGCCATGGAGGCACAGTGGATAGATTAGGTTAGGAGAAGATACATGTTAGCATATGAATTGCATGGCACAACAAAGTGTGCTAGTGGGTAGTCCATAGAGATAATCTTATAGACTGGAAGGAGATTGGAATCTCCCTATCTAATAGGTTTTTAAGGAGAAATGCACCCATGAAGATTTACACTTATAATGGTGATCAACTTGTTCCGCATCACATTCAGTAGTGTGAGAGACTATGGATAGTGGGATAGGAATTATTACCACCTTCACTCTATGTGCATAGATTTTACTCTACTCTACAAGGTTGCACACATTCCTAGTATGTATACACAAAAATACATTGAGAGACTGGGAATTGGAAGAATTTGACTATAGGAATGCTCTAGACCTTTGAATACTTCTCAACTAAACCTCCAGTGGAAGAAGAATTAAAATTTGTCAAGTGCTTAACTATGGGAGATAGTGCAAAGGAAGAAGAGAATATTCAGGAATTATTTGGTGAGATAGAGTCCAAAGCACATTTTGAAAAGGAAGAAGAAATGGACTCCATACTACTTGAACACGCTTACCTTGAGAAAGAGAAAGGAAAGATGGTGTACATCATGGATGATGAGGAAGTTGAAAACATGGATATTGACCATTCACATGGGGCACACAAGGGTCTTGTATAGTGAAAATAAGGATACACGCACATATCATGAACCAATGAAGACAAAGAAGGTGAATATAGGTTCGGAGGATGAGCCTAAGGAGGCCATAATTGGAGACTATTGGTCAGAATCGAGAAGTGGAAAAGATCATTGAGTTACTCAAGGATTATCAGGACTTATTCCCTCAAGGGTATCATGAACTTAAAGGCATGCATGAATCACTTGGGGAAATGAAGATAAAGCTTAAGGACAGTGCATGCCCAGTTAGGAAGAAGCCTTATAGAATGAACCCCAATTTGCATGAAAAGTTCAAAGAAGAGATTGATAACATGTTGAAATATTGAATTATCAAGCCCTTTGATGAGTTAGAATGGGTTAGTCCAATGGTGATTAGTATCAAGAAGGATGGACAAATTAGAATATGTGTGGACTACAGGGAGCTGAATGCTACATGTGTAACAGATCCATTCCCTACACCATTTACTAAGGAAATACTAGGAGTTGTAGGGCGTGAAATATATTCCTTCACAGATGGGTTTTTAAGGTATCATCAGGTTAGGATTGTTAAGGAGGATCAAGAAAAGACAACTTTTACTACTGAATGGGGAAGTTTTGCCTATACTGTGATGCCTTTTGGATTAAAAAACGTGCTTGTTGTATTCTTGCACATAGTTGTGTAGGCATTCAAATATTTTATTCACAACTTCTTATAGGTTTATCTAGATGATTGGATAATATATGGGCTTATGAAAGACCATTATGACATCTCATTTAATTTTTGAATGGTGCAGACAATAGAGTATCTCTTTGAAAATAAAGAAGTACATATTTGCTACACCTTTTGGAATAATGTTAGGACATATAATCTGCAAGGAAGTTTTATTGGTTGATCTAGCTAAGGTTGCAGTCATTCTAGGCCTGGAAGCACCTACTAGTCAAAGTGAGGTGTGCAAATTTTTAGTCACACAGATATTATCAAATTTTCATCAAAGTGTATGCCAAATTTTCTACACCCTTGGAAGAATTACTAATAGAGAAAGGTACATTTTATTGGGGAGAACTGAAACAGTGCACATTTGAGATATTAAAGGAGAAACTTACTACTGCGCCCATTCTACATTTTCCCTCATGGGATAAACCATTTCATATACATGTAGATGCCTCTAGCATGGCCATTGACACTTTGTGTTAGATCAACTGGAGAAGGTATTGTAGATCATCCAATTTTTTTCTAGTAGGAAGCTGACTCCTGCTGAACAAAATTATATAACTACAGAGCGCGAAGCTTTGTCAATGATCTATGTATTACACAAGTTTTGACAATACTTGTTAGAAAAACCATTTTTGTTTTATATAGATCACATGGCATTGAAGTATTTTGTTAAAAACCCAGTCTTAGAAGGGCACATATGCATATGGGTACTTCTATTTCAAGATTTTGACTTCACGGTTGTGGTGAAGTGAGGAAAAAGTAACTCGGACCATACCACTTGTCTAGAATTAACTCAAGAGAAGAAGCATAGACAATTAGAGAAACCATGCCAAATGTAAATTTATATAGGTTACAATGTGCACCATCATAGTTAGAATAAATTTCTATCTTTCTATGGTGGTGTGGCAAAGAAGGAATGAAGGCATTAGAAAAGAAACAATTTTCTATACACATGGCATTGTTTATGTTAATCAGTGGTGACCTCTACAAGTTAGGCAAAGATGAAGTATTATGACGTTGTGTATTAGAGCATGAGCGCAAGGATATTATGGAAGAATCCCATGGTGGTATTACAAGGGTCCACTATGCAGGTGATATAACTTCCCGAAAGATCCTACTTGTTGGATTATGGTGGGAGACACTATATAAAGATTTTAAAGCATATTGCAAAGCATGTGAGTATTGTCAGTGTCTAGGTAAACCAGGAAAAAAAGATGAGATTCATTTTAGACCAATTACTAGTGCTGAACCATTTGAGAAATGGGCCATTGAATTTGTTGGACCTATTTCTCTAGCCGCATGCAAGAATGGATCACACTATATCATTACTTGTACAAATTATATCACAAGGTGGGAAGAGGCAAGAGACACTATGAATGATTGTATAACAACTACAATAGCTAGGTTTCTATGGGAGAATGTTCTTAAAAGATATGGATGTCCTTTAAGATTGACAAGTGACAGGGTACACACTTTTGAATGAAATAATTAGGATCCTATTAGATGAGTTTATGGTTTTACACCATAAGACTACACCCTATCATCCTCGGGAAAATGGAAGCTGCTGAGTATTTCAACAAGATTTTGGGCTAGACATTGACAAAAAATATTGATGTTGGAAGAAAGCATTAGGATAATAAAGTGTCATTTGTTCTTTGGGCATATATAAAAACTTACAAGAGATCGAACAAAGCCACACCATTTCAATTGGTGTTTGGTCCAGAATTCATTCTCCTGTAGAATTTATGCTACCTTCTTTGCATATTATGCATCTTTGGAGGTCTAGTTGATGAGCAGGATTTAGAAGAGTGTATTGAGAAGATGATTCAACTGGATGAGCAATGAGCCATATCACGATGGAGTCAAAAGTAGGAAAAGGCCAAGCAGAAAGCATGGCATGATAGAAACATAAGGGATAAGAAGTTTGAGATTAGACAAACGATACTTCTTTATGACTCTAAGTTCTTCCACCATTAAGAAAAACTCAAGTTACATTGGTTAGGGCCATATGTTATCACTTGCATACTTGAAGAAGGTTCTTTCTAGTTAGAAGCACTTGATGGAACACGGCTACCCAATTACTTCAATGGGAGTAGGATGAAGCCCTATTATAAATAAGTCTTCTTGGTGTTTGTAATAAGGAAATATTTCCATTTATATTAGGTTTTCAATTATGTATTTCCTTTATTGTCGCTATTATTTTTCAATTTAATTGTTGTTATTGTGTATTAAGCGCACTTGCATGCATGAAGCTAATTACTATGTGAAGATGTTCATGTGTAGAGGACTGCAAATACTTTTAGTATGGGGTGGTTGTATTTATCCAAGTAAAAGGCGTGGGAATTGAAAGGTGAAAGGAATAAGATGCTACAGTGTGCTTTAATTCAAAATATGATTGCTTCTCAAAAGTGACCAAGGATGGAGATTAATGAAAGGATAGTATAATGCGAGGTAAGAAGAGGCCATGAAAACTACCGGGAGAAGGTACAATGATGAGGTACTCGAGGCACAAGGGCACATCTTTGAAGAGAAGTATATGACCAGAGGGTAGGAAGGCACGCTATAAGGTTATAGATGGGGCTTAAAGATGTACCACGTGAAAAGAACAAATTTGGTCCATGAATGAAAGGATATTTGGTAGGTGAAGGAGCAGTAAATGCATCAAAATTTGAAAAATTATATAAGGACAGGATGAGAATTCATTTTTACCCTTGTGAATAAGAGTATTTAAGGATAGAGCTAAGTATGAAGAGACGAGTGATTGGGTTAAGGTGCGAAGGGTGTGAAACCAAGCATGACAAACAGATATGTGTGAAAATAAGCTTGTGTCCTCGGTGGTAAAGGGTTTGAGAGAAGCAAGGCAATAGAAAGGAGTTAGGGCACGAAGTTTCCACCTAGGACATAATTAAATTAAGCTAGGGTTTGATTCAAAAATTACAAAGTTAAAGAGGAGACTATTGCAAGGTAAAAATGGAACCCAAGAAGGTAGATACAACATGAGAAAAAGGAGAGAAGAAGGTGGTTAGTGAGGAGGAAGAGATGGCACCCAAAAGTGATTTTTTGAAATGTAATATCCAGAAGGAGTCATCGTCAGCTAGGAATGGGATTCACACATCAGAAAGAGAAAAGTAAGTGAATACAATCATAGGACCTCAGAGAACAAGAAGAAGCTCAATTCATTTTCTCACTATGAGGATGAATAAACATACGCCAGATGACATGGTAGTTTATGATGATGTAGGTGAGAAGATTATGAAGAGAATTGGGGTCTATCAATTAAATGAGCTTTCATATTTTGGGAAGTATGAGCCCTTGTACCAGTGGCTCATGAGCAGAGTGCATGATGATTTCTTCTACTTTGTAGGATGTAGAGTTAGAATATCATCCGTGCTTATCTCAATGGTGATAATTTTAAAGGCCATAGGAGAAGATATAAAGAATGATCTCATGGATAAAGCCATAATCTTAAAGACCGGACAGGAGTTGGGGTACTTGAAGGGTCTCATGTGGTATGGATATAGAAAAGTAGAAGAAATTTCGAGTTGTGTAAGAAGTAACACACCTTGTTACAAAGTTGAATGACCAAGAGCGGTGGTCACAGTAAATACTATGTGGTTATACATTGAGCGCAAGATGTCGAACAAAGTATAAAATATTGCAGAGCTACATTACAGAGCAAATAGTTGAGAAAGAAGACAAATGATGGAAGATAAGTTTTGGGGCTGTTCTACTAACACTCATATTCATGGAAATTGGAGTACCAGATGTGCAAAGGAAAAGGTATGGGAATACCCCATGGAGAATAAGTCACCAGCTAAAAGGTTCAACAGGTACGTATGTAAAGGGTCCATGACAAATGATGTCAAGAAAAGGGTGGATAAATGGTACGACAGGCTCCATGTGGTATTTGGAGAAGAGTGGCACATCCCAAAGGACCTACCATCAAGTGGGGAAACAAGTCCATTTTGTTGTATATTAGCATTTCGCATCACACGCCTTTCAATGAGAGATGGAGTGGAGACCTTGGTGTAAATTTCCTTACGCAATCAATGCAAGGTATTTCCAAGCATCTATTCACATATTCTTAGACACATGATGACTGGTATTTAATGAAGATAAGCTAGACTGTGAATACCAAACATTGAGGAAAAAGTATGTGTATCTAGGAAGAACTACCTATGTTGAGATTATCATTTCAAAGGTATTAAATATTAAGGCAATAATTTTGGTTGTAGTAGATGTAGGGGTAGCATTAGTGTATCTTCAGCTAAATCCCAAGATGGAGAACAATAAGTATGTGGAGAATGAATTCACGCTCCTAGGGCCACCAAAGGGTAAGAAAAAAATGGAAAACATACAAGAATAAAGGCCCAGCTTAAATCGTTGAAGTAGAGGATGAAGAAGAGGAGAGTGAAGATATTGGAGGATTGGAGTGCGAAGAAAGAAACCATATGATAGAGAAGAGTCACGGTGTGTGGCCACTCCACCTTAGGAACAAGATGAAGAGGAAGATACAAAGGTTGAGTAGGGGAGTACAGATTTAAGAAAGTGTTCGGGACGTACAAGGAATCAAGGTGCAACCCCACAAACATTAAGGAAATCACCTTGTCTCTCTCCACACAAGGAGACCACTGAGCCAAAGAGGAGAAGAAAGTTGAAGTTATATGAAAAAGTGGAGGAATCAGGGGAGAACGAGCATTCATCTCCTACCCCACTCAAGAAAGAAGATGAGCCACTAAACGAGGAAGAGAAAAAATATGAAGAGATGTATGGAGAAGAAATAAAGAAAGAAACCTTGAGATCTGCGCATGCGACTGCTCAAGGTGTTATAGGATAGGCTCCTAAACTTAAAGCTACAATTCCCAAGGGACATATATTGAAGAGGACGAGTGGGTAGCACAATGCACCAATCATGGGCTATGTAGAGGACACCAGAAAAATCATCCGTGCACGTTTCCAAAGTGTTGTTAAATAAAAGGATTTATTTGGCTAGGAACTAATGAATGGGGATATGGTGACCATTCTCACTCTAAATCAAATCTCATGGTCAATGCATACCCACATGGATGAGTCTAACTTTGATGTATGTGAAGATTTATCCATGTCGAGATAACTAAAGAAGGGACCCTAAGCTAGGCACATAACAGTTAAACCTCTTTGTTATGTTAGATGAACAAGACCACAATAATCGAGCATTGTGCGAGGAGTTGAAGATGAAGGATGTAGTGATAACACACCTGACCCAAGAGAAGGACTTGGAGCAGAAAAAGAATAGTGCGTTAATTGGCATGGCAGAGGCTATTGGAGATCATGTGATGAAAGCGCACCTGCATCTGAAATCTAAGGTACCAGAACAATTCCCCTCGGTAATGCATTATGTTAGAGCTTTGGTGGACTTGGTATTGGAAGAGGACATAATCAGAATGCCAAAACCAAAGAATCTTGAAGAAGAGGTGGAAAGGGCTAAGGCTGTAGTAGTTAGAAAGATTACATCATACGAAGGCCTACTGCAAGCACTCCAAGAAGAATTGAAAAAGGAAGATCATGCCTTAAATATATGCACAGCTCTAGAGGCGCTGATCAAGGTAAAGACTCTGGAAGAAGATAATGCAGTCAGAAGGCTATGAAGGATGATACCTTAGGCCGTATAGAATGGTTAACACTTGTAAATAAAAAACACGAGGCCCTAGAAGTAGCACAAGTGCCAAATAAGGAAGGATTATATGAGCTTGGGAAACTCATTGCACAAAAGACAGATGCGACGGAAGAAAATCATATCGCAATGTCCAACATTATGTTGGTATTGCAAAATGAAAAAGTTGAAGTTACCCAAGATGAACTAGATTCTATTATTATGGACATACTAAAGGGAAGAGAAATCAGACCACCGAATGGCAGGCCTTAGAGGTTGGAATAAAGGAGTATCTAGAGTTGATACTTCAAACTAATACAAAGGATTTTTCCTCATAAAACTTCTTTCTTCATCTACATTATTTTTGATTCTTTCCATTCAACATTCTTTACTTCAATTTTTGGACATAACCATTATCGAGGAGACAATGAGATTAGTGTGGGGTAATTTTGATCAAAGAACACTTGACATAACTCACATAAGAAGTCCTGTGTGGGAAAATAGGCCATGTTTAAGGGTGGAAATGGATAGGAAGAATGCATGCGCAGAGTAGAAGTTCAACATTCGGGACTTGGCCAATTTTGAGCATGAAGACCTATTTTTAGAAGATGTCATGCATAGCACACCAACGATGCAGAGATGTACACATCATGCATTATCTATCTTTAGAGGATCGAGATCAAAGAATTTTGCATGGAGATAAGCTAAGAATAGGATTTTTACTTCAGTTAACTATAAAGGTCTATAGATAGCACACTTGCATGTGTGTCTATGCATGTAAACAACACATGGCTATTAATAGCATGTGGCCTATTTTTGGAATAGATAAGTGGTGAATGGAAATTCCCACCCTATATATATGTAGTGAATTACGAGAGAGGGGGATGAGAGATATATAGGTATATGCAAAGCATAAGAGGTAAGCATAAAGATATATGCACATATGAATGGATTACTATATCAGATCCATGTGTGCATTAGTATAGAATTCCATTATTGTAAGGAGCTTCCATGTTTATTAATAGATGGAAGTTATTGGCTAAATCTAAGTGGCATTCCTGTGTATAATTGAGTAGTGCATATTCTTGATTCAATCATGATTATTATTTAAGCTTATTCTTTCCTAGATCTGAATATAGCATGCATTGTAGAATGATGGATTAGTTATGGATCTATATGTTTCTTCCTTCATCATGCTAACATCCTACTATAGCAACCCTAAAGAGGGACCCGGTACCTTTGTGTGTTTTGGGTGAGTTCTCGTTTAGGTGAGTGATGTACAACATCGTCTAGGGTGTTATATGGTAAATTCTAGGCTTCATCACCCGACTAGGCAAAAGGTGGTTGAAGAGAAATATCAAGAAGAATTGTCCATAAAAAAACCACTTACAGGGGATAAAGACACTCCAAAAGACAATGATACATTTAAGGTTCCAATTCTGGATAAAGAGACTCAAAAGGAAGTTATAAATGTTATGGCCACTTCAGCAAAAAACTTAAATACAAGTAAAATGACCACTCAAGATGAATTTCCAAAGGAAGTAGTAAGTGAACCTATAGTTTCTGTAGAAAAATGGTCAAGATGAGAAATTAATGGATGGAAAAGGGTTAGAAGATATCACTCAGTCTCAGATTTAGAACCAAGACAAAAGGCAGCCAAAGACAGTAATATTGGAAATTGAAAATCAAATGGTAAAAGTGGAAGGAACATCAAAATAATTAGTGTTGTATTCTAAGACTCCACACCTCACACCACAAGGAGAAAATAAGGGTAATGCCCCTATGAATGGTTGGTTGGGAGGACTTCTTCAAGAAAGGGAGAAGGAATTTATTCAAAAGGAAATTTTAGATATCACTAGCATTACATTCCCAAAACCCAAAAAATCTTCAAAGAAAGAAATAATTCTTACTAAAACACATGTAGACCAACATGGGTTTAGGACCTTGGAGATTGCAACTCCCCATCAAGGAAAATCAAAGGATGAGATTACGATAAGTGATTATGATGTCAAACACATCCAATTGGGGAAGCCTACCAGGGAATCATTAAATATAGAAGTCATAGTGGCAATTGAAGGCTTGCTAAAAAGGTTGATGAAGATAAAATATCTAAAAGGAAGCTAAAAGAGTAGGTAAAAACATTGACTTCATGCTTACAAAAATTGGTAGGACCAACAGAATAAAGTCAAGAAGTTTCCACTACTATTACTCCTGAAATGTTGGAAAAATAGAAAAGGATAGTGAGAAGGCCAAAGCAATGGATAAATGGGTGGAGGATTTATCTCTAGAAAGGAAAAAGGTCATTGAAAAGACAATAAAAAGGTATGCAGAATTGACCAATGTGCTTAATGACATTAATGAATTAAATGATCATTGTGAAAATGAATTGTATTATTGGGAAGGGATCCTTCCCAAACTTGATACAATAAACCAACTTGATGAGGATTTGATAGAAAGGGAGAGAATAATGCCGCCTGAAGAAAAGGGGACTCAGTATGTAATGGAAGATCTAGCCAAAATTAGGGTAGAATTTGTAAATTGGGTAAAATTAAGTTAGAAATAGAGAAGGATTGGGTAGGAAAGAGTATTGATACTATAGATAACATGGTAGAACAAATGGTATTTGAAAAAATAAATCTACTTATGTGGATTTAGAGATAAATATCTTGATTTGAACTTTTATTAAGTACGTCAAAGAGGAACATTGTTCTTAGGAGGTCATCAAAAGGTTTATCTTTGTGGAAAACAAAATTGTTGAGTTAACTAAAAAGTTGAGAGAGTATAAGAAAAGGATGGACAAATGTGTTGAAGTGCTGAATAGGCATAACCTAATATTCAAACATCACATGGGACTTGATGAAGAGGAGGTGATTTAATTATTCCAAATATTTTATGCTTACATGGATATACGACCTGACAAGGACAAGGATAATGATGAAGGAGATGATGATCATGTTGAACCATGAACAAGCTTAGGCTTGTCTTTTCTAAGAAACTTTCTTTTTCTAGTTATTAATTTCATTCATGATAGTTTATTATTGTTTCAAACTATGGATTTTAATTATATGTCTAATATGGAACAATGTAGTAGGATTTCATTTTTTTATAGAATTCTATATCTATTATTAACATGAAATTCTTTATAACATATTTATTCTTTTGTGTCTGAAAAAGAAAGAAAAATGGGATATGTAGGGGCCACATCCTAGAGAAAGGATTTTTACATTGTATCAAAAAGGGACTTAAGGAAATATACCTAGTCTTCTACTATTAAGAAATCCTCCCTGAAAGAAGGAACTTTCTTTAAAAACCTATTCTTCTTAGGTATAAATTATTTTGTCCCAATTTCCATTTGCACAAATAGAATGTCCCTGCCAAACCACGGGACATGTCCAGATCCATGAGATAATTAAAATTTACCCTAGGACCATCCAACATGTTAACCAACTCCATTTTCTTATAATAAGAAGAAACCCACACTTAGAGATATAAAATACCCCTAGAAAGTGATTTCTTATATGATGCTTTAAAGGTAGAAGGTGGAATGGGAGTGTTTGTTGTGGCTGGGAGTGAAATCACAGTGTTTTATGGACCAGATTGAGTAGGATTTTTGGAGATGGACCCATCCCTTCATTTCTTCATAAAGATTGAAGATGCCCCCAAAGATTATGAAGGCATGGTTTCTATTGGTTTCTTCTCCAATATATAAAAATGTTTCTCCATCTCGGTCACCCTATGAAAAGAGAAAGAACAATGTCTATAGAAACCCCTTCACTAAGTACATAAGATTTTAAAGGAATCTCCTTCATAGTGAATTATTCATTACAAATGAAAGGGCATGTGTTATTGACTGCACATTTTATAGTTTGCCTTCTCCCAAGCACATGCATCGCTTCAACACCTTGTGATTCTTCGATGTTCCCAACTGAAAAGATGAAAATACATCATTTAGAAATCAAAAAATACATTACTAATCCTAATTATTCTTTAAATAAATGCCACTTAAACATCTTGAGTTGTCAATGGCCCATCATAGTCTTCTAGGTCTGCAATTCCAAATAACATTCTTATGAATGCTTCATCTGGGCCCGATAGATCAAAAACTGAGTTTAGGTCCTCAGAGAAAATTTATTTCAAACTGGATGCTAATGCTACTCCTTCCATATTACAGAAAAATAATTTCACTAAGCTTCTTGCACTTAAAAGAAAGAATGTGAATTTGTAAAAGAAATGGTTGAAATTTATAGTAATAAAGAGGCTAACGAGTTGAGTTGAGCAGAGCCATGGTGAGTTGATTTTGAGATTATCTATGATACCCACATGAAACAAATAAGTGTTAAGTAGAATAATATCATACAAAAAGGAGGTAATTGGCCTGATGTAACACAAACATGTGAAAACACCAAGCTTAGAAATATATGACAATGATGTTGTGTTTTTTGAGGTAGATTCCCAAAAGGCGGGAATGATTACCATAAAATCAAACTACTTGGGGTTTCTTAAAAAATCATAAAAAATGCTTCCCAATCTACCTGAAGTAGAAATTATCAATTTGATGATGTCAAATGAATGACATATGCATACCATTCATCATAAGGGAATAAAACATACACCTTGCAGTATTTGTAGAAATATTTCCACATGGAACGATAGGGAATAAGATATTTCCAAAATAGGAAAAATCAGATATTGTTCCCTATGAATATTCCTTGAAATAATTCAAAGTTTTAGGGGAAAATCAAGAAAGGAATCAAATATTGTATACATATGAGAGGTATGTTCTCATATCAAGGGGGATTAAATTTTTCTGATTTTTTTAGAAGAAATAAAGTAAAAGCGATAAACATTCCTAAACACTTGAATCAAATTGAGATACCTGTGTTTTGTTTCACCTTTCAAATATTCTTATGTCAATATGGTTGTAAGTGTACAACTATTGACAAAAATTGAGATCATAGGTTTTATTTTCCCTTGCTGAGAAATCTAAAAATATTGAAATAAACTATGTGTATGTTCATGAGCATTGTTATTTTTATTCTTGGTGATATACTTTAAATGAACCATTTGTATGTCTTGTTGCAATCTTGTGTTGATAATTCCTCTGAATTACACTAGATCTTGTCCTTGTGGTGGTGTTGTGGAAACTGCAATCATGTTGTGAGAAGATCTTTCCTTTCATAGTGTGATAAACAGTTTTAAATTCACAATGCATCCATTTTGTTGAGAGGATTTTTGTAAGTCTTTGAGTGAATCTTGGGTGTAATGGATCAAGAATTGTCAATATTTTATTAAGAGGTTAACATGATATTTTATGTTTGATTTCTTAAATATTGTGTGAAAGCATGTATTCTTGGGCTTCCATGAGTGCATATCTTTTGGTTAAAGGGCTACTACTGGTTGTTTGATGTGTTATTTTAGCTTGGGAAATATTCGAAATTGTTAAAGTTTGTAGAGAATTTTTTATAATCAACTTTATCCTTCTTTAATCTCCCATTCATACATAAATACAGTCCTATAATTTTTGAATCCTTTTACGAACAACTTATGTTTTCTCTATTTATGAACATTTTCTAAGGGACTTTATTTTTTTACTTTCCCTTCTTCATAAATATACAGAATCAGACCAAACTTTCCACTTCCTAGAGTAACATGAGTTCTAATTGAGTGAAATTTGAATTATTTATTATGACAACTCAAGAGAGTTAACTAGCACATATATTGATCATGTTCATCTAGGACTGATGTCTAAGTTTCAAAAGGAAGGCTAAGAAATTTTTATCTCACTTATCTTTGTTTCAAATTCGGGTTATAGAATGGGTTCTCTCACCTTGGTCAAATGTAGGACCTAAATTAGCAGGGAAGGTCATCCCCTTTATGCATGTCACCCAGTCCCTCTAGCACCTAGTTCTAAATAATATTTTTAGACATCTTCCTGGTTGTAAAATGACAATTTACGCCACACTTAGAGCATCCCACTCCAAGTGTTGATGTTGCCTGGCCACTAAGGAGGTGTATATTTTGGTACCAAAATTCATCTTGAAGTATTCATGAGGTATATCATGGTTGATTTGATGTTCAAGAGGTGTTTAAGAGTTTGCAATCATCAGTCATCATGGTCATTTCATCGATTGTCATGGTTGAATTAGGTCATTTTAGGGTTATTCCTAAACCTAGAGCATGTAGTTTGGTATGGTGGGATGATATTTGGAGTATGGAATTCATTTTAAATCATGGTTAGATAAATTTTGTACTGTATCTGATGTGTATTAATATTTTTAGGTCATTACTTAGAGGTTTTATGATGTTTCATGGTCTTTGTGGAGCAATATAGTGAACATAAAGAAGGATAACACAAGAAAGTCTCATTGGTTAGAATAGTTCAAGAATATTTGAGAATGGATGAGATTTTTTATAGTTTGAGGATGTTTTCATGATGCTTCATACCAATTTTCAAGTCAGTGTGAAGATATTTGGGTAATTTTTATTTATTTTGGAAAAAATGATTCTAGAGAAGGTGAAATAAACTCGATATGGTAGCTTGTTTTTCTCACCCACTCACAAAAAATTTTCATGGGACCCTAAGGCTTTGGGGGATGATTTTTAATTTATCTTAGATATTTTTTCAAAAAAATGAGGTGATTTTTATTTTCAAAGTTTTATGAACAATCGTTAAGAAGATAAGTGTGTTTGAAACCCTAGTTAAACCCTCCTTCTAGAGTGACTTGGAAGATTAATAATGTATGGTCTCAAAATTAAATTTTCAAGATAAGTTGATTAATTAGGGTATTATAGGAATCCTAAAAGAAAATTTTGGTATAGGTTTCATGTTCGGCTATTTCGGGAAGAGAGATAAACCCTCATTTTGTAGAGTTTTTATATTTCGAAGTGAGATGAAGGTTCTCGAATGAAAAGTAAATTGTTTCATAATCCTTGGTATATTATATACATGGAAATGAAAATTTTTAGGTTGATTTATTGGAGAAAATTAAATATACATGTCCTCAAATTCTTCCTATTGATTTTGTTCTTAAGGGATAAAATGTTAGTCTCTTCGTTTGAAATGAGTTCAATTATTTTTCTTATTGTTGAGGCATATGATGGTCATGGATAGTTGATTAAAACCTATTATGATGTGATTTATCTCTTTTAATGGTATGATGAAGTGGTTTAATTTTTAAACCCTAGTTTCCTAATTAGCCTTATGAGGGTTTCTCAAGAATGTGACTAAAATAGGTGTGCTAGAGTGAATTTATCCATGTGACATTATTTTTAGTATTTAAAGATGTTTTCTAGGTATCTTGTGATTTTTTCCATGCTTTGGTTGAAATTTTAAGTTGCATTGAAGGTTATTTGAATAATATTCCTCAATATTAGTTCTTGATTTCAAATTAGCAATATGGAGAAGTTTCATAAATTGAGCTGGCTAGAGGCCTTTCTATATGACCTAGAGGATAAAGTGAGTTGTTCAAGAAATTAGATTAAGATAAATTTCCAATGGTTTATTAATTTATCCTTGATGATTAGTTTATCTATGTGAACTGATACATTTTATGGGACTAAATTCTTGGTCCTTGAAGACCTAGTTTTGTATGCTTTCTTTTTTATCAATTTCACAATGGAGATAACATGTGTTTATGTTCTTGATATTTTTAGTGGTGCTTGAAGTTTATTATTATGTTTCATTATGATTATGGATTCATGAAAAAGGTTTTGATTCCTTTGGAAGTCATTGTGCATTATTTAGATCTTGGAGAGTGTGTTTTGAGCTAGTTTGAGTGTATTGGTTCTTGGTGGAGGTGTCTTGACCCATACCAACCTACTTGGGTCTCTTATTTTTATTTATATTATTTTTATTATGTTTTTGATTATTATGACTGAAAAAAATTGGCCATGTATGACCTAGGAATGTTTTGAGCTAGTGTTGGGTACATAAGTGTTGTATTTGGTCATCTATGACTAGTTGAGATGAAGGGATTATGAGCGACATACATGAGATTAAATAATAGTGAATATGGGTTAATAATAAACCTAAGAAGAGTGATAAATAAATTAAGAAGATTGAGGATCATATTTTAAAGGTAAATTGACCTATTCCGACCATGAAGAAGAATGATTAAGCGATTTAGGAGAGATATGTTTTGTTGAAGGTTTGGTGTGTTTGGAGCTGAATTTGGATCGCTATCAGTTTTG